>JAJOZX010004170.1:0-127500 GCA_023014485.1 Bathynomus jamesi
AATATATATTATATATAAAAGATTATATATATATATAGTGTATAATATATATAATATATAAATAATATATATATATAATTATATATATAAATATAATATTAAATATATATATAAATATATTATATATAAATATATATAAAAATATATATATAAAATATATGTTAAACACAGACAGTGCATGGAACAAGGAACTCTTAATTTTCCCAGAAGAGTTCCTTGTTCCATGCACGGTCTGTGTTTAACATATAATGTTCTCAGGGAACCATTCTGAGTTTGTGTATATAAATATATATATAAATATATATATACATATGCAAAAAGTGAACAATGAAGAGTTCCTACACCATCGTTATATGGATTCATTTTCTTCATGCAATACTTATGTCGTAATAGTTTTATGTTCGAATGTCCATTTTTACATAAGAAACCAAGATCGCATAAGCGAGTTTTGGATAGAATTCGATTTGTACGTCTTTATTCATTCCTGTATTTTTCTAATTCATCTTTCTAATAATGACTTATACACTATGACGTCACAAAATAACTTTATTCTCTTTACGTTTCCCACTCTGTGTCTCTAATTCGTTCTTGTAAATCTTCCTAACAATGATTTGTACTATACGTAAAAATTCAATAACTATGACTTCACATTTTCCCGTCATTTATTTCCCTAAGGACTAAACACTCTATAGAAGTCATTATTTATATGTTATGTAGTATAAATATAATTATTATTCAACCATACTCATTCTTACATTCATGTTCTTTCTTGACCGCTATCCTTTATTAATTTTATTACTTATTCATTCATCTACCTATTGTCTACTTATACCCTATCAACTTATCAGTCTATGTTTACTCGTGTCAATCATGAAATGCAAAACTTTCGCAGTTCGTTCGAGAACGCGAAAAAACGTTCTCGTATTATTTTTTCATTTTTATTTTTAATTATATGACCTCTCCGAGATGAACTAAAAAATGCTGAGGTTTAAGTGATCGAAATTCCGCTCATCACAGCAAATTCGAACGCTCAAAGTTAAAAAGTCTCCTTTCCCTCTGATTCGAATTTATAACATTATCATGCGTTATGTTATATCATGTGTGTTATGTGCCCATGTACTTTGTATATTTTCTAACATCTTAATTGTCTATTAATATGAACACTGTAAAAACAAGACAAAGTTATAATCAACTGTTTAATTGTAATTAACTGTAATACTTTAAATTAACAATAACTTGTAATGTACTTAATGAAACTGTAATTAACAATAACTTGTAATGTACTTCAGTGAAACTGTAATTAAATGTAATGATTTAATTTATAATGTAAGAATGTACTTTAATAGAAGTGTATTAAACAATGAGTGAATAGAATTAATTGGTAATTGTAATCCATAATTGTAATCGTAATTGTAATGAACCAAAATTATACGTACTCAGTCGTGTACTCAATTTGTACTCATGTGCACTATTACGAAATGATATCGCCGTCAAAAATGTAAACTCGGCAAAAATATACGATTAGTTTTATTTACATTTTTTTTATTGTTTTTAGTTGAAATCTTTCAAAAAACATCTGATCATGTGTTTAAAAAGGGGGGAAATTTAACCTTCAACTGTTCTCCCCCAAACATTTAAGTTATATTATACGTATATTTGTAAAAATACACCACTTCATTTGCAACTTCATTCCAAGGCACTTCTCCATTAGACTTCATATTAGCACCTCATTAGGAGGGGGCAGAGGCCCCTTGCCTTCTTAATATTTTTAGATTCCGGCCTGAGCCATGGTCGAAAGAGGTCGAACCTCTACCCCTGTAAATTCAGAGTACCTGTACATTTTTAAGAAGTAAACCAAAGTAAAAGAAGTTTTTATCTTTTCCTTCGAGCCGTGCTCTCTTCAGAACTTAGTCAAGTCGACAAGTTATAAAAGAAAAGTCGATAATTTTAGTATAAGAGAAAGGATCAGAGAATTATAAAAAGAGAAGAATTAATAAGCGAGAGAAAAGAATTATAGAAAAGTATAAAGAAGAAACGTCCGTTGCTTGCCTCCTAACCAGAACCCCCCCCTCGAATCCGAACCGACTCAGGGCCATAAAGGGGGGTTAACATATATATATTATAATATATATATATATATAAATATATATATATCTATATATATATATATATTATATATATATATATATATATATATATATATATTTAGTGATGTAGGTCACATCCGCATCCGCATCCGCATCCGCGGAACATCCGCACATTTTCTCGCATCCGCATCCGCACCCGCATCCGCACTTTGGACTGCGGATGTCGTGCGGATGTGGACCGTTGAGATAAAATGTCATTAATAAGCGGAAATTATCAAATCTACTATATTAATAGAACTAGTTCATTGTGCGCAAAAGTGATGCAAGCGACAAGACGAGGCTGTTCTTGTATGAAGTTACTCTCTTGCAACCTACTTAGATCACGTTACAAAGCTAAGTTATTTTCACCTAGTACATTAGAACGAGTTAAATCATCACTTGGCAAAGCAGTTGAAGAGCTTCAATCTCTTGAATCTGTCGCTTCGCCACCCACCAAAGAATAAAAGTTTCAGTGACAGAACCAACACCTTCAACAAGCAAATCTATCACAGAATCTGTCTCTCAGTTTCTTGAGTCAAGCAGCAATGACGAGACCTACGCGATGTCAAAAGATGTAGTAAAAATGATCGAGAGCTATCACCAAGAAAAACGCCTGGCTGCATGTGACAATCCTATTAGTTGGTGGAAAAATACACAGAATATCTATCCATACTTGAGTAAACTTGCAAGGAAACATTTAGCCTGTCCTCCAACAAACGTACCAAGCGAGAGATTATTTAGCAGTGCTGGATTAATATAAATAGTTATCCAGCTAATTAAAGATCTCTTTCTATAAGGGTGGAGGTTGGGGAAAGAGGTCGGTGGGGTGCATTTGAGTTGGGTTCACGTCCCGCATCCTGGTAACACAATTATGGTTTCTAATTGTGGCTGAAACTCAACAAAATATAACGAATTTTTTTGCAGACGAATTCACTAATTGATTTCTATATTAGTTAGATGCTTGATATTATTTTATATGTTCAGAGAAAAGTACAGCAATTATTGTACAGTTAATCAATTATACTACATTATAGCTACAGCTCTCTCTATATAATAACTTATTATATACGTTAAACACAACAAATCTCGAATATATCCTAAAAAATAACGAAAATGTAGACATCCGCATCCGCATCCGCATCCGCGGATGTTGAAACCAAACATCCTCATCCGCATCCGCATCCGCGGATGTGAAAAAAATGACATCCGCTACATCACTAATATATATATATAAATATATATATATAAATATATATAAAAATATAAAAATATATATATAAATATATATAAATATATATATATATACAGTGCCCGCGAAAAGTATCCGATCACCCTTGAAATTTGTATTTTTTACATAAAAAACAATGTTTAAATGTATACTAACCTTATATTAGTATTTTGTCATCTGTCCTTTGGTTTGGATGACTTGTTCTAGACGTTTTGGCATGGATTTAATCAAGTTTTGACAAACTTCCACTGATATTTCCTTGCACCATACCTTTTTGATGGCCTCTTGTAATTTTTCAACTGAGCCAGTGTCGTGCATTCAACCTTATTTTTATTATTAGCCACAGATTTTCTATCGGATTGAGATCTGGACTATTACCAGGCCAATCCAAAATATCAAATTTATTGTCAGTAATCCATTTTGTCACTATTTTGGCCCTGTGACATGGTGCACCATCATGCATGTATGTTTTTGTCCTTTGGATTGCCATTGCCATTGGAAGTTTATCCTGTAGCATTGCTAAATACCGTGCACCATTCATAGTTGTGTTCTTCGGAAGAAAATATGTTTCCACGCCCATAGTAACCGAAACAACCCCAAGCCATCACACTTGGAGGGTGTTTCACTGTCTTTAGGGTGTATTTAGGGTCCATCCTATTTGAGCCAATAGGCCGGCGAACCTTTTTTGGACAACTTCTGAATGTCAAAAATGTCGACTCATCGCTAAATAAAACCTTCTTCCAGTCATCAACAGTCCAATGAATGTATTTTTTACAAAATGCGACACGTTTTTTACGCATTTTTTCATTAATGAACGGTTTTCTTAGCAGCATGGCGAGATGGTAATCCGAGTTCTTTTTGGAGCCGCTCCTGGATAGTTCGTTCAGAACACCATAACAAATTCATATTAAATTTTATTTCTTTCGCAGTTATTGTTGGGTTTTTCAATACTAAACGTTTCATAAGTTTGTCTGTTCGCGAATTTGTTTTTCTCGGTCTGCCAGATCGTTTTTAGGGACTGGCGTGGTTAGGCCACCATTGTTCTTAGCCCGTGAAACCCATAAATTAACGGTACTTTGGGATATGTTTAATTCCTTAGCTATCTGTCTCTGTGATTTCCCACATGCATGCAAAGCAACATAGCACCTCGACAATCACTCTTAAGTTGTTTTTTAGCACACATTATATATAAATTTTATTTACACCACTTTCTGTAAAAAAAAAAAAATATCAAGAAATTTACACAAACAGTGAAATCTGACAAATTTGAGACACAGCCACCCGCAACGAAGGCTACCAGAACACTAATTTGAGAATGCGTTGGATAGCTCTCATATCAGCGAGCAACCTCAAAGTTACCTGTCGCTAGAACAAATAGAAAGTGAATTACGTGTCTCTGAATATCAAGGGAAAATATTGTATTTTCTTGAGTGATCGGATACTTTTCGCGGGCACTGTATATATATATATATATATATATATATATATATATATATATATATATATATATATATATATATATATATATATATATATATATATTATAATGTTTATAATGTTTCAGACCAACAAAGACCCTAGGATCCACTCATGGCTGGTCTACCTAACTGTGTTCGTAATTGTGTATTGTGCATGTCCTCCGTGGTGGCGGAGGGGACCTACAATTTTACGTGGGTTCCGAACCACAAGAACATAAGAACATAAGAAATTTTTATAGTGGGCACACTAGGGGCCACTCGGCCCATCGAGGGCTCCACTATGTAAAAACTGCCTGTACATTGGCAACAACCAATTTTTACAAAACTAAATAATTATCAATTTAAAACTAATTAATTATCAATTTAAAACTAAAGATAGAATCTCTGGATCCAGAGGATCAAGTCATAATAGACTACTATCCACAAATATGTTACACTCTATATCTATTTATAACCGACATGCAAATATATCAGATCCAAAGAATCCAGTCAATTTCATTACGGTATCCATCAATACCAGTACCTTGCCAACCAAAAATAAGTCACGGTCCATATCAATTGCGGACCAAGTCACAATTTACAACCATATACATTACAATATATATACTTAGGAGGAAAAGTGTAGGTGTGGCTGTAAAGACTGTACAGTAATGTAGAAATGTGTGTGCACCCATTTTGGGTCTCCCATTTAAAGGTGTTTGTGGGGCAAGTGAAGATCATGAGTTTTTCAATACCTCACAGTACTATGGGGGGCACCGCTCGGCAGAGGAATCTCTTTAAATGGGTGTGTAAGGACAGAGAGTATCCCCTAACCCAAGATGCTGCCTCCCTATATCCCACAACACTTGTAAAACTATGTTTTCTTAAATTTGTTCTACATCTTGGCTTAAATAATTTCATACTATGACCTCTAGTCTGGTTATTGTGATCTTTAATGAAAAGAGAATCAAAATCTATCTTATCCAACCCTTAATTTTACTACCTTAAACTATACCCAATCTATCAACATATGCGTCTAATCGATTTTTAAACATGTTTATAGACGTGCTACTAATTACTTCTACCGGCAAACTATTCCAGCTATTTACTATTCTATGCGTAAAAAAGTTTTTGGCAACTGCTGTCTCGAACCTTCTACTTGTCAACTTACACCCGTTATTTCTAGTCCTATTATATTGAGATATTTCGAAAAAGCTATCTCTATCTACGTTATCGAACCCATTCATAATTTTGAAAACCTGGATTAGATCACCCCTTAGCCTCCTAGTCTCGAGTGTAGTCAATTTTAACTCTTTAAGCCTATCCTCGTACGACTTTGACCTAAGCGACGGAATCATCTTAGTTGCTCGTCTTTGAACTCTTTCGATTTTGTCTATATCTTTGCGCATATGCGGATTCCAAAATTGGATCGCGTACTCCAAATGGGGTCTAACTAATGATTTATAAAGAGGAACTATAATATCGCGCGATTTGTACTCAAAATTCCGAGCTATAAAACCTAACACTTTGTTCGCTTTATTGACCGCTGCTGTACTTTGTTTCGCTACTTTTAAATCACCAGTGACTATAACTCCTAAATCTTTTTCCTGCTCTACGCTTATCAACTCTTTCCCTGACATACTATACGCAAAATTACCGTTACGCGAACCTATATGTAAAATTTTGCACTTATCGACGTTAAATCTCATTTGCCATGTGACTGACCAATCAACGATTTTATTCAGATCATTCTGGATTTTACCTCTATCTTCGTCATTAATCGCCCTACCACCCAGCTTCGTGTCATCCGCAAACTTTGAAACTGTACTGACTAGGCCGACATCTAAATCGTTAATATATATAAGAAAAAGCAAGGGGCCCAATACAGAACCCTGAGGAACGCCACTCGCTACATTAGCCCAACACGACTCCGCTCCATCAACGACCACCCTCTGTTTCCTACCTCGCAACCACTCTTCTATCCAATTTATTACTACACCCCTGATTCCATGAGCCTTAGTTTTCTCAATGAGTCTTTTGTGCGGTACGGTGTCAAACGCTTTTTGAAAATCTAAATACACTACATCAACCGCCCGATGACTATCGTAAACGTCAACCACGCTTTGAAAAAATTCTAAAAGATTAGTTAAGCAAGATTTGTTTCGCCTAAAACCGTGCTGCGTATTTCTAACTAAGTTATGCAATTCTAAGTGTTCGACTATACGATCCCTAATTATTGATTCCAGTAGCTTACCTACAACAGACGTTAAACTGATTGGCCTATAATTTCCCGCCGCACCTTTATCGCCTTTCTTAAAGATAGGTGTTACGTTTGCTAACTTGAAATTATCTGGTACGCACCCCTCAGAAATAGACGCATTAAAAATCTTTGTTAGCGGCACAACAATGCTATCTTTTAATTCTTTTAGTTGTATGGGATATATGGAATCCGGCCCCGGTGATTTACGCGTTTTCATTTTATCAATATAGCGCATTACCTCCCCTTCACTAACCACAATATTATCCAAAATATTACCATTATCAAAGGTATTATGTCTATGACCGTAGGGATATTCGTTACATCTTCTATAGTAAAAACTGACGTAAAGAATTCGTTTAGCAAGGTAGCCATTTCCTTGTTTTCAGAAACTAGATCTCCGTTAACATTTTTCAACGGCCCCAAGACACTTTTTACTGGATTTCTATTGTTGACGTATTGAAAGAATCGCTTGGGGTTTTCTTTACCGTCACGAGCTATGGAGATTTCAAATTCGCGCTTGGACTTTTTTATTACACTTTTCGCTTCACGCCTTAGAGATATGTAGTTGTTTCGTTTTTTATCGCACTTATGTAGCCTATAAGCCCTATCTCTACTCTTTATAATGTCTCCTACTCTAGAAGTAAACCACAAGGGCTTGTTATTTACTTTCGCACGCTTAATTTTGTACGGTACACATTCCTCATTTATAGTCCTAAATACTGTTTCAAACGATTCCCACATTAGTTTTGCGTTGGAGTTCCCCATTACGTTTTCCCAATTGACGTGTGACAATTTATTTCGAAATTTACAAAAGTCTGCGTGCTGGAAGTTAGGAATTTTAGTCGAGTTAGCTGGTTTCGAGTGACTTACTGAGAGGACAAACTCTACCATATTGTGATCGCTATTGCTTAACGGTTCTATTACTTGAAGATCAGTAATTAGCCTATCATCCGTAGTTATTACTAAATCTAAAATACTGTCCAACCTCGTAGGTTCCCCAACCTTTTGAATAAGAAAGCTATCCTCGAGAAAATTAACTAAACGATTACCTTCCGCGTCTCCCTGCATTGTATCGTAATTCACGTTGGCGCAATTAAAGTCACCCATAACTAAAGCCTGCTCACTACCTATTATTCTCTTTAGTTCACGATATAACGCTTCGTCCGTATCAGCTGTTTGATTAGGGGTCCTATATATAACCGCAACAACAAGTTTGAAATCGTTCAATTTAAGTTCTGCTGTAATCGAATCTATTGGTTCTGGAATTGTGTGCTTTACTTCTATAACGTTCGCAATATTATCTTTGATATACAACATAACACCACCTCCTCGCCTACCTATTCTGTTTTTAATAAAAAGTCTATAACCTCTAATTTGATACTCCCCTACAAAGTCACGTGTTTCAGTGCTTAGCCACGATTCATTTATCGCAATTAAATCATAGTCATTACAAGCAATTAAAGAAAAAAAATCGTTTATTTTATTTCGTAAGCTACGAGCATTTAAGGATAGAACCTTCAAATTGTTTGTAATTGCGACACCTTCGCGAGCGCAGGGGAAATTTGTGGAATTTACGCTGGGACCGTTCGAGTTACGGCAGCCTGAAAAGAAGAGACAGTATTATGAAATAGTCTTCCTAAACGCGCAGCTCCAACGTCATTAAGATGAAGTCCATCTCCGAGGAACAAGTCCCTCCTGCCATAGAAACAGTTCCAAAAATTCGCAAAATGCACTCCTTCCTGTTGGCAAAGAGACTTTAGGTTATTGTTAATATAGGTCGCCTTGCTGTAGAAATCGTTACGTTGGATAATTTGAGGAAGCATACCTGTTAAAACAATCTTATTAGTTTTTCCTTTAATCGCTCAAGTAATTCCCTGTACCGAGCCAGCAGTTCTTCCGATCTAGAATTTAAAACGTTATTAGTACCGACATTAATAACATACGTTGTGTCTTCCACCCTTGCACCAGGGTAGCAGTAACGGCGCCTACGATGAGGGTTTCTCCAACAGAATTCCTCGAGCTGCCCTCGAACAATGGAATCGCCATCGAGTCGTATTTCCGGCTCATCAGCATCTTCGAAACCTAAAACAGAAAACTTATTGTTTGTTATTATTGGTAGACAAGTTTTAGGTTTTCTCAATGGTGCTCCATTACGCACTCGAACGAAGGGTTGGGAACTAGGGGAAAAGAGAGGGCTATTAGTACTATTTATATTATTAGTAGAAACTGAGGCAGGAGGGATCGTAACTGGAGTCTCAAGGGATTCTATTTTTGGAGTCAGGAGCATCACGTTTTCTTCAAGTCTCACTCTGGCCTCCCTCTCACGTTCTAACTCGTTCCTCAGGACTTCCATGCTTGAGCACTACCTGCAAACTAACTGCTCATTATTATTAGATATTGTAAACGCGTAAGCGGCAAATTTCCCTTCACAGCGATTGCAAGTACTTGACGGGGATGCCATGCTTTTAATTAGTTAAAAAACAAAACAAAAAAAACAAAAATAAAACGAGCGTTTGGAAATTAATGAATTACAACGTAGGTCTGCCGCGTGCTTATTGTGCCGTCACCTGCCCAAACCCGCAAAAATGTTCTTGAAATGCAGAAACAGGTTCTTGTAACACAAAGAGTATTTAATAATACTTATCTGATCGAGATTCGACCGACAGCCTTTTTTCCTTTTTTTCCCACGGTGTGTGACCACACGCTACCTGATCTCCCGAAAAAGGTGAAAATGAACCTTATGACTCCTCGTCATATATATATATATATATATGTGTGTGTGTGTGTGTATATATACGAGGGCCACTATATATTTTGCCCCACCTTTTTTTTCTTTCCAAGTTTCTTTGTAAGTTCCAGAAATTTTGTACACATGTAGTTACATAGCTTTCTTACAAGTTTTTATTTTTCTACTTAGTCTCCATCCTTTTCTACGGCTTTCCTCTACCTTGAAACAAAGGGCCTTTATTCCTTGCTGGTAAAAGTCCGCTGGGTTCCGCTGGAGGCACCTCTTAACCTCCTTAACAACCTCATCGTCACTCTGAAACTTTCTTCCACGAATAGCATCCTTCATTGGCCCAAACAAATGGAAGTCTGAAGGTGCCATATCCAGGCTGTATGGAGGGTGGGGTAACACAGTCAAGCGCATTTTTGTGATGGCCTCTCTTGTTTGCAAACTGTTGTGTGGTCTTGCGTTATCGTGCAAAAGAAGGACGTCTTCCAGTTTTCTCCGCGGTCGAACTCGCTTTATACGTCTCTGGAGTCTCTGTAGGGTAGCAATATATGCCTCTGAGTTGACTGTTTGTCCTTTCTTCATAATGTCCACCAGAATCACCTCTTTCATGTCCCAGAAGATGGTGGCCATAACCTTTCCTGCAGGGGGGGAGCCCTTTTGAACTTTTTATTGCGTGGGGAGTCTGCGTGATGCCACTCCATGGATTGGCGTTTTGTTTCAGGTTGAAAGTGGTGTACCCAAGTCTCATCCCAGTCACAATTCGTGAAAGGAAGTCATACCTTCTCTCTCGTATCGAACGAAGGACTCGGAAGCAATTTCTTTTCTTTGGGCTTTGTAATCTTCAGTCAGTTGGCGAGGAACAAACCGTGAACACACTTTTGAGTATCCCAGTTGCTGAATTATCGTATTCACACTTCCTTCACTAATTCCTCTCTCCAGTGATAGCTCCTTGTATGTGACGAGCCGATTTGATCGAATGATGCTGTTAGCACGTTGCACAGTGTGAGATGTCACAGTCGATGCCGGTCGACCGCTGCGTGACTCATCATCGAGGCTGGCCCTCCCCCTCTCCGACGATCTCACACGTTTAGATCACCGTCCAACTGTGCTTCGATCAACAACAGCATCGCCGTAAACGGTTTGTAGCCGTTTGTGAGGTTCAAAGTGGAAAAATTCGGTTATGTGAAGCGCGGAAAGTTCCAACTTACGGCCCAAAAGACATTTTATCCCCATGACCTATTATCTAGCTAAGAAAAAAGGGTGGGGCAAAATATATTGAGTGCCCCTAGTAAATCTTTGTAGTTTAGTTCTTTGTTGTTACCTAAAAAATTCCCTTCGCTGATTTTTGGGAATTTTTCTTTAATGTATTGAAATCCTCTGCTGTTTCGATCTATACCTTTCAGAAAATTTTTCAGCAATCCTAACTTTATATGCAAAGGTGGTAGATAAACATTTTTGGGTTCAACAAGGCTTCTATGCACAACGTTTTTTGACCTTCTACTAGTTGTCTAGTTGGCCAATCGCTAACACTGTAATGTTTAGACTTAGCACGGCTGTCACATAAGAAACAACAATATTTTGTATACCACAGCTGCATTTCCAAAAGAAGAGCTATAACTTTTAGGTCACCACAGATGTTCCAGTTATACTTATTGTATTCTATGCTGTTTAAAAGATATTCCATATTTTCATATGATTCTTTTAGGTGAAATGAATGAGCAATGGGAACTGATGGAAAATATTCCAATTATGTAGCAGAACATAATATGGTTCAGTGGAAGTACACTGACACCATTTTTACCAAAATCGATCAATATTTAGGAGTCGCGCATCGACCTTAAAAATTTCAATTTTGGAAATTTGGCCAAATTGACAATTTTTTACTGAATAAAGATAAATCATCAAATGACCATGTTTTCTGAATCCTCTCAGTGAAAGAAATCCTCTCAGATACTTACCAAGTTGATAGGACAAGTGGTTTAGAAGTTATACTCACCTTGAAATAGCATTAAAATTTATAATACCGTATTTGTCCCCGTACCTCCATATGCTGTCTGCCATTGTCTGCTTTTTAGGATAAGATAAAACGAATAAGGAAAGATCAAATGTATTTTGTATTAAAACGGTTTACCTATATCACTAAAGGCACTTACTACGGTGCCCCTAACTAGGTTCAAAAACTGTATGAATCGTGGTTAGAAAACACGTCATCTTAAGTCGTGCGCCATGTACTCTCTCTGCTAACTCCCTTTCCCTCTGCGCTACGTCATCTTGGCAAGTGACGACTTCTTGAAGTCACCGAGTTCTTTCCGGCTCTTTTCCACGAGCTGAAGAAGACCCTGCAGCTGTGATTCGTCTTTTGTGACAGTGTTCGCGTAATCTTCTATCAGTTTTATCCCTCGCTCTGCCACGTCGTTGGTAACTTTCAGATGCGAGATGACATTCTTCAGATCACAGTAGTTTTTATCTTGATCCCACTTATTCACCGGCAGAGTGAGCCACGTAGACGCGCACACCTGCAGGCCTGTGAACACGAACCACGATGACTCATCGATCAGGTCCGGAAGGCGCGTCGTGTCATCAACCGAGACGTTGTCATACGTGAAGTCCTCGGGCACAGCGAGGCGGCACAGCTTCTTTGCCATATCGTGCTTCACAGCGTCTTCCACTTTGTCACTGCAGAGGGCGAAAACGACGGTCTGAGGCCTCAGATACCACAAGTGCCGCCTGATCACTGCCAGTGAAGCCTCTGCAATCTCGCGATTCACAGCCCTGTACTGCAGAAGACGCTGGTACAACAAAAGGTCATTCAGCGGGGCATCAGCTGCGACAGGAGCCGCCAGCCAGGCAGGTGCGTAGAGGAGTGCAGTAAATAGTA
This sequence comes from Bathynomus jamesi, assembly GCA_023014485.1. Taxonomy (NCBI): domain Eukaryota; kingdom Metazoa; phylum Arthropoda; class Malacostraca; order Isopoda; family Cirolanidae; genus Bathynomus; species Bathynomus jamesi. The sequence goes on from JAJOZX010004170.1 coordinate 12,684, forward strand.
CCACTCTCTGAAGTTTCTGTACCAGCTCGTCGTCGAACTCCAGCTGACCGCTGAACATCAGGAGCTTCGTGTAGTAGATGATCTGAAACGAATACGCACTGTGATGTATAAATACCGATACCACTCCATATAAGTTTGTTTAATGGTAAATTATTTATCTTATTTTTTTCTGGTAGGGACTTCAAATGGCTGTTTGCAGAAGGCAATACAATATTTAACTTCTAATTCAAAATACCAACCTTGGCCATCCACCTCGCATGATGGTAGGCTCCTGGGCGCATGAAGTGTGTGCCACGACGTGGCTGGGCCCCGAGTACCAGGAGTGTAATCTCCGCCACTTCTCGGTAGTCTTCTCTGACAAGACCAGAAGCGGTGCCGAGGAACTTGACTGCCTCATCTCGGAGCTCCATCAGCCACGTCACCTCCGCCAAATGCTCGATCTCTAGCTCGCGATAAGTCGAGAGGTCGAGCTTGTCCCACCTGAAAGGGGAGTTATGAAAATATTGCATGAAAACGACTGAAGTTTCCCTTTTCGACTGCTATTAACATCATTAGTAGAAGGACGCTGAAATCTCAATTGCTCTGAAGGCAAAAAATCAGTGGAGAAAACAAATGCGCCTAAGACTTGAAATTCACCTTCTCCTCAGATACTGGAACAAAGGTTCAGTTGGTGCTGTGGTTCTTCCAAACGCGGTGATGACCACTGCCCCCACGATGAGCTCCATAACGTGATGGCGACAGCCCAGCTGGAAGAGCGGTTTACCAAGCATGTTCTCCAGCCGGACCACCGCACCCTGCACCCTCCCCGTATTGGAGGAAGTTGTGTCGAAGCACAGTCCAATCACGTTGTTCTCGCATCCCCAGTCTTTGAGAACAGGAAAGGTCGCCTGGGCCTGGGACAGACCGGTGCCGTCAGCAACAGTCGGAACAGCCAGCAACTTTCCTTCTGTGCATTGGGGAGCTCCGGAGATGAGAATCGCCTGGCGGTGCTCCAATGATCCAAGAGAGTCCTGAAACGTATGTCATACATGCCAATCCATTATCGTCCACTGGAATATGTCAATCCACTGTCGTCACTGGAACATGTTAATTCACTGTCGTCCACGGTGAGGGCAAAACTGACCTTGATTACTTTACCGTCCCAGTGGACGACAGCATGCCTCGGAGATACGAAGGATTTCTGCACAGCTGTCGACACTTCACAACGATGTGCCACTCTTTCACGGCGAGACATGTCCTTCGAGATACTGAATTTGTCCAGGTCTGCGGGCGGATCTGCCGAACGTAGGACTGCCGCCACGACACTTGCCACCTATGTGCGAAATTGAAAGGAAATTGAAAAGGATGCGTATGGTTTTTATGTGACAAAATAATCACTAAATTTTCCGTCGTTACGTCTATTATATCTTTGTCAAGGAAAGATCATTACTGATATACACACACCTGATTATTGGACATCCGGAAGCGATCAGCCACTTCAATAACAGCCGGTGCATTGAGGATGCGGAGAGGAAGGCTGATTGATACAGTTGATTCTCTCGGCTGTCGGTATGGTGGTTCTAGCTATGATTCGGAGTTGCTCGATGATCTGCTTTCTATAGATTCATCGTCGCTCTCAGCTTCGGTTCCTAATTTCGTTTTTGAGGTGCCTGGCTCATCACGAGATTGTTGTCTTGAGAGTTGCCGTTTTCTCTTGACAACGAACACTTTATCATTCCCACTCATTGTTGCCTGGCGCAGGCCCCGTTGATCCTCATAAAATTTAATATCTTCTTGTTTGTTGTTGTCTGAGAGCAGTCGACTTTTCTGTATCTCTTCACTAGCATCGGGAGCTCCGATGTCCCAGAGCTTGTTCAGATTTTCTGAAAACTTCTCCCTGCCTTTTCCCGCGTCACTGTCTCTCATCTTCCTCTTCTGCAGCGAGCGCCACTCTTCCCACAGTAACTCCAGTTTTCTTTCGCAGTTACGCCTCGTGATCGTCTTTATACGTGCCATGTTCCAAAATGCCAGAACATTGGCCACCGTGTCTTTTACGGCGGCCTTCCTGTCAGTAGTTTCCTGTTTGGCATAGAAGAAGTACTGGAGAACTTGATGGGTGGTTGGCAATTTGGCACCACCGATCGAGGAAGATGGCTGACCAATTAAGAAGACGTCCGTGGCTGACCTTAGAGAAGGTGGTGCTGTTGTTTCTGCTTTCTCTTTTCCAGAATAAGTAACTTTCAGTCTTCCCACTCCTGGTTGTTAACAGTTTGTCCATTGTACTAAAGTCTAGACTTATCAAACAAGAATCAATTGACACAGTTAATCTGTAAAAAGCAAACTGTGATTAGTAAAAATATTGGTCATAGACATAGCGTGTGTGTGTGTAATTGGGATTTTAGGATGCGCCAGCTACTGATGCTATGATTACGTCCATAACGGGGGACAAATACGGTATTTTAAATTTTAATGTTATTTCTAGGTGAGTGTAACTTCTAAACCACTTGTCCGATCAACTTGGTAAGTATCTGAGAGGATTTCTTTCACTGAGAGGATTCAGAAAATATGGTCATTTGATGATTTATCTTTATTCAGTAAAAAATTGTCAATTTGGCCAAATTTCCAAAATTGAAATTTTCAAGGTCGATGCGCGACCCCTAAATATTGATCGATTTTGGTAAAAATGGTGTCAGTGTACTTCCACTGAACCATATCATGGGAAAAACTTTGACCAGCTATAATTTTTAAAAAAAAGTGAAAAGTGATCCATCCTAAATTGAACAACTACCATTCTTCAATTTTGTGTTCGTGTGCAAGTGCTTCCATCAGGACATTAACATCATTGTAATAGAAAAGATTTTCTTTCATTGATAAAATGGACAAATTCTTTTTCCCGGTTACGAAACAGACTTATGTTGGTGTTTTTCTCCAAAAGATTCCACCCTTGTAATTTTGAACCAAGTATCTCAGCTTCATTTTTAGATAGGTTTAGATCTCGAACTAGATCATTGAGCTCCGCTTGAGAGAGCATGTGTGGCTCAGTTAGGGTGGAAGGATTGAAATCTGGATCATTAGTAGGATTTGCTTCAGCACTTACCTGTTCATCATCATGACTCCTTACTGAGTTGGAGAGTTCTGAATTTTATATACTTCCGTTTATATTCACATTGTTATAGTTAAGTATCTGAATATTAGTGGGTTTTAGCGATTTAGAAGTTTTCATAGCGTGCCGGCATAATTTCATTTAAACTTGTGACGGTTATAAACGTTAACTACTTTAACTTGCACGATGCCGTCGCAGAAAGCGTCGTGTGCTAGGTGTGGTTTATCGGTGGTATATTGATTTAAAGATTGTAACGGCGGTCCTATTGCGATTACCGAGAGATCGGTTTGTTTCTTTTGTGACTTAAGCGAAGAGATAGTTGATTTAAAACGTAGTGTACGCGAGGTGACGGAAAGACTTGCATCGCTTGATGAGGGCAGGGGTAATCTTACAGTTGACGAATGCCGAACCTGTACTAACGTTGAAGACGTTAGTAAGTTAAAGGGTGAGGTTAGGAACCTAGTTTCTAGTATAGGTAGCTTATCGGGAAGGTTAGATGGAGTTGAGGAAGGGGTTAAGGTTTGTCCGAGATTAGTAGACGGGGAGGGATTTAGAGTAGGTAAGGGTGGAGCTAGGCCACGTACGTTAGGTGATAAGAATTCCCTCCCTATCGAGGTTTCGAACCCTTTCGCCCAGTTGGATGTGTACGAGGGGAAACGATTTTAATTGGGGATTCCTTAGTGCGTCATATGGATAAGGAGTTCGTTGAACGGAATCCAACCAAGAGGAGGAGGGTCTGTCTACCAGGGGCCAGGGTTGACAGAATTAGAGACGAAGTAGATAGGATTGATGTTGCCTCCCGTCACTCGATGTTGGTGACGATGGTAGGGGGCAACGATACCAGAGCGCCTGACCTTTTGGAGGTTTCTGAAGGCAAGGTAAGATAGGTCTTTAGTTCTAGGTATTACCCCTAGGCACGGTTTAAATTTTAGGATTACGTCAAGAACAATATTTTTGAACACTAAACTAGAAGAGATTTGTGTTCAGGAAATTGTACCCTTCGTAAAGCTGTGGTCAGAATTTAGTGATCCTAGCCTTTTTGTAAAAGATGGGGTGCATTTCAATGAAATGGGGAATGCTAGGCTAGGTAGGTATCGATGAGAACGTTTGGAAGCTTATAGGTCGAAGCCGTCTTTAAACGTTGAGGGTCCGGGAAACGCCGGCCCGACGTGAAAAATAGTTTAAAACGCCGATCCGTGGTAAAAAATAATTTAAATAGCTTTTATTGTAACGCGCGTAGTATTAAAAATAAATTGAACGAATTTAAGGCGATAATTTATTCCGGGAACTACGATATAGTTGATATAACCGAAACGTGGTTAAATACTGTAACTCGAGGACATGTTGGGGGAACTTGGTATAGCGGGTTTTAAACTTATTACTCATGATAGGTTATATCGGATTGGTGGTGACGTTTTGTTGTACATTCGTAATTCCCTTAGGGCTATCGAGGTTAAGATAGATTTTCGGGCAGCAATTAATGCGATATGCGTTGAAGTTAGGGCGCGTAGTATTAACTTTAATTTCGTTGTTGTTAAAAGACTTCCCCTTCAACCTCGATACCGATACTATATTTTACACACTTCTTAGTAACTTTATTAATAATCGGGACAGTATAGTTGTCGGAGACTTTAACTGCCCCAATGTTAATTACGAGACTTTTACTGGTAATGATGAGGGTTTGAGACTGATTAAGTTCATGGAAGATAATTTTTTACGACAGATGGTTACCGAACCAACGCGCAGTGACAATATTTTAGACGTGGTGATGACGAACGACGGAAACATAGTCGAAGGTTTGGAAGTAGGTGAGAGTTTGAGATGTAGTGATCACCAAATTATTAGGTTTAAGCTACTGATAGAGAACAGTAAGGATCGTAACGTAATAGTCCCTGATTTTCGTTGGGCTAATTTTGATAGTTTTGCGGATAGAATGAGAGTAGTGGACTGGGATAATTTATTTATGGGTAATGACACAAATTTTCATTGGGAGGGGGTTAAAGAAGTTTTTTTGAATATCGAAAGGGAGTTTATTCCGCGTAGCCACAAGCGTGGTAGAAATCATGGTAGGCCCAAGTGGTGGACTAGGGAAATAAGCGAGTTCATAAATGAGCGTAACAGAGCGTATAGACTTAATAAGCACAGTGGCACGGTAGCTAACTTTAAAAGATATATCGAGCTTAGACATCGGGTTAAAAGATCTGTTTGGAATGCTAAGCGTAATTTTGAGATACTTGTAGCTGCGGATAGTAAACATAGTCCGAAAAAGTTTTTTGACTATATCAATAATCGTAAGCCGATCAAAAATAACATAGGCCCTCTAGTGGACGCTAATGGCGCTTTGGCTTCCAACGCTCAGGCGATGGCGGGTATTTTTAGCAACTTTTTTGCCACATTTTTTACCGTAGAAAACGTAAATAATGTCCCAAATATGGACGACATCGTTCTATTTAGTAGAGAGGCTATTTTGAATGAAATAACTGTTTACGAAGGTGAGATTGCACATTATATCGATAAGCTAAAATTTAGCTCCAGGACCTGACGCGCTTTATCCTAGACACTTGAAAGATTTGAAAGACGTTATCGTAGGGCCATTAACAAAAAATTTAAACAAGTAATTGAAAGTGGGGATTATTCCTGAAGACTTCAAATAGTTAACGTTACGCCCATTTTTAAAAAAGGCGACAGCACAGTTGCTAGCAATTATAGGCCTATTAGCTTAAAGGCAATTGTCGGTAAACTTTTGGAATCCATAGTTAGGGATCGTATCGTCGATCACTTAGAAAGTCGTGATTTGATTAATAGTAGTTAGCATGGGTTTCGACGCCATAGATCTTGTTTAACTAATTTGTTAGAGTTTTACAACGAAGTAGTGCCCGAGTACGATAGGCATAGAGCGGTTGACGTTATTTATTTAGACTTTAAAAAAGTGTTCGATACAGTTCCGCATAGAAGATTAATTGCGAAGGTTAAAGCGCACGGTATACGCGGTCAGGTAGCTAACTGGTTAGAGGAATGGCTTCATGCCAGGAAACAGAGGATCGTTGTTAATGGTAGGGAATCGGGGCGGCTGGATGTAGGTAGCGGTGTCCCTCAGGATTCAGTGTTAGGCCCATTGCTATTCGTAATCTACATTAACGACATAGATGTAGGCTTGACCAGTATTGTGTCAAAATTCGCAGACGATACTAAAATAGGCGGTAAAGTTCTTAACGTGGACGACAGAAATAGGCTCGAAGACGATGTAAATAAGATTATGGAGTGGACAGATAAGTGGTAGATGCAATTTAACGTAGACAAATGTAAAGTTTTGCATATAGGTTCTCGTAACAACAATTACACGTACCCGATGGACAATAGACAGTTAGTGAGCGTTGACGAGGAAGTAGATTTAGGCGCACGCGTATCTAAGGATTTAAAAGTTGGAACCAGTGCCTGGAGTCTTGGGCAAAAGCTAATAGGATGTTAGGCTTCATAGCGCGTAATTTCGAATTTAAATCGAAGAATATCATATTGCCCCTTTTACAAGTCCCTTGTCAGGCCTCACTAATATGCCGTTCAATTTTGGTGTTCACTGTTAGGCCCATTGCTATTCGTAATCTACGAGGGGCGGTCAGAAAATAAGTTTACGTTTTGAAGTAATTGATAAATTGAATAATCTTCCCGCGCTATTCGACGGTACATCGCTAAATTTCGTATGGGAAAGGGTCAGGGAGACGAACCACGGACTGGGCGTCCTCGGACAAGCCCAAAGTCCAACTCGGGTTGGGATGGTTCGTGAAAGCGTTGAGGAAAATCCACATCAGTCCGACGACGCAGCCAGGAATTAAACATTTCAAGAAGTTCCTTACATCGAATTTTAAGAGAGGATATCAATATTTACCCGTACAAAATTCAAATTGCTCAAGAAATTAAACCACAAGATCATCAGAGTCAAATGACGTACGCTAATGCGATTTTAGATTTACGCAGTGAAAATGAAGATTTTCACCAGATATTAAATTTGTAATTAAAATCTCGATTAATATATTTTCAAGTGTTACAAACCTTTTTTTATTTGATCCCCAAACAAAAAAGTTTTAATAATAAAGTTTTAATAAAGTTTTAATAATAAAAGGTGTCCCTTCTGGGGCACCCTTTATTATTAAAAAAAATTAAACTAACACGAACTTAGATGTAGCTCGTAGCGTAAACTAACCCACTTTTTGTTATACTCTTCATACTTTTTTTTCCTTTTCCCATCCTCTCTTTACTTGCATGTCTGTAGTTTGCATGGTATGACAGTTTCTTTGAGTTATGACTGTGTTTGCATGGTTTGTAAGCGTTCTTATTTTACTTTTCATCCTTCACTCCTTTCCTATTCTCTTCGATTATTTTTCCGACTTGTCGGCAGTGGCCGGCCGATGATGATGGTGAGTCTTTCTCTCTCTTTTTCTGAATGAATGTTAACCCACGAATGATAGTTTTTGCTATTTACGTAACCCCTTATTCTCTTCTTTTAACTCCCTATTCTCTTCTTTTAACCCCCTACTCTCTTGTTTCTCTCGGGCTAACCTTAGTGGATCTTAGGGTCTTTGTTAGCCTTAGCTTCTATAGATCAATTAGATCATCCTCATCCTCTGCAGTATATGTTTCGGGTGGTACTGGACCATGAGCGACAGGTCTTCTTGCCGATGCCAAATAAGGATATAGAATGGATTTATTTTTTTTAGCAGAGAATCTTGATGTTTTAGTCATACAGAAATAGCAGTCATTTAAGTGATCTTGTTGTTCTCTCCAAATCATTGATATTGCGAAAGACATAGATGAACGAGCACCTTTAATCCACTGTCGGAAACGGTTTGCACATGAAATGCAACGAATATGTGGTGCCCATTGTTTATCTTGATCTCCTACCTTGCATCCGAAGTACAAATGATAAGCTTTTTTTATAAGAGGAGTAAAGCACCTTTCCTGATTTTTAACAGTAAATTCTCCACAAATGTAGCAAAAATTGTCGGCATCATTAACACATCTACGAGACATACTTAATATTTTTCACAGTTTTTTTTTAACTATTTTCGGTAATCCGTCAATATTCCAAGCACTTACAGTATTTCACAATGACCTGTAAAAAAATGAAAGTAACATTAATTAAAAATACATATTAATATCAGTATTATTAACAGTAATGATATACTTCATAGTGTATGGTTCTCAAATGTCAATAGAGCAACAATTTAACAAGCATGCAGATAGTTTATCTGATGTGCCAAGAAGTCGAAGAGTTCAGTCTTGTTGTCACCCAGTCGCAAGAACTCATGCTAGTTTCCTGAAATTGTGTTGGCTGCTGCAACACGCCTCTGAACATCATTTCCTCGTTTATCTCTCGTTGTGGAGTTCAGGCTCGTTAGAAGGTAAACATCTCAAATGATGTCGGCTCTTGTTACATGACTCAGCTGAGATTTGATGTAAGGTAGAAACACCAGTGTGGCATATTCCTGGAAGTTTTTGCACCCATTGGCTTCAGCATATTGATGATTTCAGCACCATCCAGTATAATGACATCGACCATTAGGCCATCTCCACTGGATGTACAGAGCTTTTCCAGGCATTCTGCGAGATCAGCCTTCGAGCCAAGCCGGGAGTTTCCCCAACTGAGACAGGGATGGCGGGTATGCATAATTCTCGTGCTTGAAGAAATTTTCTAAGTCTCCTTCTCGTGTTTGACATGCACTGTAAAGTCTTGGAAATAGTGCACAGTCACCCTTAAGAGACGATACCATCTTCTTGTTTTTCTTGATAGGGTCAGATACATGTGTTGCTCTTTGCACTAACCGCTCTGTGACATAGTTTTTAGATTTCTCCTCACCCATCTTCTCTATATATCGTACAGTGTTGACTACTTCCGTATGAACGGCGTCTCTGCTGTCCAGTTTTAGCAGATCATCACTCTTCCATGAATGGATTTCCTATATCTTCAATTACTCGGCCTGTGCAAACAACGTACGTATGCATGTGGTGTCTAAGATCAGTCTGGTTGGTGCTGTTTTCAAAGAAAGCTGATTCGAAGTTATCTATCACCCCCGCAAGTTCTGGTCCTGCTACCATCCACCGCAGGAGAGCTCTTTGGTTTTGAATAAAACCGACTGCCCCACCATCTCCTTTCACAACGGCGTTGTTTTGGTCAGGTGCATGATCAATAGCAATAGCTATCCTTCAGGTGACAGGATGTATACCATCGAGCACGATTTCTGGACATGGTAGCCGCAATGATATCACCTTCATCAAGCCGGTATATGTCTACTGGTACTGGCTGCTCGCCAAGTTCACAGAAATTTGTCAAATTGTTACCCAAGTTTTCAAAACCAGTTCCAACGTCTGTCCATTTAGAATTTGCTGGACACTGAAGTGGTGCGGAAGAATGTTCTTGGCACAAGGCACACAGGGTCCAATCAGTAGTATCAGGTGTGGACGTAGATGACCGCAGACTCTCACTGTAAACAAGCTTACATCTCCTTTGCTGACATGATGCGGGCTACATCTACTCATCCATCTACAAAGAAAGAAAAAATATATAATTCCTAAAATTGATATCAACCCTAGATTAGAAAAGGCATAAAATCGTCTCCATTAAGATTTCGATGCAATTTTTTGGGGATAAATGATGGTGGCATTGGATTCCTTATGTCCGAAAACATAGAAAAGGACACTTCATTCATCGTTTTATGTTATATATTGCCGAAGATATGCGACTTAATAGATTTTCGCAGTTCGTGTGGCGGCCATCTTGAATTTTTCCCATTTATGACGAGTAGTATCACCCCCATTTATGTGGTAGCACCGTCCTTAATGAGGAACATTTGGGGGTTTACCCCTTGAAGGGGCCACTTGCAGGGCCCCCTCCTTGAAAAAAAAATCCTCCTCGCCTTCCTTCATGGTCTTTCATGAAAAAAAATCCTTCTTGGGTTCCTTCACGGTCTTTCATGAGAGATATTTAAACAAAAACAGACAAAAACAAACAAAAACAAAAAAAGATCAATTTTTCCTCCTTGGGTTCCTTCACGGTATTTCATGAGAGAAATTTAAATAAACAAACATTCCCGAGGCCGGGGTTAATCGATTTGAGTAGGAAAAAAATTTCATGGTTCATTCGTTCGGTTTCGCGGGTCCTATCAGTTTTAGCTTTCTGGAAGAGTTCGTGCTGAAGATTCATTTCTGGAGCATCAGGTTTCTGCATATATATTATATATATATATACTAGTAAATGAAAACAACGTATATATTATGTATATAAGAACTGTAGTTTCTAGCAAATAACAAAGATTTCTTTAACGCCATCCGTGGCCCTTATGGCAACATGAGCTTGACAAACGAGCCCTGCAATCTGAAAGATTATTTCGGCTTAAATAGGAAAACCTTAAAATAAATAACTCAGGCATGAAAAGGTTACCCGAAAGCCAGCCTATTCTAATAGAACTATACGATGATGTGTAAGAGATCAAAAATACAGCAAAGATCGGTTCACCCAATATCTTCGCAGAAGGCCTTAAAAATAACTTTAGGCCAACGTGATTCATCGTTTCGGCTTAATATATTAATACGGATACCACACAAAATAAAATTAGAATAAATACAGTTAACTCCTAAACAAATTTTGTTTTGTTCTAAACCTGAAAGTTGCATTCTCTGCAAATTTTGGTCGCAACAAACCGGGGTGAGCCCACACCTGTTTATTACAACTTATTTCAAAGCATTCCTAAATCCTTTAATCTTTCTTCTGAAGCAGGAGTTACACCAAACTATTTTACGCTTTCTAACACCTACAGTATGCAGATATATAAATGTAGTACAATATACGAATTTTATCAGCTTGGTTATTTCCTTTTGTATCACACATTCCTAGGTATACTACCTAAAATTAGTTAGCTAGTCACCAGATATATATATATATATATATATATATATATATATATATATATATATACATGTCGGGGCGTAGCTAGCCCTTTTTAATGTGTAAGCACCGGCCTGTCCCCACCCTCCACTGCTGAAAGAAAACATTAAATACAGATTCCTGTAAAGAGTCTCTGATGCACTAAAAATTAGGAATTTATGGTAGATGTCAATAGTTACCCAATCAACTGAGATGGAAAATCCACTTTTATTCAGAGCACAGGATAGAAACACATAATATTGGGACAAAGTAGTGTATTTTGCAACTTGTAATAATTAATATTATCCTTTTCCATCTTATAATTATAATAGACTATTATAATGATAAACGATTTCTTGAGAACTTTACTTAAAATATCATGAATTTCCAATTCAATGTGTAAACACATGCTCTTTTGCTTATGCTTATCTACATTCCTGTATGTATGTATGTATGTATATATATATATATATATATATATACAGTGGAACCTCGCTTAACGAGTGCCTCGTATAACGAGAAATTCGTATAACGAGCCAAAAGAATGGGGGAAAATTACCTTGCATAACGAGCGACACTTTGCTTAACGAGCAAAATATTTCGTCAAAATTTAAAGCGTAGACAAAAACAAATGTCTCTAGACAGTTTCCTCGTGAAAAAGGATCCAAAAGAAAGTGAAAGTGCCTCTAAAAAATTTAAAGCTAGTGACTGTGAGCTCGTCGAGAATGTTATTGCATTGAACGAAGACGATTCTCCTCCTTCCCCTCAATAACCCTCTCCTCCTCCCCTGTCTCTTCATTTCCTTTGCGTGCGTCAGGAGCACCTTCTCTCTTCGTAAGTTATTTATAAATTTCACCGTTTACTAATTATTTACATTCTCTTTTGGGTTAATTTTTATTAATAATCTTTTCATTTCATGCAATAATAATTTAAAAAACGCCTTTAAATATCATTATAAATATTATTTTAAGTATTTTTTAAGCATGGAACGCATTATCATATTTTACATTGATTCCTATGGAAAAAATTGCCTTGCTTAACGAGCATTTTGCATAACGAGCACAATTCGGGAACGAATTATGCTCGTTAAGCGAGGTTCCACTGTATATATATATATAATATATATATATATATATGTATATAATAAGGTTATTTACTATGACAAAGTAGTCATGAGTGGTTATGGAAATAAAATATGATTATACTGTTGATGGCTGACTATATTCAGTTGGGATATAAACTATTGCTGACAATCTTTGGATCCTTGGCTTTTAAGACGAATTTTTTATGCATATGTTCAACAAAATAGGAAATTGGCTGATTATTATTACCATTCGAAGGGTTGGTACCCTTCACAACCGAAATCAATTTCAAAAGGGGTGCATGGTATTCTCATTTCCTTTATCGTCCCAGCACGCTTCACATAAGCCATTTACACAAAGATTGAAAGGCCGTCTGTGCACCACGAGACGACCCAGGCAATGCGGGGAGCAATGGTGACATTGCATGAATATGGTGTGCCAATAAGAGACACATCAAGACGACTAGACGTTCATCGAAGCACTGTGGAACGGTGGATTCATCGGTATGAAGCAGAAACTCAATCGCTACTTTGCCGAGGTCTGGTCCTCCGTGTTCAACATCTCAAGAGGAAGATGCTGCGATTGTTAATCATGCCAGAGAGCATCCGTTTGTTCCAGCGACGCATATTTACAGACACCTGAACCTTCGTTGTAGCGCAAATACAGTGAACAAGACTTCACGAGGCAGGATATTTTTCTCGCCGTCCAGCTATAAAACCTGCATTGACGATTGAGCATAGAGAGGCGCGGATGGGATTTGCCTTGCAATACTTGCCGCAGGAGGAAGAATTCTGGAGAAAAGTTGTGTACTGTGACGAAAAAACATTTTCAACAGATAGTCATGGTTCCCTGCATTGTTGGAGGGAGCGTGGAAAACGCTATGAAGAAGGAAATGTTTTCCCGAGCAAACGTAGTGGTCACATCAATCTCGGTGTGTGGGGGCTGGATGTCTGGCTATGGTGTCGGAGAATTGACTCAAGTAGATGGACGCTTTACTGGACAGCAATATTGCCAGATACTGGAAGAGGTGCTGCTACCCAGTGTTCGTGCGTATCTGGTTCCAGCACCGGAACCATTTTACTTAATGGAAGATAACAGTCCCATTCATAGGAGTAACGTTGTGAGATCACCCAGAGATTATTAATCTAATTCTGCCACCACGTTCTCCTGAAACGAATCCGATTGAAAACCTTTGGGCAATAATGATTAACGAATGGGAGCAACGCAATGAAAGAACATTTGAAGCACTTTTAGCTCACACGAGGAATAGTTGCGAGAGCTTACGCCGAACACCAAACATTCCCTACAATCTGGCCTCTTCTATGCCGCAACGATTGCAAGAAATTATTGATGCTGAAGGAAGCTATACGAAATACTGATGTTAAAGCCATGACGTAAATGTGTATCGAATATATATTTATGTTATTAAGAATTTTATTATATTTTTATGTTTGACATCTATAAAAATATATATTGTGACCATGAAAGAATTTTACTTATCCTTAGTTAGAATCTTTTCTTGCAATGTCTACGCTCGTGGAGATGATAATATATGCATTGTTGAAACAAACTATGAGAAGGTAATAGTTTCAGGAAAAAAATAAAAACTGGCAACATCGAGGTCATCACATGTTTATAGGAATTGTCATATGATATGCTACCAATAAACTCTTATATACTACTGTATACAGCATACTCTATTACGTCATAATTACGATGAACAAATCAAATGCAAATTTCTCTGATTCACGGCCCACCAGTCTTGCTTTAGACCAGTGGTAGTCAAACCGGGGTACGCGAGGGGTTTCCTGAGTGTATGTAAGCTCTGCTGCAAAAACAAGCAAGTTGGTTAATCAATTATGAAATGAATTTATACAATTATAATTATCATCTATCATTAAATTTTTTTGAAAATATATATTATAATCATTTATTTATAATATTAATATTTAATTATAAATTTAACTCAACATTGGTACAAGTTATTATTAAATTATTTAATATTAATTATTTTATATTTTTATATTTTAATATTTTATTTAAATTATTATTAAATTACCCGATATTGGTACAAATTGGTACGAATCGTACGATGCTGTAAAAATAGTAAATTATATCATGTCTCGAGCAGTGAATTCACACCTCTTTAAAATTCTTTGTGAGGAGATGGGCAAAAATCATACTCAGTTGCTTTTGCACACTGAAGTGCGCTGGCTCTCACGAGGAAAGGTATCAACACGATTTTTTGAACTTAGGAATGAAGTGAGAAGTTTACTTAACAGCCGAAATTCAGACATTAAAATTTATAGAAAATGAGGAGTGGCTTTGTAAACTGAGTTATTTGGCAGATATATTCACCAAATTAAACGAACTTAATCTTCAACTTCAGGGGTATGACAAAAATATATTGCAGGCACAAGAAAAAGTCAAGGGATTTTTTGGGAAAGTTTTATACTGGATAAAGTGCATAGAAGACAATAATACCACACCTTTCCAAATATTCAGCGAATTCTGTCACGAAAACGAGTTTCTTGTCAGTAACTCAGTTATGAATATTATAAAGCAGCATTTAGTGAGCCTTCGTGAATCATTTTTGCATTACTTTCCATGTATTAATAGAGATTCCCCACAAAGTGAATGGATAACGAATCCGTTTTCGAACCTTGCTGTGTCTAATGCGGAGCTTCCCGCTCGTTTTAAAGAACAATTGATTAAATTGGCAGCTGACAGCTCACTTAAACATAAATTCAATGACTTTTCTGTCTCCGAGTTTTGGAAATTGACCCATATTGAATACAAAGAATTAAGTGAATTTGCTATCAACAAACTACTTCCATTCCCTTCCACCTATTTATGTAAAAAGGGATTTTCGGCACTGACAGCTCTCAAGTCGAAAGAAAGAAACCGCCAACATCCAGAAGCTTGCCTCATAATGGCACTCACAAATGTTCGTCCGCGACTAGAACAACTTGCTAGTGATAAACAGTCCCACCCATCGCATTAATTACTTGTAAGTATTTAAAATATACATTTTAAAAGCTCAGACGATTTCTAATTAACTGTATTAGATTCTAATATTTGCCTGAGGTAAAATTTGTGTAAATTGCTTGAGTTGTGTAAAATGTAAATTGTATAATTAAAATGCTATGCTATATATATATATATCTAATAATTAGGTGGTCGTAAATAAAGATCGTTTGATAGCTTCATATTCTGTGTAAATTGTATAATAACATTTTTATTTTGGAAACTGAGGGGGAGGAGGTACGCCATAATAAAAAAAAAAAACTAAAGGGGTACGCCAAGGAAAAAGTTTGAATACCAATGCTTTAGACTAATGACTTTCATAAGATGGAATAGGTTTAACATAGTTCGTTTAATAGGTTACCACTTAAAACAATGGATAAACTATCTATTAGTGAGACGACCGTGACTTCCTCGAAATGCGAGCGCGTGAGCGGTTCACTGAGGAATTTGGTCATTAGATTCTTCACGTAGGATATATATCACATACAACAATATTGACAATAATTCCCAACAATTACTTAATATCAATAATTGCATTTGAGCAAATAATTTAGACCTGCGTCAAAATAACTTAGGTATCATGCCATGATTTGGGATATTTGCCAAATTAGTCGTTCTCTATAGTCTACACTCTACAGTATACATTGAGACGGTATAATGTAATGCCCAGCTAATATTATGATGACTAGGATTGCTCCATAACCATCCCAACATCCCGAAACTTGCTCCATTCTGCTTCTTAATCATATTTATTTTGAACACTAAAATGTAGCAGAAGTGACGTAATAATGGACGTCATTGATTGTGTTAGAGCAGTTATGTGCACCAATCCGAACACACCTCCGCTGCCATAAGGACCGCCCATTTTATACCTAACAGACTAGCTTGGGACGAGACAGAAGCGTGAGACTTCTTGTAAGCACTGTACATTGCTTTGGGTAGCAGTTGGATGAGTGAAACTGTATACAAAGATTTCCATGATTTAACTCTATTTGCACAAAACACAGCTCTTTATATACATGGCTGCTCTAATGTTGAAGGTACTGGGTCGTTGTCTTCTTATAATACATCATTTACTCAAAGAAATAACAGATGCACGGTCGCAGCTATTAACTTGTGGCATGTACCACATGAAAACTACCCAACTACCAAAACTTTCCGCCAGAAACGTCACACTTAGGGTATAAAATTACATAATTCGACATTGATGAATCAATTTATAAACTCTTATTCATGAAAACATCCAACATTTTCTTAAAATAATTTTAACAACTATTATTTATCATCATATCACTTCAAGTTAAATTGCTGTACTCGATGTTCAAAACATCGCTTTCAACGCTTCAGTTGATGGATGTTGACAAAGTTCCTCATTTCTAATATATCTCAACAAATTAAATTTTTCAATGTTAAATGTAATGTTGTCTTCTGACCATTTGTATATTTTCCTGGTGACCCTCTGCAAGGCCTCCACCACATATGGATCGCGGATTTTTCTTCCGAACTTTGTATCGTCTGCATATGATGCTGGTATACTAATGCTGTTTACACCGCTGGCTTTGTCTCTTAGCATGATAATGAACACGAGTGAGGCCAGTACTGTACTTTGTGGTACTGCTCTGCGAACTTCTGCAAGGCAAGGCCTCCACCACATATGCATCGCGGATTTTTCTACCGAACTTTGTATCGTCTGCATATGATGCTGGTATACTAATGCTGTTTACACCGCTGGCTTTGTCTATTAGCATGATAATGAACACGAGTGAGGCCAGTACTGTACTTTGTGGTACTGCTCTGCGAACTTCTGATTCTGATGATGATATATATCTTGAATTTTGACGACACGTAGGTGCTCTCTGAGGAAGTTGTAGATCCATTTCGCTACTGCGTATTATTCCCATGTTTCATTTTATGTGCTATTATACCATGATCACATTTGTCGAAAGCTTTAGCGAAACCCGTGTATATGATATCGTATATATATATATATATATATATATATATATATATATATATATATATATATATACAGTTGAAAATGTATATATGTGCGGCATGCGGGAGGTGCCCCCCTCGGGGCATTGGTTGGTTTCTGCGCGTATGTAGGAGAACTACGACTTCTGATCGAGTGAGGCCCATTGTGTAATGGTTATCATATCTGACCGGCAATCGGAAGATCCCGGGTTCGATTCCCGGGTGGTTACCTCATTTTTTCATTTGTTCGTTCTCCCTCCTCATCTTGCGTGGAATGTCTTCTATACAAGCTTCGTTCTTTACGTTATATATATATATATATATATATATATATATATATATATATGCCTTTCCTTTCAACCGTTCAAATGCTCCATGCAATGATTCCTCATTTCCCAAAGGTCAAGCTTGTCGCCCCTTCCCCCCGACTTGGCCTGGTGAAGTAGAGAGGGGGTTTCTTGTGCTCTCCACCTCACATAGCCAGGCACAACCGGCTCATCGGAGATTGTTCTGAGCCAGGCTTCCGATCTTCTTTTGAAGATGTCCACCGCAACAACATTCGTGTTCGTTAGTTCTTTGGGTGACTGATTAAACAATCTTGGTCCTCTCACAACAAAACTATTGTCTTTCAGGTTAAGACTGTTCCCTGGCTAGCCTTTAATTTGGGAACACGACACAGTCCCCCTTTTCTACATTCCACTGTTGTTTGGGGCGTTATATGGCTCAGGGTAAGATTAGGGGCTAGGTTCTCGCTCTTCTCATTTCCAGTGAATACAGAATTAATTCCTTACCCAGTAACTTAGTTCTTTGCGCCCGTTGATCTTGGCTGTGAAGTTTCTCTGAGTCCCTTCTAGCTATCTAATGTCTTCTTTTTTATATGGTCATGTTAGGACCCAGCAGTATTCCAAAATGGGTATGATCAGTGTTTTCAATAGAGGAATCATTATATTCCTATCCCTTCGTTTAAAGTTTCTCAGTATCTGCCCAGTTATTCTCTTTGCTCTGTTTACTGATATCTTATTTTGTGTTTCAAATTCCTTATCATCAGTCATTACAGCTCCTTAATCTCTTGCTTTAGAATTTCTCCGAATTTCCTGTCCATTTGGGGTATAATATTCCATAGATTTTAGGTCCCCCCTTTTTCCGTCCCGTGACAATTGAAATTTCTGTGTTAAACTTCATATTATTGTCTTCCGTCCACTTGTAGATTCTGTTCATGTCTGTGTGTAGAGATCCTATATCCTCTGGGTTTCTTATTTTTCTACTGATCTTTGCGTCATCGGCAAAGGATGTTACTGTGACGTCTCTGGGAACGTCCTCATCTATACCAGCTAGCATGATTATGAAGAGTGGTGGAGCTAATACTGTTCCTTTGGGTACTGAGCTGAGGATCTCCGATTCTGATGAAGATATTCCTTGTAATGTAATGACCTGCCGCCGCTCACTAAGGAAATTATACATCCATTTCACTACTTTTCCTTTTATTCCCATATATTACGGTTTATGCATTATGATTCCACGGTCACACTTGTCGAACGCTTTGACAAAGTCTGTGTGTGTTACATCATAGTTTTCATTACTTTCAATTGCATCAATAATGGCGTTGTAGTGCTCTATTAGTTGTGATAAACATGATCTGTTTGCCCGAAATCCATTTTGGTTATCATTTAATTTTTTCTGAGTTTCCAAAAGTTGTAGTTGTTCTGTCTAATTATTCTTTCAAATATTTTAGTGAGATGAGAAGTAAGCGACAATGGGCTATAGTTTTTGGCCTCGGATCGATCTCCTCCTTCATATATTGGAACTATGCTCGATCTCTTCAGGATGCCCGGTATTTCTCCCGTGCCTAGTGATCGTCGCCATATCCAGTATAGGAGCTCAGCGATTGCATTCTTGCAGTTTTTGATCAGTGTAACATTCCATTTGTCAGGCCCTGTCGCTCTGTGTGCTTCTAGTTTCCCTATAGCTTGTGTAATATCATCTGTCGTAAAGTCGATGTCCGTTATACTTTCCCCTTGTAGTTCTTCAAAGAACGCTTTTCTAACGCATATCAGTTTATCAGTTTTGGGATCGTGAAAGTTGATTCGAACTGAGCTCTTATTATTTCAAACACTTCTGCTAGATCATGAGATAAAGCACTGTCTTCATTTTTCAAAGGGCCGATAGTCGTGTGATTATAGAAACAAATTATAGAAACACTTTGAATTAACCTTTATCGCTTCTATAGCGTCAGCTTCCTCTTTTTTGGTGTGCTTCTAAACTAGTTCCTGTTTGCCGCATTCGATACTCTGCAGTTTATCAATTAATATTTTCTGATGTTGTAGCCTTCACAGTTACATAATTTTGCACTCTTTTTCTCTTTCGGTACAATGACCTCTTTTGTCTCTCGAACCTGCTTCTCTTTCCTCCTTGGAACATTTTTGGGACATGTCTTTCCACAATTTTCAGCGTCTTCTCCTCTAAGGTCATTAGCATCTCTTCCGTTGTCTTGGCCTTGAAGATGGGTTTCCACTCTATTACTAACATGCTGAAAAGTGTGTTCACGGTTTGTTCCTCGCCAACTGACTGAAGATCACAGAGCCCAAAGAAAATAAATTGCTTCCGAGTCGTTGGTTCGATACGAGACAGAAGGGGATGACTTCCTTTCACGAAGTGTGACTGGGGATGAGACTTGGGTACACCACTTTGAACCTGAAACAAAACGCCAATCCATGGTGTGGCATCACGCAGACTCCCCACGCAGTAAAAAGTTCAAAAGGGCCCCCCCTGCAGGAAATGTTATGGCCACCATCTTCTGGAACATGAAAGGGGTGATTCTAGTGGACATTATGAAGAAAGGACAAACAATCAACTCAGAGGCATAAATTGCTACCTACAGAGACTCCAGAGATGAATAAAGCGAGTTCGACCGGAGAGAAAACTGGAAGACGTCCTTCTTTTGTACGATAACGCAACACCACAAACAGTTTGCAAACAAGAGAGGCCATCACAAAAATGGGCTTGATTGTGTTACCCCACCCTCCATACAGCCCGGATATGGCACCTTCAGACTTCCATTTGTTTGGGCCAATGAAGGATGCTATTCGTGGAAGAAAGTTTCAGAGTGACGATGAGGTTGTTGAGGAGGTTAAGAGGTGGCTCCAGTGGAACCCAGCGGACTTTTACCAGCAAGGAATAAAGACCCTTTGTTTGGAGGTGGAGAAAAGCCGTAGAAAAGGATGGAGACTAAGTGGAAAAATAAAAACTTGTAAAAAAGATCTGTAACTACTTGTGTACAAAATTTCTGGAACTTACAAAGAAACTTGGAAAGAAAAAAAAAAGGTGGGGCAAAATATTGAATATTAAGTGACCCTCGTAGTTTAAAGAATGCTTGTAGCATTCCATGAAATGGGATGTAGCATGTCCTTAAAGATTCATTTCTTCCACTCTCATTTAGACTTCTTTCCTGAGAATTTGGGAGCTGTGAGTGATGAGCATGGCGAGCGCTTCCATCAAGATATTTTCAAGTTAGAAAAAAGGTACCAGGGCAGATGGAACCCTAATATGTTAGATGATTACTGTTGGTCATTTTAAAGAGAAGCTCCTCGTACATCATACAAGTGAAAATATTCCACTAAATCATTTCAGTAGCTTTCTATTTTTGTTTATTTAGCTGTATTTTTATAATAAAATAAATTGTTTATACTTGTATAAAACTGCATTTTTATCAAAACCTCAGTGTGATAGAAAAATTCTGAAAACAGATTCGAAGTTTGCGTGAAAAATTCCTTTAGGATCAGCTATGTTTATGCAGTAACCAGAAAAAAAGTTTAGTTTTGTTAATCAGGGTTATAAGTGTTCATTAGTGTATAATAGGGTGTCCCGTTAAACCCAAAGTTGGTCGGGTACAGCATTAACCGATATAATGTGAAGTGGGCTACTAAGAATGGCCAAACAAGTTTTTAAAGTCCTATCTAAAAAAGTCATGCATTCCCAGGGGTTTACATTTTATACCCCCGATTCAGACCAAAAAATTGGCATTTGGACCTTTAAAAGACCCATTAAAGCTAGAAATTACATACACATTTTTTCCAATCTGTTAGTAGGAAGCCCCAGAACTACGTCAAGGTCGATTGGAATTTCTGGAGTTTTTTATTTATTTATTTTTTTTCTAGTTTTTTGTTTTTTTTATGTTTTTTACAAATTTTCTAAAGTTTTACTAAAAAGAGATAAAACTACAAGTTCTTGACTAAAATACCACTTGTGTCTTAAAAATGCATCTACTGCAGCAATAGAAACTTCTGGATGTACTTGCTGCTAATTGCTTATAAAATCGCAGGTCATTGAGTGGTGCTTCTGCAGCTAATGGGGTCTTTAGCCAATAAGGGCCATAAACTAAAGATGTAATCTTGACAAATCTTCCAATTGATTCGTTTACTTCTGGTTCATAGTTAAGCTGATCTCTAAATAAAACAAGTTTATTTTAATACGGCTGAGGTGCCATGAATCTAGCTCGATGGCATGCTCCTGGTTTACGAAGATGTATCTTTGAAGGCCTGTGCCCCAACAATAAACAGTTTAATTCTAAATATTCTAAGTAATCATCTCTGAAATAATTTTTGTTCTCTATAAAGAATTATAAATTATATTTGCACTTTCTTTAATATCCATCAACAAAGGCTCAGTTATATTTATTTCTTTAGTTTGGGATAATGTTATCTTGGACCAGCTTTTCGAAAATTCTTCAAATATGGGATAATCGGGACCAGTGCTTTTTCCGGATCAAGTAAAGATAAGCACCCCCAGCCTTCTTTAATTAGCCTTATAAGGCTAACTAACGAAAATATCACGACCTAACCTAACCAATCGTTAAGTCAACTGTACGCCCTTGACGATTGGTTAGGTTAGGTCGTGATATTTTCGTTAGTTAGCCTTATAAGGCTAATTAAAGAAGGCTGGGGGTGCTTATCTTTACTTGATTCCTTTTTCCAAAGATGCATTGCCAAACCGATTTTACAATAAGTTCGCCAATGTGGTGACGGCATGCTAAATATAATAATGGTCTATTCAGATTTCTTTCTATACAAATGCAAGCTCCTTTGTTAATACCTGTATTTGAGGCCGTCGTGTCAAATGACATACCTCTCACCTTTCCTGTGACCTGCCAATCTGTAAGGAGCTTGAATGTAGCTTCAGACATTTGTTCACCAGTAGCATTTTGAATAATAGGTATCCCCAAAATTTTATGAATGTCAGAAGATCCAGTAGCAGCAACAGCAAGCCTTTCTAAGCCTAAAATCTGTTTTGAATCCCAATAGACAACAAAATGTTTTATATTGGTATTTTGAAATAATTCTTTGACTTTATTTTCAGTTTTTACCCTATTTTCTTGTGTTGCTGTATGAGGAGATGTTTTTGAAACTGCATAATCGTTTAGGTCTCCACTGCCGGCTCTAATTAAAGCAAAAATTATTAATGTAGCTGTTCTAACAGATACATTTCCTCTGTCAAGAGCACTGGTTACAAGAGACTCTTTAAGTACATTTCTAGGTAGGTAGATAGGCTTTTGTTCTTTAGTTGTTTTTAGTCTTTTACTGAGGTAATCATAATCGTTAGAACTACCTCCCTCACAATCTAATTCCTCTATTTTCACTTTAGATGGTTTGCTTATTCTCTCTTGTTCTTTCTGACGTAAACGTTCATTGGTTGCTAGTCTTTTTATTTTATTTTTTTATTCTTTGCTCTGAAATCTTATCTCTTGAACCCAGTGTAACTTTATATCCCTCTCTCAGCATCTTTAAAAACTCCAGATCTTCCTCAACTTAAGCTTTCCCTAGCTTTCCTGAAAGAACTTTTTCAGGAAATGGGTGAGCGACATCAAATACTGTTTCAAGTTTTTCATAAAATTTGTTTACTGAACTTAGGTGCTCTTCAATTTTTCTATATTTATGTTTTGTTAGAACATACCATTCCTAGTGCAACTTAAGAAGTTTTTTAACAGCATATTGTCTGCTACTAGTAGGTAAATTGCATTTATTCCAAAAGGAGAACACATGGTCTATTACCATGCCAGCTTGATGACTTACAAGTTTTCCTTTAAGAAGGGACTGATTATAATGAGGATTGCAAGCTTTAATATGATGGAAATATTTGAGTACTTGCTTGTTGGTTGGGACAGCTGTAGTCGTTATGGAGGCTATAGGTTGACCTAGAAAGGGAATTTCTGTTTTGCTCCTAGTTAATGGTTTGC
The DNA here is from genome assembly GCA_023014485.1 of Bathynomus jamesi. Lineage (NCBI taxonomy): Eukaryota > Metazoa > Arthropoda > Malacostraca > Isopoda > Cirolanidae > Bathynomus > Bathynomus jamesi. The sequence goes on from JAJOZX010004170.1 coordinate 35,993, forward strand.
TTAGAGCCATTTTATCAATTTAAATAGGTATTATGGTACCTAGATTTAAAAATTCCTAAAAAAAAAGTTAGATTAGTTAGTAAAAATCACTAAAAATATGAAATAAGGGGGCTAAATTGGTCCCTGTGGGGCCCACATTTAGCATTAATATTTATAAAGCTAGTATACATTACCAGAAAAGCATAGAGAGTGGTAAATGTGTTTTAATTTTAATTAAAATAGTATATTTTACGAGAAAATGCAAAAAAATGCCAATTTTTTGTTCTGAATCGGGAATGTAAAATGTAAACCGCTGGGGATGCATGAATTTTTTAGATAGGACTTTAAAATCTTGTGCTGGCATTCTTAGTAACCCACTTCACGATATTATATCAGTTAATGCTGTACCCGACCAACTTTGGGTTTAACGGGACACCCTAGTGTATAAGTATTGACTTTTGTGTAAGATTTAAAAATCTACCCAAGAATCTACTCAAAGAGTTGGCAGACACGTACACATGACAGATTACAGAAAACACGCTCAGACCCTCGCCTACTTTGTTAGTAGACTAGATAAGTGTTTTATAGAAATGCATATTATTATCTGGATAATCGGACGCAATGTATTAAGTCTTCGGTGCCTTTGACAGGCACCAGAGAAATGATGCAACGACGAAATGATAACTTATTGTACATAATAAATAAATAAAAAATCCTTTAAAAAGTGCATGGCGTAGATTAGGTTAGTAGTTCAGTATTCATGATATCATTTACTTTCCGCTGTCTTCTTCGGCGTAACTGAGTACACGTGTTATGGGCGCATGGTTTGAATGAACTCTGACGCTATTCTTTTCATTATACTTTTTCGTACTTTCCTATAAATCTATCTTCCAGCACTATTTTCTGTCAGTAGTAATTGGCGGAGAAGGGAGACTTGTCTGTTCTATACTTTATTATTACTACTATTCCTGTGTGAAAGTTTTACACAACTATAAGTGTAAGCATAGTACACATTTTTCAGTGTTCCTTTATTTTTTCAGTTATTTCTAACTTTTCTACTTCCTTCTTGGGCAAGCCTAGAGTGGATCTTAGGGTCTTTGTTGACCTGTAATTCTGTAATAAAACGATTGCTGAGACGTTTACAGTATTCTCCGACTATCTTAAGCATGTTTTTCATCAATAAAAACCTGTTTTTTAAGAAGTTTATGCGGGATGTTTCTTTAAACACGCAGTATCGTGTCTTATTTACTCAACGTCGTGATGTATCGCAAATTGGTATATTAGCCGGCCAAATGTTTCCGGGTCAGCGTAAGGCTTTTTTGGAAGTTTATAAAGAAAGTCGTCGATAGGGTATTTGCTTTGTGACATTCACAAGCGTAACACTTTTAGGGTGCTTCTAAGAACCGACATATTTCCAAAAGAGGTTGAAGCAATATTTACTGTATACCAGAATGACGAACGTGTAAAGAAATATTTTGAGTTTATAAAAACATTCCCGGCGATACCACCTACTCTTCAGCATCTGTTTGTAAAACACGTTGATGCAGACTTTCTAAAATGTATCTGCGAAGTCTGTCTCAATTTTATAAAATGTAACGTCCCAATGAAGGCGTCGCAGAAGGGTTGTTTTACGTCGTAACAAGAACATAATACGAACAAGCGCTCGTAAAATACAAGCTGTGTCAAAGAAAAACGTCTTGCTGTACAAAAAGGTGGATTATTCCTACTTGTCATATTTTCAGTTTTACTCCCTTTATCTATATTTATATAATAAAGAAGGTTCTAGTGCTACCTCACAAGGTGTACGATTTACTACAAAATACAAAGAAGCATGAAACATCTCTGGACCCCAGTAAAAACAGACTTTAAAGAATGGAAAGCGAATTGGTGACTATATTAAACAGTTACATTCTGATGAGAAAATAATTTTATACCAAGAAGCTCTTCACAAACTTCTTCAATAGTATGAAGACTATAAGGAACCTATGGAGCTACCCGTAGTTATCAAGCATAATAACGATACTGTGCATGGTAAGACTAAGACTAAAGGTAAACTCCCCGAAGACAGTGGTGGGAATTCCCACCACCTCGAACAAGTGCTAAAAAAGTTTTCTTAATACATAGAGAAATAAAAGCTTAAGACTTTTTAATCTAGTGAGTGGTAATCCAATTATACAATGGTCTAACACAGGTGAAGTTGTTGCTGGAGGTTCAACGGTACCGCGTTCGAGCATTATTGACATCATCCATGACTTGGTGAGAAAGTGGGAGAAACCACCCCCACCAGGTTCGGAACATATTAAAACAAGGTTACAGCGGATGAACATTCCCAAAACATTGAGTGGTAACCGAAACAGAATAAAAGCTCTGGAGCAGACAACTCAAAACACACCAGATTAATCCTCCAACAGGTGCACTTGGTTTAAGACTTTTGAAAAAGAGGAGAATCGTCAACACTCGACCTTATCCAAGCGCTTCTAAAATACGTAAATGGCTAGTGTATAGGAGAATCGTTATTACGATATTTCCAACCCCCTTCTTATGGTAGAGTTGAGAGGCTCTGCAGAGGTACGTGTGCTGAAGGGGTAAAGAAAATAGATGTTGAGAATTTTTTGCATGAACAGGATACTTATTCACCTCATAAACTGTACGAAGAGGGTTTGAAACTGCTAAAATAAAATCACCACCGTTAGACACTGTATGACAGGTATATTTGACTGATATGCAAAGGTACTCGATTATACGTAATGCTGGTTACACTTATATATTCTATTTATAATTGGCATCTTCTCCAGATACTTATGGCTTGTACCCTTTAAAAATAAAACGCCAGACGCAGTTGCTAAAGCTACAAAGTTTTTGATGTGAAAGGAAAATAGAATCCCTGCCTATTTCTGTACAGATTTAGTGAAAGAGTCGACAGTCGTTCTTTTCAAAACATGTTGGTGGAATTTAACATTAGTTTAACTCAGTAACTCAGTACATAAAGCGTCTTTAGCTGAAAGGGTGCAACGAACCATGAAGGAGCGCATGCATCGTTATTTTACGCACAGAAATACAGTACTTACAGATACATAGGAATTTTGAGTCAGTTACCATCCTTCTACAATCGCTCTTATCATCGCATCGTTGGGACATCTCCGAATGAAGTTTTTAAAAGAGGTGTGTATACAGAACTGAGGAACAGCACCACAGCATCATCCTTGGTAAAACGTTTCAAAATCAATGGTTATGTACGTGTTTCACGACCAGGGAGAAAGTTCAAGAAAGGTTTTGAACAGAGATGGACACAGGAAATTTTTAAAATCAGCTTTATCAAACATAAAGCAGCAGAAGTTATCTACTATGTTCAAGATCTAAACACTGAAAAATTTGAGGTTGGTTTCTATGGTGAAGAGCTGCAGAAGGTTACTTCAATTTAGGGAAAAAGCCTTTTAAAATTCATAAAATTTTAGGGAGCAAAGATTCGGGAAAACGAAAAATGTATTTGATAAAATGGCTTCGTTACCCAGAGAGTTTCAACTCCTATATAAAACCTATGCAATAATGAGACTTTAATAATATACATCATGACTTCTGACCAGTTCTACTTCACACTGCCCTCCTCAGCCTCGCTTGGCTCATAACCCGACAATACTCTGGCCAACTTCACAACTTCTGCGTAGACCAATTGATTTGGAACGTGAATCATACGAAGTAGAGTTGTCTGACTTTCAACTGAGTGCCAAGCCTTTAAGCATTGAGGAGAAACAAGTCGTCTCTATAGTTCTTAGAAAACGCGATGAAATTGAAAAAGCAGGAGTAGATGGTGGTGTACAGTATTGCAGCACCGAAATAACACAAGGCCTTGCCTATTATGACAGCACGGAGGATATTGTAAAAGATCTAAATAAGTGTTTGAATAAACTTACAAATGACCAAGGCTGGACTAACCATTAGGCTAATAAAGCTGTAGTCTAAGGCACTCATATTTTTTAGGCCCTCGAGTTTAGCCCCTAATTTTTATATCATAAACCCTAAATCTTTGTCACGAGGATGGTTAAGTAATATCATATATAACTGCATAATTATATCTTCCGAGATGGAAAATAAGAGCGTTTTATTTTTAGTTAAGAGGCTTTTTTTATATCTCATGGTGTATTACTGTCGATATGTGTGTATGATTTTTAGCTATTTTTGTATGATTAGCTTCAAAGGGTTAATTCGAAATTGTTTTTCAGACGTTGGAAATTTGGGCCTAGTGTAATGATCATTCAGCATGTCGAAGAAAGGGGGATGTTTTGTTTCATATCACAGTTTAAAGCCAAAAAGGAAGAAATCATTTCTATTTGAATTGTATGCTTTTTCCTTTACAGCCTTAACAGCACGGTGGCTGAAGTGGAACTGATGCTTCAGATTAGATGTGACACCTGACTTGCCCTACCCAGCAATTTGTCCAGGGTTTTTTTGTCCTATGGGGCTTTTGTCCTAGGGGGCTTTTGTCCGGACCCGACATTATACACTCTTCAGTCTTCAAACAATTTATAAACTCTATTTCATGAATGAAAGCATTCAATATTTTCTTAAAACTAACTAAACGGCTACTATTCAACACACCATATGTCAAGTCAAGCAAAAAATCTATTACCCTCTAACTAAAAAAGTATTTTTGTAGGTCCAGTCTACAAATCCGTCTTCTAATTTTCTTATTATATCATTGAGTTCTCGCATCACACTCTACGAAGAAAAAGTTACACCTAAACTGTCCAAATCTAAAAGCATTTTGAACTTCTGTATCACATCTCTCTCTCGAAACTAATTAGTCCTAGCTCCTTTAAACTTTCACTATATTCCAATCTTTTTCTTATCCTAACGATAAGTTTGGTTGTCCCTACATTACTCTCACCTTCAAGCTTATATAAAGCTGCCCATGGCTGGGGAAACCGGGTTTGAATGAGTCCTAACAAAAGAATTATATAATTTACGGATGAGTTCCTTACACCTGTAGCTAACAGTCCTTTTATCAATCCCTAACGTTTAATTTGAGCTATATATTACCTTTAAGCACTGTTTAGAAAATTTTAGAAAATGAATGACTGCATTTTTTTATCAGACGACTGAGGCTAGAAGTAGAAATCGTAAGCCAGATATTCTTAACTTTTTTGGCTGCAACTCAAATTTTGGTCGAGGGCTAGCTCGGCGACCCATGCCTTCAAACAGTGCACTTGTAATAGATAATAAAATAAATAATTAATGGCAAAATAATTAGGGATAACATAAATGAATGATAAATGACAATTTAATGACCTAATCAAAATGGCTTGGCGACCCAAGGGTTAATGTACAGTACATACCTTTGATTTTTGTTATTTGTTAAAGTTGGATAAATGTTTCTATTTGTTTGAAGATTTTATGAATTATATACAATATATAAACGTGTATTGGCCCTTCCCTCTTATTAGCCTTAGGCCCCTCACAGCCTTAATCCGGCCCTGCAAATGACATAGCTTTGATTTTACCCCAGAAGGTGTAGCGCGAGCTGTAGGACAAATGAAATCACATTCAGCTGCAAGTCCGGACAAATAGAACGCACTATTGATTATAAACTGTAAAAATGAAATAGCTACACCCTTATACTGGATATGGAGAAGATCCCTACTCACTGGAGCAATACCGAGCTTCTTGAAAAGAGCGAACATTGTCCCTATATATAAAGGAGGGGGTAGATCTCAAGCAAAGAACTATAGACCAGTGTCATTGACGTCCCACCTTACCAAAATATTTGAAAGAAAAGTCAGAGAGAAAGTCTATGACTTCTTGGAGACACTGGAAAGATTCAACGAAAATCAGCACGGATTCTGATCAGGAAGCTCATGCCTATCACAACTTATAGATCACTATAACAATATCCTAGATGCACTTCAAGGCAGTAAAAACTGCAAAGAACGCAACTACTGGGAAAGACAACGTAAACTAAATCTGTACTCCCTGAAAAGAAGAGAGAAGTACATCATAATCTACATAAGGAAAATGATCGAAAAACTGGTTTACCAAAATATTTGAAAGAAAAGTCAGAGAGAAAGTCTATGACTTCTTGGAGACACTGGAAAGATTCAACGAAAATCAGCACGGATTCTGATCAGGAAGCTCATGCCTATCACAACTTATAGATCACTATAACAATATCCTAGATGCACTTCAAGGCAGTAAAAACTGCAAAGAACGCAACTACTGGGAAAGACAACGTAAACTAAATCTGTACTCCCTGAAAAGAAGAGAGAAGTACATCATAATCTACATGAGGAAAATGATCGAAAAACTGGTGCCAAACCTCAAACTAAACCCAATTACCATCCAAACAACGCTGGAAAATAGGAAAGGCAGAATGTGTAGTGTTCCGAAATTAAAGGCCCGACAAAGGACCTCCTCAACATTGAAGGAAAATAACTTGGTTGTCAGGGGGCCAAGACTTTTTAACCAGCTTCCAAAGGACCTCAGAAACGTTACAGGGTCCTGGCTCAGGAAGGTACCAGATGAGCCGGGTGTACCTGGCTATGTGCGGTGGAGAATGCAAGAGGGCAACTCGCTGCTCCATCAAGCCAGGCCTAGAGGCGGGGCCACCAGCTTAACCTACGTGTGAAGAGAGACCAACACACGGAGCCTAAAGGACGTTAACGAGGTATTATATCTTCAGAGATGGAAAATAAGAGCGTTTTAGTTTTAGTTAAGAGGTTATTTTTATACCTCATGGTGTATTATTGTCGATATGTATGTATGATTTTCATCCATTTTTGTATGATTAGCTTCAAATGGTTAATTCGAAATTGTTTTTCAGACGTTGGGAATTTGAGAATAATGTAATGATCACTCAGCATGTCGAAGAAATAGGGATGTTTTGTTTCATATCACAGTTTAAAGCCAAAAAGGAAGAAATCATTCTCTATTTGAATTGTATGGTTGTTTTTTTAATGTGCATAGCTTTGATTTTTGTTAGTTGTTAAAGTTGGATAAATGTTTGTATTTGTTTGAAGATTTTATGAATTAATTATATACAGTATATAGTACATATATAGGCTTTTCCCTCTTATTAGCCTTAAGCCCCTCACAGCCTTAATCCGGCCCTGAAAATGACCTAGTTTTCGAAATCATACGCATAGCATGGATTACAGGATCTGAGCATTCTCTATTGTTAAGATCGGAGGCGAAAAGGAATATTAGGGGTAAAGAGGTGTTCAAGACTGCCTAATGGGAGATACAATTTTGCTTTCCAAGGGGATACTTTTCACGAACTATCGGATGATAAGGCTAGCTTATTATACCACCTGAAATTGGCAAGTCTGCCAGACACACCTCCTATCTGTTACATTTAGTAATAGCATCAGGGACGTAGCCAAAGGGGGGAGACGGAGGCGGTCGCTCCCCCCCCCCTCATGGAAACTCCAGGAAAAAATCTGCGGTAATTACAACCAAGGTTCACCGCCAAACTATAACATTTAACAATTTGGTATCTATATACGAGGGCCACTCAATATATTTTGCTCCACCTTTTTTTTCTTTTCAAGTTTCCTTGTAAGTTCCAGAAATTTTGTATACAAGTAGTTATATATCTTTTTTACAAGTTTTTATTTTTTCACTTATCTCCATCCTTTCTACGGCTTTTCTTCACCTCGAAACACTGGCCTTTATTCCTTGCTGGTAAAATCCGCTGGGTTCCGCTGAAGCCACCTCTTAACCTCCTCAACAACCTCATCGTCACTCTGAAACTTTCTTCCACGAATAGCATCGTTCATTGGCCCAAACAAATGGAAGTCTAAAGGTACCATATCCGGGCTGTATGGAGGGTGAGGTAATACAATCAAGCGCATTTTTGTGATGGCCTCCCTCGTGCAAAAGAAGGACGTCTTCCAGTTTTCTCTCCGGTCGAACTCGCTTTAACGTCTCTGGAGTCTCTGTAGGTAGCAATATATACCTCTGAGTTGATTGTTTGCGCTTTCTTCATAATGTCCACCAGAATCACCTCTTTCATGTCCCAGAAGATGGTGGCCATAATCTTTCCTGCAGGGGGAGCCATTTTGAACTTTTTATTGCGTGGGAGTCTGCGTGATGCCACTCCATGGATTGGCGTTTTGTCTCAGGTTCAAAGTGGTGTACCCAAGTCTCATCCACAGTCACAATTCGTGAAAGGAAGTCATCCCTTCTGTCTCGTATCGAACCAACGACTCAGAAGCAATTTCTTTTCTTTGGGCTCTGTGATCTTCAGTCAGTTCGCGAGGAACAAACCGTGAACACACTTTTGAGTATCCCAGTTGCTGAATTATCGTATTCACACTTCCTTCACTAATTCCTAGCTCCAGTGATAGCTCCTTTTATGTGACGCGCCGATTTCATCGAATGATGCTGTTAGCACGTTGCACAGTGTGAGATGTCACAGTCGATGCCGGTCGACCGCTGCGTGACTCATCATCGAGGCTGGCTCTCCCTCTCTCCGATGATCTCACGTTTAGACCAGCGTCAACTCTGCTTCGATCAACAACAGCATCTCCGTAAACGTTTTATAGACGTTTGTGAATATTTCCAACTGTTTCCTTCTCTGCGGTTAAGAACTCGATAACAGCTCTGTTTACGAGGCACATCACTGTGAGACGCCATTTTCGAAGCTGCGTTAACCGTCGGTTTTATACAAGTGCGTTTAGAAGCGGCTTCATACATGGAGGGGAGGTTCAAACTGGAAATATCCGGTCATGTGAAGCGCAGAAAGTTCCAATTTACGGCCCAAACGACTCAGCTCCATGGCCTGTTATTTAGCTAAGAAAAAAGGGTGGGGCAAAATATGTTCAGTGCCCCTAGTATAATGGAAGGAGTGTCTATCTGTATCTGTCTATCTATCTATCTATCTATCTATCTATATATATACATATATATATATATATATATATATATATATATATAATGAATAAAACCACGAAGGAAAGGAAACACAAAATGGTGCTCAAGCGCTTTCGTCTAATGACATCCTCAGGAACACTTTCGGGACATGACACCCCCACTAAGAAGGCCATTTTTTCATCAATGTTTCTCCGCGCCCTTAGGATCGCCAGTCCGGAATACATCGATGCCGAATTGGAAAAAATCAACGGTATTGGAAGTGATCTGTGTTATCCATCTGCGTTTATGGAATCTTGTCTCAACAAGGCAAAACGAACTTTCTATCGTGTCAATAATAACACTCGTACTTTGTCAAAAAATATTTTAGTACTTCCATTTTTCCCGGGCTTTTTAGGCATTGCTAATGTACTTAAACTTTTGGATATTAATGTAGTATTTTCATATAACAATATTGTGAAAAATATCATAGTAAAAAATAGCCCTACCAATAATTCAGGCATTATCTATAAAATTGGGTGTAAACAATGTGATTCCTTTTACATAGGTCAGACGGGAAAGGATTTGCACACACGTATAAAACAGCATCAATATTCCGTTAGAACAGGACAGTTGTCCAGTGCTCTTTTTGTCCATTTGTCAGAGTTATCCCACTGTATTGATTGGAATAATGCTTCAGTTTTATTCCACTCTAGCAACATTGTTAATAGAAATATTCTTGAGTCTGCCATTATCCAACTTTCAAATAACTTCAACATAAGCAAAGGTCTTTTTCAACTCGATCCTGTTGTTTTGAATTCCTTCAAAACAGATTTAGATAAGAAAGGTAAGACGCTAAATCTTTGGTAAACTTGTATGCTACTTTATTAACTTTTAATTTTCATTTTATTTTTATATACAGGGTGGGCCGTAAGTTTCTATACATAGGAAAAATAAACATTTTTTTATGGACAACCATTTTTATTTATATAATATGCTCTACATGGTTGCCATTGTTTTGAAAACACATTTCAATACGTGTTCCCCACTGTTGATGAACACGCATTAGCACAGTTGACGTTATGCTTGTAATGGCGTTGGAGATACGTTCCTTTAGATGATTTATGTCTCGTATCTTTTCCTGATACACCATGGCCTTCAAGTGCCCCCAAAGATAGAAATCAAGGGGGGTGAGATCTAGGGATCTGGGAGGCCACTCCACAGGACCACGCCGACCAATCCAAGCATCCGGAAACTGCTGATCCAAATACCGACGCACGTGAACACCAAACGTTTAAATTTTCCTATGTATGGAAACTTACGGCCCACCCTGTATATCGAAACTTGACTATAAATGGCAGTGTTAAAACCCGGGCAGATTTCCAGTATAAATTTGTATTTTTATAATTCATTTGATCTTGTGCTAAAAATCGATATTTTTCCTTACAAATCTGTATGCCTCTCTGTTAATCCCTTAATTTTTAATTTTTATTTTTAATTTTTATTTTTACTTCTCCGTTTATTGCATATATATATATATATATGTAGATATGTATGTATATATATATATATATAATATATATGTATGTATGTATATATATATATATATATATATATATATATATATATATATATATATATATATGTATGTATGTATGTATGTTATTTATTTATTTTTTTTTCTTTCTGTAACCTATATATAGGCCGTAACCCTTTATGTACTTCAGTGTTCCTGAGGATGTCATTAGACGAAAGCGCTTGAGCACCATTTTGTGTTTCCTTTCCTTCGTGGTTTTATTCATCATAAATATTTTTCACGTGTTACTTTCGTGAAATAATTTTCATATATATATATATATATATATATATATATATATATATATACAGGGCGTCCCAAAAAAATGTATACACACTTTAAATAATTATAAAGGCAGTGTTTATTAAAATACACTTCATTTTCAAAATGTAATAGAATCTACAGACATTATTTAATTGTTTTGTCAACGCCTGTTTTCAAACTGACGTTCGTTCTGGTCCAGGCACTGCTGATAACGCGAAGCAATGGAATCGCAAACATCACGAAACATTTCGTTTGGTATTTGTGTGCATTCTCGTTCAATGGCTGCTCTCAATTCAGCGACTGTTGCAGGTTTTATAGCGTAGACTTTGTCTTTTAAGTATCCCCATAAAAAAAAGTCTAGTGGTGTGAGGTCTGGTGAACGAGGAGGGTATTCTACGAAACCCCTTCGTCCAATCCACATCCACATCGTGCCAAGTACCACTCGCAATACTCCACTCTTCGGTCCGGATCATCTTCATTAATAGCATGGACTAATCTTGGAATGTAACTTTTCCATTGACAGCGCTTCAAAATGCGTTGGACAGACGATTCTGAAATTCCTACCTTACGACTCGCTTGCCGCACAGATTTTCTTGGACTTTGGTGATACGTTTCCAATACTCTTTCTTGCTTTGTGGGGCTTGTCGATGTCCGTGGTCTTCCGGAACGCTTCTTGTGGACATTCTGAACAGTTCCATCGGCTTCAAACTTATCTCTAATTCGAGTGATGGTAAGTCGCGTTGGTGGATCTGTTTGAAACTCCCTCCTAAACTGTCTTTAACTTCAACTGCGTTTTCACACTTCCAGTAGCATTTTAGAATGAATTTCTTTGTTCAAAGCTTAGTCTGACTGCCATTATTAATTCTAATGGGTTTAACTTGGAAAGAAAGAAACATCAATTGAGCTATCAGCTGTTAAAGTGTGTATACATTTTTTTGGGACGCCCTGTATATATATATATATATATATATATATATATATATATATATATATATATATATATATATATATATGTTATTTAAGCGATATTTTGCGTCGTTTTTTAAACACGTATCGTACTGAACTACTGAAATATGAATCGCGGGGAAACTGAACACAGCTCAGCCCGTTAGTTTTGCATGCACTGCAGCATAGTACAGTGTGACGAGTGGGGCGTGTTGCATCATTGCATGTTGGTCAAGCTTTGTTAATTCGTTAAACAATATTGCGATGGATATACGAAAATATTTCAAAAGAAAATCAGTTGAGAAGGTTAAAGAACACAATGAGTGATATAGCAGAACCCTTCCGTAAAGTTATTAGACAAGCGGAAGACGATGCACATCAACCAGAACTAAGCGATGAAAATACAAGTGTCAGCAATCAAGTACAGGTTGAGGTGCCGTCTGAAACGAAGGCTTCACAGACCAACCGAACACTGGTAAGTTGACCTGGTATAATTACAAATTTACAAAAGAAATGTCTACGTGTTTGATACATATAAAGGCAAATAATAAAACAATATAATGTACTTAGTAAATTGCTGGTCAATGAATGTAAAATTATCAAATATCATGTTGCGAGTCATTTAGAATAACTATCGAATATACATATGTAATAATATATTAAAAAAATTGGATAATCGTTAACACAAACGACACAGCAAACAATTGTTATTGCCATATAATGTTATCGTTATGTACCTTCTAATACTAGGCTGCTATTTTGCTAGATGGTTGTGATCAGTGTCTATAGTTTTGCGTTCCCAATTGTCCATCGACTACTGCAGATTTTCGCTGTTCAACCTGTTTCTACAGCTGCGCCAGAGCGTTCATTTTCAAACCTTCACAGGTTGAAGACATGGCTACAAAATAGAATGAGTGAAGATCGTCTGACAGGATTAGCTTTAATCGCCATGGAGAGAGACAAGCTAACTCTAGATGATGCGTCCGAAATATTGGATAGATTTGCGAGGAAAACGGCGAGACGACTCAATTTGTTACTGGAATAAAACGGAAAGTGGGCGGTTATGTGATTTTGTGGTGTACCTATATGTAAATTGTGTATTTACTAAAGTATTCGATTTTGATTTAGTAAAGTAATTGCGTATTTGATAAAGTACATATTTTTTTGTCAAGTAGCCTCTAAATTATTTTTCCATGCGATTATCCTGTCTCAATTGATCTAGCTGTTTCTGCATCCGTTTGACTTGCTTTATACGTGAGAGTTTCATTTGGATCTCTTCTAATGATTTCGTTATTCATTGATATGTTATACTGTTAAACGTGTATACACTAAATAATTGTATGCATGAAATCAATAAATGTGTGAATAAAATAGTTACTTTCTTTGTTAAATATGAAAACTATAGGGTCAATACCTGATTTCAAATTTCAGAAAATACAAGTAATTACATCATAATATAGCTTAGATTGCACCAATGTGACTGTCCTATCCAAACTTTGGTTGGAAAGGGTACTTATTTCCTGTGGATGGCTGTATTGTGGCTGTTGAAAAATGGCAATTGCACTGACATTTTCAGATAGTTTTTACACAAAATAAGCTTAAAATGCGCTGGCTTCCAGCTCTCCCCCAGACCCCCTAACTGTATGGGCTCGGCCGATTCACCACAGAACCAGAACCTGACGAACGTAGCTCAAGTTCGCCCCCCCACTGGGACAGTCCTGGCTACGTCCCTAAATATCATGGAACATCAGTTTGTGGGGAACAGTCAGGTGTGTTTGCTACACATTGTGCATATATCTGAGCATGTTGGAAAAAGTTTGAACATATGAGGCTCTCCTAGGAACAAGTGGCTAAGCGACAAAAGTAAAAAACACCAGAAAACCTAGTTAACGTTAGTAGTATGACCGAAAAATGGGGGAGTGCAACTGCATGCAATGTTAATCAATTGAGTGCCAGTGCCATCCACCCCACCCCCTTGTTGCAAGATGCCAACCCCCTCCCCCGTCCCCCCAGGGTGCCAAAAAAAGGAAGCAAGGGGGAATACCTCAAGCTGCCAAGAGCTAGGGGGAATCCCACCCAAACCTAACCAAAGAGAGGGAAGGAGAGAAGAGATGTTCTTGCTGGCATGTTGCATCGCTCAATGAACGCTCTTGACCTCACAGTTGGCTTAGAAAGTGTAATCCGCCAGTTGGCTTAATCTGGCTTAGAAGGCGTAAATGGCTTGTTTAGAAAGGAGTATATATATATATATATATATATATATATTAATAACTTTTGAGTTGCCAGATTGCGCTATTTATTTGTATATATTAATGGAGATGTTCTTGCAGGCATGTCGCATCACTTAATGAACGCTCTTGACCTCACAGCTAGCTTAGAAGTCTTAATCCACCAGTTGGCTTAGAAGGCGTAACCAGCCATTTGGCATAATGTATACACATATATATATCTACACACATGCATCGTTTATATATTCCCATCGACACAGTTATTCTTTAATATCGTTTAATTATATATATATATATATATATATATATATATATATATATATATATATATATAGAAACGACGTAAGTATAGAGGAGTGTTCTGCACATACACTCAGGAAAGCAAATGTTTCAATCGTTTATTGGATAATAAAACACAACTACATCATTCTGTTTATTTAGACGAATTAATGGAAATAATTTAACAAACATAAAATATACAGAAAATAAACAGACAATAAAAAATAGTTCAGAAGAATTCTATACAGCAAAAATACATACTTTAAACGAAGGATATATATATACAGTATGATTGTGTGCCTTGAAAAGTAGACACACAATTCTGCCAATTGAGGTTTAAGTTTTGGTTTCTAGCTAAAAATATAATAGTTACCCCTTTTTCTTTGATGTATTCAATCCGACGTTAATGCCACGAGTCTTTTGCTTATATTGAGGTTCTAAATGTAGCAGGGCTAGGCTGCTTTAAACCCTAGACCCTGTCCCAAAGCTGGATCCTATCTGCTTTGCAGATAGCTGGTGAGGGAAGCTATATTTTTGGGACCTCTTTGCGAGTGACCCGTTGCCCACGTCGGGCTAACATCATGAAAAAGAAAAAATTATAGTGTTTGTCATTTACCATTACTTATTCGGAGTATAGTGGATTTAATTTTCCCAGAAGAGTTCCTTGTTCCATGCACGGTCTGTGTGTATCATAAAAAACCTCAGGGAACCATTCTGAGTTCACTCCCATATATATATATATATATATATAATATATATATATATATATATATATATATATATACAGGTCGTCCGATAAGTGAGTGGCGATTCTATGTCAGTTAGCATAGTGTACTAATATCTTTCATATCTAATAAATGTCTATGCTTTTTTCAATTAAGCTAGCTTCACATGAAATCCAAATTTTTAATTTTGCAGTAATTCATGTTTATTCCTGTTTGTTCTGGTTTTTCATTGTTTTATTTTTATTTTTTCTAATTATTGGCGTTGCAATGGCTGAGGTAGACGCATGTGTTGATAAAATTTGTGATCAAAGTCCCTACACATATGAAGCACGGATATTTGCAGCAACATGGTGGCATGAATCTGGAAAAACCAAGCATTGCATGAAGGTAGTACGCGAAAGGTTTGAACAAAGATTTAATGATGTGCCGCCAAAGGGGGAAATTATTAGAAAATGGGAACACAAATTATTCACAACTGGGATGATAATTGATAAAAAACGCCGTGGTCGCCCCAAAGCAAGAGCAAGATTGGAAGATGATGTTCAAGTGTCAATTCGACAATCGCCAACCAAAAGTATTCGTAGGCGTGCATCTGCATTAAATGTTCCGAAATCAACACTGCATGATTTGATGAAAAAATACTTGCATTTTAAAGCTTTCCGCCCAACCTCCGTTCAGTTTTTATCGCCACAAGATAAAATTGTCAGAGTTAATGCTTGTCAACAAATTCTTG
The DNA here is from genome assembly GCA_023014485.1 of Bathynomus jamesi. Lineage (NCBI taxonomy): Eukaryota > Metazoa > Arthropoda > Malacostraca > Isopoda > Cirolanidae > Bathynomus > Bathynomus jamesi. Next base: position 51,563 of record JAJOZX010004170.1, read on the forward strand.
AAGCTTTTCCAAGTAAAGCCGAGAGAGATCGTACGTTCTTCAGTGATGAATGTGCCCTTTATGGCGATGGCAAAAGCAAATTTTCATTTTTTTGGTCGAAAGAAAATCTTCATTATTATGATCAAGTAAAACAGTATCCCCCTCAAATCATGATATGGTGTGCAATATCAGCGCATTGTTTAATTGGTCCATTTGTGTGCACTGGTCGAATTACTTCAGGAAGTTATATCGACATGTTGGAGAACAGATTTCTACCCGCTTTAAGAAATACGAATATTCGCAACCCTATTTTTCAGCAAGATGGTGCTCCAGGACACACCGCTTTCGCTGCGCGTGAGTTCCTAGACAGAAATTTTCCTGGCAAATGGATCGGAAAGTATGGTCCTGTACCTTGGCCTCCGCGGAGTCCGGACTTGACTACCCCGGATAATACCCTCTGGGGAATCCTCAAGATGCAGATTAATGGCCGTGAAAATCAAAGTGAATGTGGTCTTACAAAAATCGCAGAAGTTGTGTTAAGTGACATCAATGAGGATAAAGAACTTTTACAAAAAATGTCAGACAGGACATGGAGACGCATACAGCTTGCTGTTCGTGTAAATGGCGATCAGGTTGATCCCTCTGACAATTAATTATCGAATTAATTGTAAGTTTACTAATAATAAAATTCCTTCTAATAAAATTTTTATTATCCTTTATCTTTTATTTATAAATTGTTCCCGAATCGCCACTCACTTATCGGACGACCTGTATATATATATATATATATATATTATCTTTAATAATATTAGTACAAGAGAAATCTATATACACATTTAATATATGTACGAGCAAATACACACGTATATATACGCATCAAAAAATAATAATAGTACAGTAAAAATCTATATACACACTTAATATACAGGGTGTCCATAAATGTTTACCCTGAAAACAGTATGCTCTCATGTTTTAATGACGAATCTTACATCCGTTTTCTTTTTACAGGTGATCTCGTACACGCATAGAGTTTCTGTGCTGGTGTGTTTCGTCTACGCATAGAGTTTCTGTGCTGGTGTGTTTCGTCTACGCATAGAGTTTCTGTGCTGGTGTGTTTCGCCTACCGCATTCGCCGCTAGGAGCGCTGTAGTAGCTGTTCAGTTAAGATGGCGTCTGTGACAGAGAAGGCACAATGTGTTGTGTGGCTTGCAGAAACAAAATCTCCTGTCAGTGTTCAGCGAATGTTCAGAACAAAGTATGGAAAGAATCCACCTGATGTGAAGTTAATTAAGTCGTGGATGAAAAAATTCTTGGAAACTGGAAACGTGGAAAAGGGAAAGAGCAGTGGTAGACCATCAGTTTCCGATGGGACGGTGAAAAACATTCAAACTGCTTTCACACGGTCACCAAGGAAATCGGTGAGACAAGCTTCATGCCAACTAAAGATACCGAAGTCTACGGTGCACAAGGTGTTACACAAACGTTTGAAGTTACACGCCTACAAGGTACAAATTGTTCAAGAACTGAATACCGTTTAGACATTTTACGTGCCACTAGGGGTGCACATGTGGAAGCTTATTAAGTTCATTAACTATGTATCAAAACTTTGTATGTTTATCTACTTATGATTAAGACTGTGTTTGTATACGAATGTTTATTTAAAAGTTATAGCATGCCTTAATCAGGGTAATCATTTATGGACACCCTGTATGTACTAGCAAATACATATTTATATATAAACTTCAAAATAATATACATCAAAATACACGCGCGTTATGTTCTACTGCTTAACTAAAATACTAAACTCGCACGTGATCGAGTCTACAGTTATATCATTGTTGCTTTGTACTATGCAATAAATACGATTTAACAATATTTCACCACTCAAGTACGCAGGTGCCTATGCTCGATGTAAAGAGCCTTCATTTCGTTCAATACTATTTTTGTGCTCACTTTACAATTGGTTGGCAAGTTATCACTCTCTTTAAACACTGAAAGAATACAACCAAAAGCACGCACAAAGAGGGCATCGTTCGCCACAACGTTTATAAACACTCCTTTCCAATTGAGGATTTATTCTTTCTAATCCGAGCTCTTCAACCGTGAACTCTTCTTCACAACGCATATCGGCAGTTGAAATAATCTTCTCAGTCGTGGCGACAGCTGCTCGTTATATAAAGAAATAGCTCTTCATGGTGAACAATGGAGGTGAGCTCAGCCCTGTAACGCTCAAGTCCTTTGTACCATAGTTCAAGATATTTCGAAGAGTCTATACCTTTTAAGTACGCATCCATTTCCAAGCCATTCTCGCCATGTTCAGTCCTACACTCGGCAAACCCGTCGAGCAGAGCGGTGTATGCATATTCAGGAACCGTGTCAAAATAAAGCATATCGGTAACACGTGCGTCTAATATAGGCTTTAGCTTGCGGAAACCTACGATTTCAAACATTCTGTCGAGGATGGAACGGTTTCGCGTGGGGACAAGGACGTTATTATCAGACGCATTCTTCCACATCAGCCGTATATCAATGCATGGCTGGTCGCGAATTATACACAATGTACAAATAATGGCATATGAGGGTGCATCACTAATCTGTTCTTTTCTTGTGCCTACACCTGCAGGTATTTTATAACGATCCTCGCTCTACTTCTCAACTATCACGAAGATTCTATTCATCTCCTCAACACTTAAATAAATAACATTCCGTTTTCAAGAGTTTGTTTGTCTACAAGTCGTTTCAAGTACATAGTTGACGGCGCCGGTTTTACGCCTGAACACACGCAATGGCTTCGTTACGGACACATCGTATCCGGCATTGAGAATGCCGCTCAACGGAAGCTCCATCGTATTCTATTGTGAGGAGTGCACGTCCAGTCGGGTCAAGCTCTGAGGTGACTATGAGCGGCCGGTGCGCGGTTTGGCACGGAGGGAGGTGTGGGGAGACGAGTCACACGGACGTGTCATGTCATGCATTAATGATTCGTGTACCAGTTTGTTCCAGCATGAAAGAGTCATGTGAACACTTGTGTCCCATTATGCCGGGCAATCAGAATTTTTCTGATACATGAAGTAATAACGGCTTTAATGTTTTACCACTCCCACTCCCAGGAATGCGCACCAGATATCTTCGTTCAGGAGTATTCAACATTGTATTTTCTCGAACTATGCACATTTTATTAACACTCCTGCGCACTATTTGAAAGAAACATGTGCCCATATTTGCCCATTTTGCTTAGCAGGCGATACTCGTCTCTAAACTCTATTAAAAACTCGCACAGGCCTTTAGCCACAACCTCACTGCGAACCTCGTCATGATACATATGAATGTAATGATAAAAATATTTCAGATTCTCCATGATGATAAGATTTATATTTTCAGCCGCAGGGTATGCGTACTCGGTATGATGCAACATGATATAATACCGTATGTCATCCCATTCATCAACAACAGTCACTACCCATACCCGTTGCTTCTCTTCTGTACGTGTTGTTTCTTTCACTTCACAGTATATGTACGCCTTTACGCACTTTAGTCCTACGGCGTAGTCCATTACATCGTTTGTGCCACGAAATCCGTCAATGCTCTCGCCAGAATATTCATAGAGTATTTTAACCCCTTGCTCTTCACGCTTCGCACGGTTCAATGTAGCCTTAAAAACTTCAAAGGAGGGAAGGCTAAGGATTCTTTCAGTATTCACCACATCTGTAGATTTTATCGAATTCCACTTCATAAATGTCGAGCACGCAATCTCAAAGGTAGCCATCACTATTTCTCGTCTACGCGAGAAATCTTTAAAATACACGTCTGAGATCCAGGGCTTGTTGCGGTTAACTGAGCACGCAGGCGTGACCCTTTCATTTATTATACTGTGGGCGGAGCTTAGATTTTTTCCTGCACACACACGCGAACACACACACACACACACGAAGGCTTCTCCCCTTCATTCATCGGAAGCAACTGGAGGAACTATACCTCAATCTCTGGGTTGCACTAAGAATTGCCTGCACTCTACCTCTGACAGTAGCGTCAGCCGAGAGGAGCTTCTCTAAGATGAAGTTAATCAAGAACTACCTCAGATCATCAATGGGGCAGGATCGCCTGAGTGGCCTTGGCATCATAAGCATCAACCAGGACGTTGGCAAGGAGATTTCATATGATGATGTTATTGATGATTTCGCCAAGAAAAAATCTAGGAGGCAAAAATTTTGAAGATACAAACTTTTCTGTATAACTATTAGCTATTACACGATTGTACCGTAGAGTTAGTAATTGTTTGGTAGTTGATAATTGCATTATTTTTTATACATAGTTCTGTCATTTATTCTAAATAATGTATAAGCTAATTTTCAGAAATTTCATGAAGAGTATTTTTTCTGTTTGTCTTCTGAAAGTACATATTTGTTGTTTTGGACATAAATATTTCATTAAAATTGTTTCATAATTGTTTTTTATTAACAAAGTTGAGGTGATATAGTAAGGCGTGAGTTGGTGGATGGAGGGGTGGGGCCTCAAATAGGTATACTGCTTAGGGCCCCCTAATGGCTAGAAACGCCCCTGGACATACCAGTCAGTATTCGACGAGTACCAAGATGATATTTTGTTCCACAAAGGTGTATATGACGTTAATTCGTTAAAGGGAAATGAACATACAGTCATTGTAATTGACGATCTCATGTAAGAAATGGATAAAACGTTTGCCTAGACATTTACAGTGTTCTCCCACCATCATAACACAGGCGTATTCTTCATCAAGCAGAATCCATTTTTTAAAAATAGATACATGCGCGATGTGTCGTTAAATACACAATATCTAGTCTTATTTGCGCAACGTAGAGATGTATCACAAATTGGGGTATTAGCCAATCAAATGTTCCCGAATCAGCGTAAGGAGTTTTTGGAAGTTTATAAAGAAGCTACAAGTCAACGTTACGGATATTTGCTTTGTGACCTTCATCCGCGAAACACGTTTAGAATGTTTCTAAGAACGAATATATTCCCAAACGACCTTGAAATGGTGTATATTCCAGAATGGCAAAGAGGCTAAAGAAATACCGTGAATTAATAAAAATCTATCATCGACTGCCCCGGGCATTGCAACAGTTGTTTGTTAAAAATATCGACTCCAACTTTTTAAAATGCATTTACGAAATCTGTCTTAATGTTATAAAATGTAATGTACCAATGAAACCTCCTCAGAGGGCTCGCCTTCACCTTTACAAGAACATTATACGTACACTCGCTCGTAAAATTCAAACAGTAGGGAAGTAAAAACGAATTATTGTACAAAGAAGAGGTTCATTCCTCTCCATCTTACTTTCAGTTTTGGGGCCTTTACTGACTAGATTAATATAATGAAGAAAGTAGTCGTGATTCCACACGAGGTGTATGCTTCACTGCAAAGCTCAAAGAGAACAGATAAGGTTCTAGAACCCCGTAAAAACAGGCTTAAAATAATGGAAAGCGAATTGTTAGACCTATTAAACAGTGAAAAAACACATGATGAGGAAAGAATCTTACACCAAGAAGCTCTGCAGAAATTTTTTCAAGAGTACGAAAATTATAAGAATCCGCCAGAGATCCCTGGGGTTATTAGGCACAGCGCAGACAACGTTGAGCATGGAGTCATAGAGCCTCGAGTCGACGCTAGAGATGACCAGTCAAAGAATAACGGGTCGACCCCAAAAACATATCGAGCATGTATTAAAAAGTTGTATCCCACATACATTGAGGAATAAAGCCTTAAGTCTTTATAATCTTTTGATCGAAGATCCACTCATAGAGTGGACCGATACAGGTGAGGTCATTGTTGAAGGAGCAAAGGTACAGGGCTCGAATATCGTTCACATGGCCCACGATCTGATGAGAAAGTGGGATAGGCCTTCACCATCAGGATGGAAGCATATTAAAGCAAGACTACACCAAATAAATATTGTCAAAACATTGATAGGAAATCTGAACAGGTTAAAAGACTTGGAGCAAGCCTCGCATGTGCCACAACTGAGCTCACAATCACCCACAGCGGTAGCATCTCTGAATAGAAGAAAGAAGAGGCCAAACATCAACGGTCAACCCTCTCCGCGTGCCTCCAAAATACGCAAATGGTTAACATATTAAGAAAACGTAATTATGATATTTCTAGCCTAGCCTCCTACGGCGTTGTTGATAGACTATTCAGAGGCGTTTATAATGACGGAATAGGGAAGAAAGATGCTGAGAGGTTTTTTGGGAGCAGGATGCTTATACACTTCATAAGCCAATGAGAAAAAGGTTTAAAACAACCAAGACAACAGCGGCATCGACTGACTCTATTTGGCAGGCGGATTTAACAGACATACAAAGATATTCAGTGTATAATGGCGGCTACCGCTACATCCTATTCATAATAGATGTATTCTCTTGATATCTATGGTTAATTTCCCTGAAAAATAAATCGCCTGAAACAGTTGCTAAAGCTACCAAAACGCTGATGCTGAAAGAAAACAGAATTCCTGGCTGTTTTTGTACGGATATGGGGAAAGAATTTATAGGCCGAGCTTTTCAGAACATGCTGACAGAGTTTAATATCAGCTACTACACTACCAATTCTATATATAAGGCCTCTTTAGCTGAAAGAGTTCAACGTACCATAAAGGAACGCATGCATCGCTATTTTACACATAAAATCACATATAGATATAGATATTCTGGAGTCGCTGGCCTCATCCTACAACCATTAACACCACCGTGCGATTGGGACAACAGAGCGTGAGGTGAGAAGAGATATTCGTTGAGCGCCGCCACACTCTGCGCGTTTTAAAATCAATAATTATGTAAGGCTGTCGCGTTTGGGTAATAAATTCGCGAAGGGATTTGAGCAAGGTTGGACACGTAAGATTTTTAAAGTTATAGCTACGAGACCTAAAGGCGAGATAAAGCTGTATTACGTTGAAAATTTAAATGGGGAAAAAATCGCAGGTGGCTTTTACAGCGAGGAGTTGCAGAAAGTGACATTTAATTTACGAAAAAACGTGTTTAAAATTTAAAATATTTTAGGTAGCAAAGGTACAGGAATGAGAAAATGTACCTGGTGAAATGGCTAGGGTACCCAGAAAGCTTCAACACCTATATAAAAGCTGATGCAGTAATGAAGCTTAAATAGTATGCAACGTGGCGCCTAACCATTTCTACGTCACACTCCCTTCCTCCTCCTCTCTGTCTGTACTTCTTGGCAACACACTGGCCTACTTTGTAACAGAAATCCACGGCCCCATAGGTTTGGACGTGAGTCATGTGAGGTTAGAATATGTGAATTTCAGTTAGCCACCAAATTTTTAACTGTTGAAAAGGAACAGGACATTTTTCTGGTTCATAAAAGATTCGATGAGCGTGAAAAATTAGACATAACCTTAGATGATACTATGCGATTAGTATTGTTCGGTGAGACACAGTACTATAGCACAAAAGTAAAACTAGGGCTCGGTCATTTTGACACAGCTTCGGGTATTGTGTGAAAAGTCTTACCTAACCGCCGATTTGCTTTTTGAAGTCGTAAACATAGACACGCCTGTCCACACGTTGATGTTAAAATCAACGATTAGTAGAAATATTAAAGACAAAGAGCTGTTCACAATTATGCCCAAGGGTGCATCCCTCCAAAGAGATACCTTTCAAGAAACACAACATGACTTGTCCAGCTTAATGTATCAGCTGAAATTGGAGAAGTTGAACGATGGCCACCTTGACCCAGACATGTGCTATATTTACAGCAATATCGCAGAGCATCATTTTGTTGGGGATACCCAGGCACGTCTGCTGCGTATCGTTCACATTCCCAATCATAGAGGACAGAGCTTGAGCATTACATATGACAAACCTCATTATGTCAATGTTGCAACTAATCTATTAACCAATATCTCAATATATATAAGAACGATCGAGGGAAGAGTTTCCCATTCGGTAACGGGAGCTTAACCGTGAAGCTCCACTTTCGTCACACTGTGCTATAATGACCCGAAGGCCTTTCGCAGTCTATCGAGGTGTGAGATACCAGCGCGGGAGTGGGCTTGGCTCCATTTTTTCAACTATACTGCGTTCGGCTGTCCCATTCTTGAAGAGAGGTGCCAGATGTCTCGGAAGGAAAGCGTTACAATCAGGTCTTAACACGGTAGAAGACATGATGGTGGGGGGCTAGACCTAAAGAAGCTCTAAAAAAGCACTTAAAGCTTACACGGGACGAAATCATCAAAGATGCAGCAAAGAGAAAAATGCGCGGTGGTGGGAAGAAGAAGAGGTCTGTCCGGAAGAAGAAGAAGAAGAAGGGGATATCAACACGTGGCGTTAAACGTAAAAGGACATCAAAAAAGAAGTGTTCTAAGCGACTGAAACCTATGGTTGATCATTTTTTTAACTGATATAAGCTAAAGACATTGCTCTCATGAATCATAGGTTGCTTACTACTTGCCGAGAGAGGTGGCACTTTTTCTGACTCGTCATGGCCCGTTTCAAACATCCGTGTAGTTCACAATGTTATAAATCGGAGCTGTCCCTCTTTCACATGCCCCCAACTCAAGTTTCTATTGAGCACAGTGACTTTATTACGATTAACCCATTAAACACAATTAGTTCTCCGAGTTCCCCTAGAGAGTTCGTGATCCCCAGCTCAGGCCCTTACTTTTTTGATCCAAGCTATATGTACATGTACGCTAAACTGAGTATAGCGCATTCAGATGGAACGGATTGCGAAGACAAATACGCTGTATTTGCAGAAACAAACTTTCTACACTCCATATTCAGTAAATGTGACGTGTACTTAAATCAGGTCAACATGTCCTTAACTTTTCAAAAGAAGCGAAGGACACCTTTTTAACTGACGAGGGTTATTATCAGGCTAAAGACGAAAGCAGTATAAAGGACAAATTTAAAAATTCTAAAAGGAAGATATATGAAGGCTTTGGACGCCTGCATACAGACTTTACATTCCAGGAGAAGCTGCTTGTGAATGGGGTCCATATGAAAATAACGCTCACTCCCACGAATCCTGAGATCTGTTTAAATCTGGGAACTGGCCGAGAAGAGAACGCAAAGCCTGTGGTGATTTATGTTATGGAAACATACTTTCGCCGAATGAAATTAAGCCCGGCTAAACAATTAGAAATTGAAAAAAATTTACTACATGCCACGGTAAAATATCCAATTAACAGAGTACAGATCAAACTATACATAGTGCCAGCAGGGTTGGCATCGAAGCAAATAGAAAACGTCGCCCTGGGAGCTCTACCTAAAAGGTCATTAATTGGAATACAGGAACACGTTTCTGTGAATGGGAAATATAAAAAGAACGCCTTTAATTTCGAAAATTTCGGCCTCAAAAATATAACCCTATACGACTTACAGGGGACATTAGAAACGGATTATTCAGCAGACGCCGTATTCCCGCTTTGATCAAGAGCGTATAGTAATCTTGCACATATCGCCGGTGCTTGCAATGAATTAGGAATTGGCGTAACGCAGAAGGAATTCATCGAACAATTTAACCTTTACCCTTTTGACATCACCCCTGACTTATCTGCTAGTGTAAACACACACTTAAGTCCACAGCAGAGTGGAAACATCTCAGTCAGATTGGAATTCGCCAATTAGTGTACTAGTATACCTTGAATCACAAGCTCTAATAGAGATCGATAGGTTTAGAGGTGTAGTCACAGACTTTAAAAATGGATGCGAATACACTCCAGAGAGTAATGAATAGTGGCCGATTCACACGCTCCAAATTTATCGGTGTGTTTGCGAAGAATGAAACGTTGAAGATCCCGGCTACGATACACTGCGGTACACTTATTTTAAATACAGATGTTAGCGGTAGTGAAGGACTTCACTGGATTGCCGTCTACTTTAAAAATAGGGATCGAATGTACTATTTTAACTCACTGGAGGTTCATCCTTGGAATGACGCTATTATTGTAAAATTTCTTGAGCAATTGCACATACCTCAAATTGTCTGGAGCCATAATCACTTACAAGGATACTATAGCAATACTTGTGATATGTACTGGCTTTCATTTCTCTCGCATCTGGCACGTGGGAAGGAATTTACAATGTTTTTAAAATTATTCGATTTGTGTGACACTGCGCGAAATGATGAAATGGTATGCAGACAGATAAAAAAACGTTTCCCGTTTGTACACACTCGATGTATTGTGTAAAGTTTTACGCGTATATACCGGGTGGGCCAAAAATAACTATTACCCTGATTTTGAACAATATAATTTTACCTTTATCAAATGTTATTTGTACAATCAATATATGCGTCCTGTATAGAATTTCATCGTCTATCTCGTGGTGAAGTTGGATTTTTGATAACTCTAACCATTATTTTGAAATTCGTTGTTATACAGACACGGGTAGAAAAACATTGTTTCTATACAGTTACCTAATTGAGTCAAAGATTATGCGGAATGTGTCCTCTATTAATTATCAATGCACGCTTGCAACCTTGACTTCTCCCTTATCGACGGCAGTACCGCATCAAAGATTTTTTCTTAGTAATAAGCAGTAGTGATTTTGGCATTTTGATCCATAAAAACAATCTCTGACTTCCCGAACTTTGAAATAAAGAGGAAAACAAGACTTTCTGAGAAAAATGCGAACGTTTCCTGCAAAGTCGATCTAGACTGATAGATTTTTTGTCCTGTCTTCCATAAACTCGGTCATTTTGTGTTTATTGTTGAAGCAACCGTAAAGGTCTTCTCGTCGCTGAACCATATTTTCGACACTTCTCTGTCTGGAAATCGCTCTAACAGAGCATGACATTTTTCAACTCTTGCTTGCTTATTTGATGCAGAGAGCTTATGAACTTCGATTCTTTTAAAACATTTAAGACCCAGATCATCTTTTACTATACGACGAACACCAGACCGAGAAATACCAGTAGTTTTTGAAATTTTTCTAACGGACTTGTGGGTGTTGGGTCGTTCTCCTTGACTGCATATCATGTAGGAAACCGTGTCAATATTTTCCTAAGTACTTGATGTTTTTGGCCTTCCACTGCTTTCTTTTCGTTTGTTCGACGCTGTGATATCGATTTTTTTTGAGATACTGAAGTCCAGGTATCGTTCATCGTTTATTTGGAAACTCTTTCTTCATTCGTTTTGGGCCCCAGTGTTTCTCCTTACGCACGTTCAATATCAATGCTTCATCTTCCAAAGAGTATTTCATTATGTTATAAATTCTTCAACAACTATAGCAGAATGATGGTCTGAAATGAAAAAGGAAATAAATTAATTATTTTGTGTAAAAATTAGGAAAATTAATTACTTATGGAGAAACCGACTGTCATCTGAAAGTATCACTTGCTGACTTTGACCGCCTTTCAATTAAGCACCAAATTCTGATACCTCCCTCCAGTTGTGAGCGTGTCCTCTACTCCTGAGGCGTTGAATCTAGATTCAAAGCCAGCGTTTGAAAGAGTAAAAGTATGGGTACAACATACGGCCTCGGCAGTTAGATCAAATATACAGTAGAGGGTGAGCCACAATATTTTTTAAAAAATTGGGTAATAGTTTTTTTGCCCACGCTCTATATATACAGTATATACAGGGTGTCCCATAAGTCCGGCATTATAGGAAAAATAATAAAAAAAGGCAAAACAAAAGCTTTTATTTACAGAACGTGCTCAATATGTCCACCACTGTTTTCAATACACAAATTCAGACGTGATACCCAGTCAGCAAGCACACGGTGAATGATGTCAGGAGTAATGGTGTTACATGCCCCAATAATGCGCTGCCGCAAATGTTCAACACTCCTAATTTTCTCTGCGTATACCAGCGCTTTCAAGTGGCCCCAGAGATAAAAATCTAGTGGCGTGAGATCCGGGCTTCTAGCTGGCCATTCCACAGGCCCTCGACGTCTTATCCAGTGACCATGGAATTGTTGGTACAGGTATTCCCTTACTTGGGTGCTGTAATGTGCAGGAGCGCCGTCTTCCTGGAACCATGTTTGGAAATTTCCTTCTTCGTTCAAGACACTGGGAAATGCTTCTTCCTTGAGCATACGTAGGTAGGTGCCTCCAGTGATATGTTCATCGAAAACGAGGGGGCCTATGATGCGATCCTTCCAAATTCCTCACCATACCATCACCCGAGATGCACCTTGTTCCTTTGAAGAGGTATACCAGTGAGGGTTGTTTTGAGACCAGTAGCGGGTGTTCTGTCGATTTACCTCACCATTTCCATAAAAAACAGCCTCGTCACTGAACAGAATGGTGGACGGGAAATTGGCATCCCGAGCATATTGTTCCGTAGCCCATTCACAAAATTCCATCCGCCGGTCGGAATCATCTTCGCCTAATTTCTGTAGGATCTGAAGTTTATATGGATGCCATTTGTGAGCCTGTAGAATGCGATGGATGCTACATTTCGACACTCCTGTCTCGGCGGACAATCGCCGAAGAGACTTATTGGGACTTCTGTTAAAATGAGCCAGGAGAGCAGTCGCTGTATCATCGTCAGTGGACCTCCTTGAAGGTCCACTGCGTGGTTTATCTTCTATGGATCCTGTTTCCTTAAACTTTGCAACAAGTCTGCTAACACAACTCTGTGTTATTGGCTAGCGGTCTGGATGCAGTTTGTAAAATTCAGCAGCGGCCTCTCTTTGACTCCGATTTCCTATGAGTAGAATTATCTGCATTCGTTCTTCCTTACAGACATTATGGCCTGTAGAAAGAGAAAAATATGAATTATGGTTTGTAGAAATAGAAAAATATGAATTTCTCCTATGATGCCGGAAATATGGGACACCCTGTAGAAATAAGATGTCACAATAGTTATTTACACATAACGACCAAAACGTTTCGTTTGTCTCCGTTTTATCACATTTGTCTCATATCAAAACTTTAATTAATACGACAATAATAATAATAATAATAAGGATAATAATAATAATAATAATATTAATAATAACTTCAGCTATATTCCTATTCTTGCCCACTGAGCTATGACCTGGGAGCCTGTCTAGGGGCCCCTTAGTAGCAGCGGGGCCTTAAGCGGCCGCTTAGTCTGCTTATGCCAGGAAACGGCCCTGGGTATGTCGAATAGAACTATATGACTTTATGCACAAATTTTGAGAACATCTCCCCCTTATCTTTAATGATTTCAAGCATAAACACAGTTTTACCACAACCTGTAGGGCCAGATATAATACATGTGGACAAGCTCGTGAACCTGAGTTTTTCTACAGAATCCATCTCTTACACGTCACACTCCTAAGTGGAACATTTACAAAATATAATAAATTTTTAAGTTATGTTCTTTATATTCTACAGTCTTGTTTTTCCTCTTCTTCCACAGAACCGTGAATAACGATGAGGTACAGCCAGTGATGGGCATCGATACATGAAAATCGCTAGAGCGATACCGATACATCGATACATGAAGAACGTCTTAGGCGATACCGATACGCCGATACTTTCTAGATGTCTTAAGCGATACCGATACATGCTTCCCCGATACATGTATCGCCGGTACATTTTTATAATTATAATCTAATTATCAAATACATTGCTATAAACTCAAAAATACATAACATTTGAATGCATTTAATATTTATTTAAACTACATTTATTTATATATATTTAAAGTTCTTGAAAGTTAACGCATTAAAAATACACTTTTAAATATGTAATTTTAATTAATTACAAATGTATTTCAATACTTTTACGTGCTGCCCATGCAGCCCATGCAACCCATTACTATTTAAAGACTTGTTTATATGCACTTACCGAAACATGAGTCTTCAAATTGCAACACGAAGACGGGTCAGCACTAATGAATACACCAGGTTTTGAAGGGCACAAGAGACAAAGAGACACAAGCAAGATAATTTAAGTCGCTCATCACAATTCGCAATCTTAAAATATTTACCGCAAGTTATTAGGACTGATTTTGACCAGTTGGTATCTTTAATTTTATGGAAATGATTTTCTGTCGCGTCATTTTCACCAGGTTGTTCCTTTTGTGGCTCACTCCCTGACGCGTTATTATTATTATTAATATCGTCACTCATTATCGCACAACTACTCGGCGTGACGTCTACTTAATGAGTGACTGATTGATAAGAAATGCCTCGGAGGACCAAGAGGAATCGCTGCGTTACAAGTATGAACCTGTTTAAACTCAACACCGAGTGGGCGTGGCCAATAGTGTTGCAACACCAATGAGCCTTTCTATATTATATGAGCGTTTCTATATTATGAGCGTTTCTATATTATGGTTAATTAATCTCAATAACACAAGTACAAACGTGTTTAAACGTTGCGCCGTACTGTGTGACGTGACCAGTAGAGTAGTACTCTCATTAAATAAATATTTAATAATATTATTATTTATGTATATTCATAAATATAACTCAGTAGTGTCATATTATAACATCTATTTAAATATTTAAAAATTCTTATTAATGTATCGATGTATCGAAGTATTGATTTTTTCGATACATTTAAGAAAATTGACCTTAGCGATACCGATAAATCGATACTTTTGTCAAGTAGCTAAAGCGATACCGATACAAAAGTATCGATCGATACGTATCTGCGATACATGTATCTAGATACTGCCCATCACTGGGTACAGCAACATGTCCCCATCATCGATATTACAGACGATTCCGATGAGAGTGTAGTTGTGGCTACAGGCTTCATCCACGCTAGCGAACCCCCACCCGCGACACCTGTAGTGCCCCCAAGCGACAATTCAAAGCGGAGGCATGATGATGAAGTGGCTTTCACGTCAAGTATAAAGCGTTCCAGGAGTGCACCGGTTGTTAAACCCCCACTAATAGAGCCTCAGCCCTTTACGTCTCACGACACAACCCCCACACTAGTTCCTTCCTCAAATTAAAATGTGCCCCCTTATTTATGTTCAATTTCGGTCGCATCCTCCACAGCAGCAGGAGCTTCTCGTTCTGTAAAAGCTGGTATAACATTCGAACTAGTGCGCACCGCCACTCCCAGGTCAGCCCTGACTAGAAATCGGTACGTAGTCAGGGTTGACCAGTGAACCACGTACAGCAATGGTGTTGAACACGGACTGCGACGTGTAGTTGAACATATGATAGAGTTTGCCCTTCAGAACAGCGACGAACGTGAAGTCAGGACGAGGCTGTCCTTCGGGTTTGGGTCAGACAACGGGGATGCAGATGTTTTTTGGGTCGAAATACCATACAGACGCTTGGCCGCTGTAGATATAGCGTATATTATGGGCCGTGTAATGCAGGCCCCTCAAAGTAGTACAACCTTCAACATGGCCAACTTCACGATAGATATTGACCTGGTATTCCGTGTTGCGGGTCATAAGGCCACACCTTATACTCTTAACTTCAATTCTCAGGCTATTTACAGACGGTATATAGACACCGAGAGTGGTTGCGACTTTATAGCATTAGTCTTGGCCCATATGTTTAATGTGCTAAATACACGGACCCAAAAAATTTGGTTGCCTACGGTTGTGCAGCGTGCTCGTAAACTGGCTTAGGATTGCAAACTTGAGTTTGACTGCAATATGGGTCCTGAAGAACTGAGAAGGGTAGAGCAGGAAATGAATGTTCGTGTAGTTGACTGAGCAGAATTGTGATAAATATAAGAACTAGGGCGGAGTGAAACAACTTTTTAGTTCAAATTTATTTGCCTCACTTGTTTTTTGGTGCATTAGAACATAAAAATGCTGTATACAGTCATTTAATGTTTGTAACTCAAACCATCTCTCGCATTTTTACATAAAAGCGAAATGGCCATCAGCCGGTTGTCCATAAATAAAAATATGCTCATAACATAAGAAGTAAGTGTTCTATCAAAAAAAAATTGAAGAAAAACGCTTTATAATGTAAAATTATACTTAAAAAACACCATTGTGCATACATTGTATTGAAATAAAATTGTATCTGGTCTCATTTGGTTGGATGCGATATACTGTAAAACCCGCTCATCTCAAATATTATTATTTTTTCAGGAGAGGCATCAGATCCTTTTTGGTTTCAAGTGAGGGAAGCAGAGAGCGACTTTTTATTCTTGACCTAATAAATCCGTCTCTTGATTCCTGTGATATTAGTGATGCTGATGCATCTGTAACCAACTTCACGGCTCTTTCGACGTTCTGTGTATAAATGGGGTATTGCTCAACTTTGAAACATTTTGTTTCGTACTCAAGCAATTCTTCATCACACAATTTAGAAGTGAGAGGTGGTTCACTGATATCAATCCTATCCCAGAAGATGATGTCTGTCCAATGTGATGCTTTGAATTTCAATTCTGGTACTCTAAATTCTCTGATTTTCCTTGTTTTGGCTTCCTTACACTTTCTTGTTTGTATCTTCGATCGATTGCAACTTTGCGCAGCTTTTGCTCACTATCTGACAGCATTGATAGAAGAATATTTTCTGAGTGAGCAAAATAGTCATTCCGTGATACATAAGGTTGGACAACTTTTTGTATATCTTGGCGTAACAGGTTGAACCTTTTTATCGCATCAAAGATATGTTTAGGTCCATCAAGCAGATACAGTTTAAATTTTATATTGAACCAGTTAGGACCATAGTTTGTTACTGTGAACAGAACAAGGCTACGTAACTCTCTGGAGGGATTCTTTTGGGAGACATAATAACGACATAGTCTGTTAGCTAGAGTTAACCATCTAGAGTTGTTAAAAGGACCAGGCTTGAGTTTCTCTAGGCTTCCGTCAACATATCCTTCTTTTATGGCCCCAATTATTCTGAATATGTATTGTTGATCATTACTTAAATCTTCTATGAGTTCATCTGTGAGAACTGGGATGCTATCGGCCCCATCCGTAATTGGGGAGAACTTTACCACAGGCATCTCATGGCAAGTCTTAAGAGCATTACCAATAGATCCACTGAATGATCTCGGCCCAGTTGTTTTCCCGTCGTATCGCTCAAACAGATGCCTTAAGGGAAGTTTATTTGTATGTAACATACAAATGCTCCATTGCATTGCAATGGTCGGTTCAGCTTCTACTCGATGAACTGGATTATGCCACCTTTAGACCCAGTGTTGACATTCGTACTGTCGCACCCTATCACCTGGAGATTCTGGTCTAGTGTCACTTCAATCAAGTAAGCGAACAACGATTCAGATACATCACTTGCTTTTCCAGATTTAGGGCTCAAATGGTTAAGGTATTCTCCACCAGGCTCACTCAAGAGTGCATAATGTTCTTCAACAATTATATCCTGGTACATTTACCATCTTTGTTTGTCTTTACCAACGTCTTGTCTTTTCTCCCATCAAAATATAAAGCTTTAACATCACCATAACTTTGTGCAGCTTCAACTTGTAATGTTTTTCTCAATTTATGTCTCTCTCTTCTCACCTTACTTCAATTAATAAAAAAGTCACTGTCTTTTTCGGTAATGATACCCAAATCCACCAAAGTAGTTGAAGCAATTGCCAATGAAGCCCTATCTGAAACAACAAATCTGTCAGCTTCCATGGGGAGATTGAGTAAAGGGGCTCTCATTTGAATGCTGGAGCATTCATATTCAGACTCAGTTGTTGAACTTTCTTCGGTACTAGAGAGATCAGTATTAGTATCAGGTAAAAGCACATCATCAATGACTACCTTTCGAATTCTTCATGCATGATTATTTTTCTTCGCTTACTTCCTTGTTGCTCCTTCAACTTTCTTGCATTTCTTTTTGTTATAGATCTTAAAAGGGTAACATCCATACCTCCACTCACCATATTTCGCATAGTCCTCTGATCCTCAAGGAATTCCAGTTCTTCTTTGGGTATTCTTGATTCTTTTGGACAAACACAAATATATTTTTCTTTACACCCGCTTTTTCGGCAGCCAAAATCTTGTTGCGAAACGAAGTTGCATTTACAGGCACAAATGTCAAAGAGTTCTACCAATGATTTTTTGAACAATTCAATAAGCTTCGTACTCCTTTTGGATCGATTGAGTTGCGTAACCTTGTCGGTAAAGCGTTTCAGCTTGGTAATTATGGAATTTTTACTCTTTGAGGGTATTGATGAACGTTTCCGCACTTCGACCAATGCTTCTGCTATCGTTTCGAGAATATCATTATTTGTCATTTTTGCAGATGAGCCTTCCTTTAGGAGGAGAAAATATTTCCCAACCTGCATATTAGAGGGTAAGACATTATGTGGCAATTCACTTGGAATTCCGAACAGAAAATGTTGTTTCACCGACTGTCTAGTTAGTAGGGATTTTGCCAATTTAGATCTGAGGTTAAATTTCTACAGAAATATCACACTATGAAAATCTAAAAAAATACAAAACACGGAATTAGTTAAAACAAATTATATATAAGCTCTAAAACTAAAATATAAACATATTTTACTCAATAGTCTTCGTAGTCACCCATGCTACAATATGCAGCATGCGGCTCCTACCCCTATCCCTTATCAGCCATAGGCTAGATGTCATTGACCTCGAGTGAGACTGATGTTTAGATAAGGGTCTGTGTGTTCTTAAGTAGTTGGTGATTAGTAAGTATCGCTTGTATTGTGCGAATATATTTACTCATTATCATAGTTATAACCAAATAACGCACAATATAACGCGATATCTTCGCTCAAAAACCGATAGATATTATACTAGGGGTCTTTCAAAATATGACTTTTCGCAGTTTTGTTTTCTGCAAAAATGCGGCGGGTGGAGGGTCCTAAAAAGAAAATATTATCGTTTTAAAACTTCTAGAGGGCCAATACACCAAATCATGAGTGAGGCAAGACGGTTTAATATTTTCCTCCACACTAATAAGAACGGTTGCAGGTCAAAACTATTCATTCGGTTACGGGATCTTCAAAGTGAAACTTCATTTTTGGCGCGTTACAGTATGATGCAAAAACCTTTAGTCGTGTACCGTGGTGTGAGATACCAACACGGTAATGATCTCGGATCGGTCTTTGCTTCTTCACTATGAACAGCGTTCCCCTTATTAAAGAGTGGTGCCAAATATTTCGGTCGGAAGGTTCTACAATTAGGCATTAACACGTTTAAAGATGTGATTGCAGGTGTTGACGCAAAAATGTTGTGGAAAGGAGAATGCGCGCTAAAGGATATAAAAAATCAGAAAAGAAAAATGATACGTCGAGTGAAGAAGAAGAAAAACCAGGGATAATACCGGGTATAATAAAACCTAACCTAGTGTAGCCTATCCTAGCCTAACCTAACCTAACCTAGCGCAACCTAACCGGGTATAATAAAACCTAACCTAGTGTAGCCTAACCTAGCCTAACCTAACCTAACCTAGCACAGCCTAACCGCTCGTAATATAACCTAACCTAACGCAGCCTAACCGGGTATAATAAAACCTAACGCAGCCTAACGGGTTATAATAAAACCTAACCTAACCTAGCCTAACCTAGCCTAACCTAACATAGCATAACGGGGTATAATAAAACCTAACCTAGCGTAGCCTAACCTAGCATAGCCTAACGGGGTATAATAAAACCTAACCTAGCGTAGCCTAACCTAGCCTAACCTAGCATAGCCTAACCGGGCATAATATAACCTAACCTAGCGTAGCATAACCGGACATAATATAGCCTAACCTGACCTAGCGTAGCCTAACCTGACCTAGCATAGCCTAACCTGACCGAGCGTAGCCTAACCGGGACATAATATAGCCTAACCTGACCTAGCATAGCCTAACCCACTCAACCTAAACTAACCTAGCATTTTACCTATCCATCTAACTGTCTATCTATCTATCTATCCGCTTATCTATCTATCTCTCTATCTATCTATCTATCTATCTATCCATCTATCTATCTACATATATTATTATATATACTAGTACAGTTCCCGTCGCTTCGCTGACGGTTAGACAGGCTAAACTACAAAAAAAGAACGCAGCCGTGAAAATTTTGAGCTTCACATTGTGTCAACATTTCTGAATCTGGTATCTCCCAAAACCTCCTCACCCCCATTCATGCAACTTGGGGGCTAACCGCCTCCCCCATTACCCCCACCCCTCCCCATTACCCCACCCATCCCACATTACCCGCACCCCCACCCTTCCCCCATTGCTAAACTATAGAAAAGAACACAGTCATGAAAATCTTGAGCTTCACATTGCAGCCCGTAATACAATTTCTGAATTTTTTTCTCACAATTTTTTCTCACAATTTCTGAAAGTGTGACGGACGGACGGACGGAAGGACGGACGGACGGACGGAAGGACGGACAGACGGACGGACGGACAGACGGACAGCTCTCTTATTATAGTATAGATTGGTACCAAACCTCAAACTAAACCCAATTACCATCCAAACAACGCTGGACAATAGGAAAGGCAGAATATGTAGCGATCCCAAACTAAAGGCCTAACAAGGGACTTCCTCAACACTGAAGGAAACTTGCTTGGATGTCATGGGGGCCAAGACTTTTAACCAGCTTCCTAAGGACCTCAGAAACGTTACAGGGGTCAAAGTTAAGTCTTCAAGAGAAGACTAGACTCCTGGCACAGTACGGTACCAGATGAGCCAGATGTACCTGGCTATGTGCAGTGGAGAGCGTAAGAGCGCAAGAAAGCAACTCGCTCCTCCACCATGCCAGGCCTAGAGACGGGGTCACCTAACCGGACCTAGCATAACCTAACCTAACCTAGCATAGCCTAACCGGGCGTAATATAACTTAACCAGGCGTAGACTCACTGGAACATAATATAGCCTAACTTAACCTAGCCTTACTTAGCCAAACCTAACCTATCCTAGCATAGCCCGACCGGGCGTAATATAACCTAACCTAGCATAACTTAGCCTAACCTAACCTATCCTAGCATAGCCCGCCGGGCGTAATATAACGTAACTTAGCGTAACCTAACCGGGACATAATATAACCTACCCTAACGCAGCCTAACCGGGTATAAATCAACTTAAAGGGCATGCATCAGACAAACGGCCAGACGCAGAGCTCAACCCATCTGATGCACAAAATTATCATAACTCTTGTATTATTATTATTATTATTATTATTATTATTATTAACACACATACATATATATATATATATATATATGATGAATAAAACCACGAAGGGTAAAGAAACACAAAGTGGTGCTCAAGCGCTTTCGTCTAATAAAATCCTCAGGAACACTGGAGTGAAAGGAGAGTTCAAGGCAATATATAGGTTACAAAAATAAGATATATATATATATATATATATATATATATATATAGTAAGTATAGAAAAAATTGTGGGGGGAGCAAACACATTTGTATGGAAAAATGACAATTTTAGCACTTTGCCCGAAATTCAACATAAATTCAAATGGCTTGTTTATGAAACAGGTCACAAAAGAATAAAGAAATAAAAATAAATATAAATATAAATTGGAAAAAATTACAAAATAATGCCTTAGTGATATATACGTCACAGCCTAAATAACAATAAAGAAATAAACCAACAGATAAAAAAAACAAAAATTGTAAGTGGAGTCTACAAATTCAAGCTCAAAAGGAAAGTTTACAATCAATTTAATAGATGATGCCAAATTGATACATATGTCACAAAGAAATAAAGAAAGAAACCAAAAAAAATAAATTGAAAAATAAATTGTAAGAAAGGCACACAAATTTATAAGGGAAAAAATTACCAAAGGTTTTTTAGTTATTGTCTGAATCATACATACTATGGTCACAAACGAATAAAAAAAGTACAAGTAAATATAAATTGGAAAACAAAATGATGCCTAGATGATATATAAAGAACTATAAAAATATATACAACATATATAAGGTATATATACGAAATATATACGCAATATATAAGGAATATATATATATATATATATATATATATAAGGGAAAAATTACCAAAGGTTTTTATAATTATTGTCTGAAACATCGGTAGGTCACAAAAGAATAAAGAAATAAAAATAAATATAAATTGGAAAAATTACAAATAATACAACTACACATGTATACCCGCATAACCAAATATATATGCATATACATACATATATACATGTTAAACACAGACCGTGCATGGAACAAGGAACTCTTCTGGGAAAATTAAATCCACTATAGTCCGAATAAGTAATGGTAAATGACAAATACCATAGTTTTTTTCCTTTTTCATGATTTTAGCCCGACGTGGGCAACGGGTCTCTCGCAAAGAGATCCCATAAATATAGCTTCCCTCACCAGCTATCTGCAAAGCAGACAGGATCCAGCTTTGGGACGTGGATCTAGGGTTTAAAGCAAGCCTAGATCCCTACACTCAGAACCTCTATATAAGTAAAAGACTCGTTGCATTCACGTCGTGTTCAATAAATCAAAGAAAAAGGGGGTAACTATTGTATTTTTAGCCAAAAAAACCAAAACTTAAACCTCAACCGGGACATTGAGCGTCCACTTTTCAAGGCACGAAACACGTCCGTTTAGTATACACAAACTCAGAATGGTTCCCTGAGAACATTATATGTTAAACACAGACCGTGCATGGAACAAGGAACTCTTCTGGGAAAATTAAATCCACTATAGTCCGAATAAGTAATGGTAAATGACAAATACCATAGTTTTTTTCCTTTTTCATGATTTTAGCCCGACGTGGGCAACGGGTCTCTCGCAAAGAGATCCCATAAATATAGCTTCCCTCACCAGCTATCTGCAAAGCAGACAGGATCCAGCTTTGGGACGTGGATCTAGGGTGAAACCCTAGATCCACGTCCCATGAAAAAGGAAAAAAACTATGGTATTTGTCATTTACCATTACTTATTCGGACTATAGTGGATTTAATTTTCCCAGAAGAGTTCCTTGTTCCATGCACGGTCTGTGTTTAACATATAATGTTCTCAGGGAACCATTCTGAGTTTGTGTATATACATACATACATACATACATACATATATATATATATATATACATATACATATTTATACATACATACACATACATACATACAATATACACATATAAGAAATATGCATACAACAATAAATTGAAAAATAAAATTGAAAGAGAAACATACAGATTTATAAGGAAAAAGAGACAAAAACAAATTTTTACCACAGATTTAGCAACCTGCCCTTTTTGTTTAAATCCATTCTGAAGGAATTCAGAGCAACGGGATCGAGTTGAAACAGACCTTTACTGATGTTAAAGTTATTTGTAAGTTGAATTATAGCCGACTCAAGAATATTTCTATTAACAATGTTGCTAGAGTGAAACAAAACTGAAGCATTATTCCAATCAATACAATGGGATAACTCTGACAAATGGACAAAAAGGGCACTGGACAACTGTCCCGTTCTAACGGAATATTGATGCTGTTTTACATGCGTTTGCAAATCCTTTCCCGTCTGACCTATGTAAAAGGAATCACATTGCTTACACCCAATTTTATAGATAATGCCTAAATTATTGGTAGGGCTATTTTTTACTATGATGTTTTTCACAATATTGTTATATGAAAAAACTACACTGATATCCAAAAGTTTAAGTACATTAGCAATGCCTAAGAAGCCCGGGAAAAATGGAAGCACTAAAATATTCTTTGACAAGGTGCGAGTGTTATTATTCACACGATAGAAGGTTCCTTTAGCCTTATTAAGACAAGATTCCATGAACACAGATGGGTAACACAGCTCACTTCCAATACCGTTGATATTTTCCAATTCGGCATCGATGTATTCCGGAGTGGCGATCCTAAGAGCGCGGAGAAACGTTGAAGAAAATATGGCCTTCTTAATAGGGGTGTCATGTCCAGAGTAAAAGTGTACGTAGGACAAATTGTTTGTTTTTTTCAGATAGATACCAAACTTAAAACCCGAGCTATCCCTATGTACACGCACATCCAAAAACGGGATTGAGTTGTCTTGTTCCACTTCTAAAGTAAACTTAATGGAGGGGACTTGGTCATTTAACTGAAGGAGGAAGTCATCCAGGTCACGATTCATGGGCCAATTCGTATCCGACGAAAGTTTCTTACTAATTGTCTGGAGGAGCAGGTCCTTCCCAAGTCCCTCCTTCCAATTCGCCTCAGACAAATGGACGACCATCCGTTCAACAACTTTAGCAGAGTAATTTTAAAGAAACGTATTGAAGTCACCAGACAAAATGAGTGGTCCACCTTCAAAAATTTAGGCATTGCCAAACGTCATGTTTTGACTGTTATTCCCCAACCGTGGATCCAACCTTTGTTTGATGAAATTTACAACGAGTTGCGTCGGAGGACTTCTTCACTTCGAAACATTTTGGATCGCAAAATTAAAAGTCTCATTCGAAATAGTCAGTTGAGTAAAAAAAGCAAGCTCAAAATGTGTTGTGAACCTTTCTTCGAAAAACATTAGTGATGATGCAAAAAGTGCCCTTGGATTTGGTATGTCCTTTTTTATTGTTAAAAAAACCTACTGCTTTACAAATTTGTCATAGTCTTGCTTGTTTTGAAAAACAGTGTAACCTTCCTCAGTCTTTGGTTAAGATAGTTAAAGGCCTTGTCTATGGTGCTGCGAATATTACTTACG
Organism: Bathynomus jamesi; assembly: GCA_023014485.1. Lineage (NCBI taxonomy): Eukaryota > Metazoa > Arthropoda > Malacostraca > Isopoda > Cirolanidae > Bathynomus > Bathynomus jamesi. Next base: position 76,032 of record JAJOZX010004170.1, read on the forward strand.
AAGATAACTTTCCTAAACGTTTCCGCAATAGCCTTTCACATTTAAAAAAAGATAGTGAGCTCCATATTACTAAAGCAGACAAGGCTAACACCTTAGTCATTATGGACAAAGTGGACTACATTGGAAAGATGAACGCGCTGCTTCAGGACCCCGCCACATATGTGAAACTTAGAAAGAACCCGCAGGAAGATATCATCAAATCATTCAATAGTGGCTTGAAACGCATTCTCAAAGATCATAAGGACTTAATTCCCCTTTTCTTGTCCACTTCACCTTCATCTGCCTTACCTTTATGGTCTTATTAAAACCCACAAACCGGGCAACCCTATGCGCCCTATTATTAGCTCGGTGGGCTCTATTACCTATAAACTCTCCAAATGGCTTGTTAATGTTTTGTCCCCCATTCTTGGAACTATCTCTGATTCACACGTAAAAAATTCCATGGATCTTACTGAAAAATTGAATAATGTTCGCATTAATACCAACGATAGATTGATCAGTTTTGACGTTTGTTCATTGTTCACAAAAGTGCCGATTGATGATATGCTTGACTTTCTCGCCCGAGAATTACATAACTATGATCTGCCATTACCTGCACACACTGTTTTGGAACTTATTAAGCTTTGTATCAAGGATTGTAAATTCACTTTCAATGGCGAGCATTATCAACAAGTTTTTGGGATGGCCATGGGCAACCCTTTGTCGCCCCTCCTCTCCAATATTTATATGGAGTTTTTTGAAATTACTTACATTCCGAGAATCCTGGGGGTTGGCATCCCTTGGTTGCGGTACGTCGATGATATTTTGTGTATCTGGCCCATGATTCGTGACCTGGATGACTTCAGTTAAATGACCAAGTTCCCTCCATTAAGTTTACTTTAGAAGTGGAACAAGACAACTCAATCCCGTTTTTGGATGTGCGTGTACATAGGGATAGCTCGGGTTTTAAGTTTAGTATCTATCGGAAAAAAACAAACAATTTGTCCTACGTACACTTTTACTCTGGACATGACACCCCTATTAAGAAGGCCATATTTTCTTCAATGTTTCTCTGCGCTCTTAGGATCGCCAGTCCGGAATACATCGATGCCGAATTGGAAAATATCAACGGTATTGGAAGTGAGCTGTGTTACCCATCTGTGTTCATGGAATCTTGTCTTAATAAGGCTAAACGAAACTTCTACAGTATCGTGTGAATAATAACACTCGCACCTTGTCAAAGAATATTTTAGTACTTCCATTTTTCCCGGGCTTCTTTGGCATTGCTAATGTACTTAAACTTTTGGATATCAGTGTAGTTTTTTTCATATAACAATATTGTGAAAAACATCATAGTACAAAATAGCCCTACCAATAATTTAGGCATTATCTATAAAATTGGGTGTAAGCAATATGATTCCTTTTACATAGGTCAGACGGGAAAGGATTTTCAAACGCGTGTAAAACAGCATCAATATTCCGTTAGAACGGGACAGTTGTCCAGTGCCCTTTTTGTCCATTTGTCAGAGTTATCCCATTGTATTGATTGGAATAATGCTTCAGTTTTGTTTCACTCTAGCAACATTGTTAATAGAAATATTCTTGAGTCGGCTATAATTCAACTTACAAATAACTTTAACATCAGTAAAGGTCTGTTTCAACTCGATCCCGTTGCTCTGAATTCCTTCAGAATGGATTTAAACAAAAAGGGCAAAGTGCTAAAATTGTCATTTTTCCATACAAATGTGTTTGCTCCTCCCACAATTTTTTCTATACTTATATATATATATATATATATATAATATATATATATATATATATATATATATATATATATAATATATATATATATATATATATGTTTATTTTTGTAACCTATATATTGCCTTGAACTCTCCTTTCACTCCAGTGTTTTTGAGGATGTCATTAGATGAAAGCGCTTGAGCACCACTTTGTGTTTCTTTTCCCTTCGTGGTTTTATTCATCATAAATATTTTTCACGTGTCACTTTCGTGAAATAAATTTCATATATATATATATATAAACTGATGCATGCAAAGCCCCAATAGCAAAGTATATACTCTAGCGTAGCCTAACCTAGCCGAACCTAACCTAACCTAGCATAGCCTAACTGGGCGTAATATAACCTGACCTAGCGTAGTCTAACCGGGACATAATATAACCTAACGCAGCCTAACTGGGTATAATAAAACCTAACCTAGCGTAGCCTAACCTAACTTAACCTAACCTAACCTAGCATAGCCTAACCGGGCGTAATATAACCTAACCTAGCGTAGCCTAACCTGGACATAATATAACCTAACGCAGCCTAACCGGGTATAATAAACCTAACCTAGCGTAGCCTAACCTAACTTAACCTAACCTAACCTAGCATAGCCTAACCGGGCGTAATATAACCTAACCTAGCGTTGCCTAACCGGGACATAATATAGCCTAACCTGACCTAGCATAGCCTAACCTAACCTAACCTAAACTAACCTAGCATTTTATCCTATCCATCTAACTGTCTATCTATCTGCCTATCTATCTATATATCTATATATATCTATATATATATATTATATATATATATATACATATATATATATATATATATATATATATATATATATATATATATGTGTGTATGTATATATTGGTACCAAACCTCAAACTAAACCCAATTACCATCCAAACAACGCTGGACAATAGGAAAGGCAGAATATGCAGCATCCCAAACTAAAGGCCTAACAAGGGACCTCCTCAACACTGAAGGAAATTGGCTTGGATGTCATGGGGCCAAGACTTTTAACCAGCTTCCTAAGGACCTCAGAAACGTTACAGTGGTCAAAGTTGAAGTCTTCAAGAGAAGACTAGATTCCTAGCACAGGATGGTACCAGATGAACCGATGTACCTGGTTACGCGCGGCGGAGAGAGCAGCTCACTCCGCCAACAAGCCAGGCATGGAGACGGGGCCAACAGCTTGACCACCGTGTGACCTCTGTGCTTTTGAAATAAACGCTTCACTATTAAGATTACATTACAAAATGGGTACCCAGGCTGTTTCATAACGCCCTGGGTTAGTGTTACTATTGCACTGTAGTATTATGACTTTCCGCTCCAAGCCGGGCTCATAGTACCGAACTGTGTTACCCCTTGCCCTTCACACCCCCCCACAGTTTCTAAGAATCATAAATCGGGGACCTTTCTTGTCACTACTTCAACACTTGATGCATCAGTTTTAAAATATCGCTAATAAAGGTCCCTGTTGTGATTCTTAGAAGTTGTGAAGGATGGGAAATGCGTGAGTAAACTCAGTTCGACACTATGCGCTCGGCTTGGAGCGGAAAATCGTAATACTACATTGTACTAGTAACACTAACCCAGGGCGTTATGATACATCCTGGGTACCCATTTTGCAATGTAATCTCAATAGTGAACCGTTTATTTCAAAAGCACAGAGGTAAAAATAAGATCCTTAGGCAATAAATAGGTGAACATGAGAGCGCTGTGTTGGTCGCAGAGGCCATGAAAAGAGATAATTAATTGAGAGAGTAGTCAAATTGCTCTTACATATTAAGTTTCAAGATAAGTCTTTCCATTCTACAATTAAGTTGTCCCCTTCAGGAGGCTTCTTATTGTCACTGAGGAAGTTCGGAGAAAATGATATATGAAGATAGCTAATAAAAATAAGTAAACGAGATTCGATTGCGCTGAGACACTGACTGATGCGCATTGTGGTGGAACGGTTGGTGAGATCCGCGAATGTAAACATCACCGAACCACGGTCAATTCCATGTCGCGATCATGGGTAATTGCACGATGCGTTTCCGCGCGTCGTTCTCTCTTCACACGAAGGTCGAGGTGGTGGCCCCTGCCTCTAGGATTGGCTTGGTGAAGAAGTGAGCCGCTCTTCCCTCTCCACCGCACATAGCCATGTACAGCCAGCATATCTGGCCTAATGTGCAGTCTGTTTAATTTCTTCATTTCTACCATATCTCAAGAGTTGTAATTTCTCCGTGTTAATTGCCCTATTGTTGTCTTCTGACCATTTGTTAGTGTCCCCCTCTGCTCGGTCTCCGTTCACACGGCGGTCAAGCTGATGGCCCCGTCTCTATGCCTGGCTTGTTGGAGGAGCGGGCTGCTCTCTCCGCCGCGCGTAACAAGGTACACCTGTTTATCTGGTACCGTTCTGTGCCAGGAGTCTAGTCTTCTCTTGAAGACTTCAACTTTGACCACTGTAACGTTTCTGAGGTCCTTAGGAAGCTGGTTAAAAGTCTTGGCCCCATGACATCCAAACTAATTTCCTTCAGTGTTGAGGAGGTCTATATTATGTCCCTGTTAGGTAACGCTAGGTTAGGTTATATTACGCCCGGTTAGGCTATGCTAGGTTAGGTTAGGTTAAGTTAGGTTAGGCTACGTTAGATAAGGTTTTATTATACCCGGTTAGGCTGCGTTAGGTTATATTATGTCCCGGTTAGGCTACGCTAGGTTAGGTTATATTACGCCAGGTTAAGCTATGGTAGGTTAGGTTAGATTAGTCTAGGTTAGGCTACACTAGAGTATATATTTTGCTATTGGGGCTTTGCATGCATCAGTTAAAAGTCTTAAGTATGTTAATAATAATAATAATAAAACAAGAGTTAGGATAATTTTATGCATCATTTGGGTTGAGCTCTGCGTCTGACCGTTTGTCTGATGTATGCCCTTTAAGTTGATTTATACCCGGTTAGGCTGCGTTAAGTTACGTTATATTATGTCCCGGTTAGGCTACGCTAGGTTAGGTTATATTACGCCCGGTTAGGCTATGCTAGGTTAGGTTAGGTTATGCTGGGTCCGGTTAGGTGACCCCGTCTCTAGGCCTGGCTTGGTGGAGGAGCGAGTTGCTTTCTTGCGCTCTTACGCTCTCCACTGCACATAGCCAGGTACATCTGGTTCATCTGGTACCGTCCTGTGCCAGGAATCTAGTCTTCTCTTGAAGACTTCAACTTTGACCCTGTAACGTTTCTGAGGTCCTTAGGAAGCTGGTTAAAAGTCTTGGCCCCATGACATCCAAGCAAGTTTCCTTCAGTGTTGAGGAGGTCCCTTGTTAGGCCTTTAGTTTGGGATCGCTACATATTCTGCCTTTCCTATTGTCCAGCGTTGTTTGGATGGTAATTCGGTTTAGTTTGAGGTTTGGTACCTATATATATATATATGTAGATATATAGATAGATGGATAGATAGATAGATAGATAGAGAGATAGATAGATAGGCGGATAGATAGATAGACAGTCAGATGGATAGGTAAAATGCTAGGTTAGTTTAGGTTGAGTGGTTTAGGCTATGCTAGGTCAGGTTAGGCTATATTATGTCCGGTTAGGCTACGCTAGGTTAGGTTATATTACGCCCGGTTAGGCTAGGTTAGGCTACGCTAGGTTAGGTTTTATTATACCCCGTTAGGTTTATTATACCCGGTTAGGCTGCGTTAGGTTAGGTTATATTACGAGCGGTTAGGCTATGCTAGGTTAGGTTAGGTTAGGCTAGGTTAGGCTACACTAGGTTAGGTTTTATTATACCCGGTTAGGTTGCGTTAGGTTAGGCTACATAATGTCCCGGTTAGTCTACGCTAGGTTGGGTTCTATTACGTCCGGTTAGGCTATGCTAGGTTAGATTAGGTTAGGTTTGGTTAGATGACCCCGTCTCTAGGCCTGGCTTGGTGGAGGAGCGAGTTGCTTTCTGGCGCTCTCCACCGCACATAGCCAGGTACATCTGGCTCATCTGGGACCGTCCTGTGCCAGGAGTCTAGTCTTCTCTTGAAGACTTCAACTTTGACACCTTTAACGTTTCTGAGGTCCTTAGGAAGCTGGTTAAAAATCATGGCCCCATGACATCCAAGCAAGTTTCCTTCAGTGTTGAGGAGGTCCCTTGTTAGGCTTTTAGTTTGGGCTCGCTACATATTCTGCCTTTCCTATTGTCCAGCGTTGTTTGGATGGTAATTGGCTTTAGTTTGAGGCTTGGTACCATATATATATATATATATATATATATATATATATATATATATATATATAGATATAGATAGATAGAGAGATAGATAGATAGATAGATAGGCAGTTAAATGGATAGGTTGAAAATGCCGCGTTTGACACTTAATTTTGAACCTTAAACAATAGAGGCTGAACAAGTGAAAAAGTGTGTGTGTGTGTGTGGTGTGTGTGTGTGTGTGTGTGTGTGTGTGTCGTCGGTGTTTATTTAAATTGAAAACATGAATTGTTAAGAAGTTATTTTTTTAGATTTTTTGAAGCAGATCGTATCTTCCGTTTATAATGTTGATAATAGGGTGCGAAAGTGTGAGAATGATTTTAAATATTCATAGTTAATAATTGTTCTAGTGACTGAAAATCTGTGGGATTTTGTTTAAAGTAAATAAAGCTTCATAAAAATCTTAATCGTAATATGTTGTTAGGAGAAAATAAAGAAAAATGAAAAGTGCGGGAGGAATCGTTCCCGAGTGTCTCTGGACGTATGATTTTAGGGCTCTGTAATCAAAGAATGATTGCCCCATTGCACAGGTTTCTTCCAGAAAGGGGGGAGAGAAAAAGAGAGATGGGGAGCGAGACTGAGACGTCCTAAACTGGAATATAGTTTTGAAAAATTAGGGATAGAGAGAGAGAGAGTCTGTTTGGAAATTAAAAATATTATTTTGCAAATTGCATTATCATCATCATCATTATATATGTTTAGCGTTTTTAGAGTCAGGTAAAACTGAAAATAAATTAGAGAGAGATGGAGAGAGATGCTTTAAAACCAGCTACCGTGAAGGGACGTAAAGTTTATGATATTCCGGCTAAAGGAAAAAATTCACCTGTGCGTGAAGGTCTACAGCACTATATACCTTGGTATTAGGACCTCACCTGTATATCTTCAACTGTCAGAAAATGAAAGGTTTTAGTGACATTCGAAGATATATTCCGAATTCGGATACAATTCACACATGTTTGAGAGAAACGATAAACTGTAGGTCAATTGCCCATGAAGCTTGGTCGCTTCATAAACGTGAGAAGTTAATCTTTATGATATCTATGCCCGAAACAGAATGATGGAATGATGTTTTATTTAGTTTTTTTGTAAACGACATTATTAATTAATTATATCAACCAGCCGTCTTTTAAACAGACTGACGGCTGTACGTACGTATGTGTACAATAATAAGAGTTTCGCTGAAATACGTGATGAAGAACAATTCGTACTTGCTAGTGTCTCTCTTCACATGAAGGTCAAGTTGGGGCCCCCGCCTCTAGGCATGGTTTGGTGGAGAAGCGAGTTGCTCTCCACCAGGGTTCGAGAACCTGTGATGGCATACGACATGTAAACTATTCTTCCTTTTAAACGATGGAGGGAATTGTTTCTGTTTATATAATTGTTGTGTACGTGCTTTTTGTACTAATTAGTAATTTCTGTAGTAAATGATAAATATTATTTTTTACAAGATGCTTCCGTTATTCTCGGTAAACCGTCTTATTCCGATCCCTGTAATATTCAGAAATCATGCATAAATGGTATATATATACACATACTAGCTGAGGTACCCGGCGTTGCCCGGGATAAATTTCACATTGCTGTTGCATGTCGTTCACGGTCAGCTTCAAGGCGTGATTGTCTTTCTTGGGGTGTTTCTCTTGCTCTGGTAGCTGCTACACTTTCTCGGACAGCTTCAAGACGTGATTGTCTTTCTTGGAGGTTTTCTCTTGCTCTAGCTGTTGCATGTCATTCACGGTCAACTTCAAGGCGTGATGTCTTTTTTGTGAGCTTTCCTGCTTCCGGGCTTCTTTATTTTTTCTGGTGTAATGTAGATCTGCCCAGACTTGCCCGTTTCTCTGGTGGCATGGTAAAGTTGGGATTTTCAAAAACTGCAAAAACAATTGCCACATTAACTTCCTGCAACTATTCGCACAAACAGACAAAACAGACGGGCTGACCGACTCTGTGTTGACATTCTACATCCCATAAGTGGTTCCCGTGCCAAATTTGGTAGCTCTAGGTCAAACGGTTTGAAGTCGTCCTAAAAAATAATTATATGTGAAGCTCAAGATTTTCATGAGTGTCTTCTTTTCTATAGTTGACCAAAATTAGTCAAGAAGATGTTAAGATTCAGAAATCTTGACACAATGTGAAGCTCAAAATTTTCACGGCTGCGCTCTTTTCTGTAGTTTAATCGCGGTGCTGGGGCCTTCGGGCCCAGTAATTTTAATTATTTAATTTATTAACATTCTTCATCCCATAAGAAGTTCCCGTGCTAAATTTGGTAGCTCTAGTTCAAACGGTTTGCACTTGCATAAAGGACAGACAAACCAACAAACAGAGAGGCGAATATATATATATATATATATATATATATATATATATATATATATATATATATATATATATATATATATATAAAAGAGAGAGAGCGAGAGAGAGGGAGAGAGGGAAATAAACAAACAGATAAACAACATGATCGAGTGTTGCAAATATATATATATATATATATATATATATAAGAGAGAGAGAGAGAGAGAGAGAGAGAGAGAGAAATAAACAAACAACATGATTGAGTGTTGCAATACAGTTTAACGGGATCCCCTGGTTTCCCATTTATCTACCAACCGTGGAAGGATGTTATACTCCACCTTAGACCTACTTTTCAACGGGGAAAAAAAAAAAATATATATATATATATATATATATATATACGAGGAGTGATCAAAAAGTATCGATAATTTTATTGCTACGGACAAATGATTGCAAATAAGAAATAACCGTTACATGTGCAAGTCTTGCCTTCTGGTGTCTGCAGTCTGAAGCAAAATCTTCATCCATGAGTCAGTAGTTGGTTAGAGCGCTTAAAGGGAGGGTGTGTTTTCGCAGTACGTCTAAATTTCGGAAATGGAGCAACGCAACGCGAGTGCCAAACTTGGAAAATCTGCATCGGAGACGAACGAAATGATTAAACAGCTTTTGGAAATGATGCTCTCAGTGTAGCTAACGTTTACAAATGGCACAAAAAGTTTAAAAATGGAGAAACATCGCTTGAAGAGAAGGAACACAGTGGCCGCCCTTCCACTTCTCATTACATTTGAAAATTCAACGGACTCGATTTCTGGTACGAGCAAATGTTTCTCAATTTTAAACTTTTGAGCCATTTGTAAACGTGAGCTACACTGAGAGCATCATTTCCAAGAGCTGTTTTAATCATTTCGTTCGTCTCCGAACGCGAGTTGCTCCATTCCGAGATTTAGACGTACTGCAAAAATACACCCTCCCTTTAGCGCTCCAACCAATACTGACTCATGGTAGCAGATTCTGCTTCAGACTGCAGACACCAGAGAGCAGGAAGACTCTCATATGTAAGCGGTTATTTCTTATTTGCATTCACTTGTCCGTAGCAATAAAATTATCGTATTTTTGATCACTCCTCGTGTGTGTGTATATATATATATATATATATATATATATATATATATATATTATATATATAAGAGAGAGAGAAAGCGAGAGATAGAGAGATAGAGAGAGAGATAGAGAGGGAAATAAACAAACAGATAAACAACACGATCGAATGTTGCTATACAGTTAACGGGATCCCCTGGTTCCACTTATCTAAGAAATGTGGAAGGATGTTTACACTCCACCTTAGACCTACTTTTAACGGTTAAATATATATATATAATATATATAAATATATATTTTTACGTAGTGAGGAACTAATTTTACAGAAGATTGGGAATGGTGCTTGTTGGAAAAATCCATGTTGGAAGAGATGGAGCCAAACGGAGTGATGGTGGATTTCTTTTCAGTATGAGAGTTTATTTGGCGATGTTTAGGTTAAAAGCGGAACTGTAGTCGTTGAGGGTGGTTAGATACTGAGTATATAAAGGGACTCAAGAATGCGGAGGTCGATTAGATGGTGGTTGAATTAACAATTTTGAATTAGAGGAAAGTAGCGGGTGGTTGTGAAGGTGGCAATGATCCCTTATTGCTGATTTGGAGGGTTTGTCAAGGGCTGAGTTCTAGTGGAAATACCACGATGCTCGTCACTCTTGTTTGGTATTGGCGGATGGTACTGCCAATATAGTTCGCTTTGCAGCGGACACAACACAATAAGAGCGTAGATAGTGGACGAAGCAAGTGGCTGGGGTGTTTTTTTATGGTTAAGGTATGATTTAATACTATTATTGGTGAAGACAAATGAGAGAGAGAGAGAGAGAGAGAGAGAGAGAGAGAGAGAGAGAGAGAGAGAGAGAGGGAAATAAACAAACAGATAAACAACATGGTCGAGTGTTGCAATACAGTTTAACGGTATCCCCATTAGGATACACTGGTTACCCATTTATCTACAATCATGGAAGGAGTTTACACTCCACCTTAGACCTACAGCTTAACACAGGACCACTAGGATAACCGGGTTCCCATTTACCTACTGACCGTGGAAGGACGCGCCGTCACCGGGTCTCGAACCCGGCGCATATAATTGCGCATATAGTTGTGTGTGTGTAATATTTTAGGGCGTATAGGCGGGGATGTACGTGCATTGTCCCAACGTGCATACACTGCCATGGCTGATTAAGCCAGAATATATGCTTTAATTAAATAACGCAATCTGGCAACTCGTGCCATTTAAGCCAACTGGCTGATTAGGAACTTATAAGACAGCGGCCCGCTCGGTTGAAGTCACAATATGCGCTTGACTCCTGCCAAACGAAACACTCTCTCTTCCTCTCTCCTCCTTTCTCTCTTAGGTTAGGTATACCTCTTTGGGGGGTGAGGCCGTCCCACCTTATCCCCCAAAGAGGTCTCCCTCAGGGGAGTTCATTGCAACTTGGGGATACACTCCTCCCCCAAGTTGCATAAACCCCTTGTGCATACACCTCTTGGAACAATCTCCCTCCCTTTGTTGCATAACCTCTTGCAACATTCCCCTCCCCTTTTGCATAACTTCTTGCAACATTACTCAACATTTGCAATTGCAGTGCAATCTATCTTTTTGCATCCTTACTACTGCGGCGGATTAAAATTGATGCTGTTATTTTATATGGCGAAGGGGTGTGGCTTAGGTAATTAGTACCTAGGCCTGTGTATGGGTTTTCGATATATGGAGGTGCTGAATTTGTTGTTTTGTTTTGTTATTGTTATATCTATGAAGGGTAGAGTTGTTATGGATTCGTCTTCTTTGGTGAATTAATGGTTTTGTGTTGGGAATTAATATAGTTAAGGAAAAGGGGGCGTGGTGGCATTGTGAAAAAGGAGAAAGGTGTCGTCAACATATCTTTATATAGGTGTGGTTTATAGTGGGTGGGGCAATGGAGTAGCGTTATTTTCATGGTGACTGAGAAAGATGTTGGCTAAAGTAGCACTTAAGAGGGATCCCATAGTTAGTGAGTCGGTTGTTGTTTAATAAAGTGTCATTAAAAAATAAATAAGTGTCTGAAGCGGCAGCGTTAGCAGTTGGTGAATTCTTGTTTGTTAAATTAAGGACTGTTTTCAGATTGTGGCAAATAGGCTGTTAATACAGATGTCGATGGCTTCTTTAATTGGAACGTTGGTGTAAAGGGATACTAGGAATTGGGTTAGGGGGGTTAAGGTGGGAATTAGGAATTTTGCTAGTTTGTAATTGTGGGTGGTGTAGGCCGAAAGGATGGGTCTAATGGGTACGGGGGTTGTGTATTTGGAGAGGCCGTAAAGAGTAACTGGGGATGCGCCGGAAGAACGTACTTGGTGTAAATGCTTTCGAAATTTTATTCTGATCGTATAGTTTCTGAGGAAACGGTTGATTTTGTCTTCAAGTTTTAGAGAAAGTGTTAAGGATTGTCATTAATCTTTTGAATTTGTTGGAATCGTTGAGAAGGTTGTTAACATTATTAATGTAATCCGATTTACTTTGTCAGGGCGTGAGATAATGATGGAGTCGTATTTAGGGAGTTCACAGTTTGTTTTCGTCATTTTCGGTAGACTCAAAAAACATCTACCGAAAATGGAACCGAAAATTTATTAATTTTTGATCTGCTTTTATAATTTTATCCCTGATGATTGAAAAATGAAAATTTCCGAAACGTTTGTAAATAAACATGTACTGTACCATCTCTTCTTTTCTTATCTCGCTATGATTACGTTTCCCTAAGAAAAAACCCTTCAATCAAGTTATATGTATATATATATATATATATAGTGTGTGGGAATGAACTCAAAATGGTTCCCTAAGTTTTTTATGATACACACAGGACCGTGCATGGAACAAGGAACTCTCTGGGATAATTAAATCCACTATAGTCCGAATAAGTAATGGTAAATGACAAATACCATAGTTTTTCTTTTTCATGATGCAAGCCCGACGTGGGCAACGGGTCTCTCGCAAAGAGGTCCCATAAATATAGCTTCCCTCACCAGCTATCTGCAAAGCAGACAGGATCCAGCTTTGGGACATGGATCTAGGTTTAAAGCAGCGTAGCCCCACTACATTTAAACCTCAAATAAGTAAAAAACTCGTTGCATTCACGTCGGATGAATAAATCAAGAAAAAAAGGGGTAACTATTATATTTTAGCCAAAACCAAACTTAAACCTCAACTGGCAGAATTGAGCGTCCACTTTTCAAGGCACATAACATGTCCGTTTCATGATGGGAATGAACTCAGAATGGTTCCCTGAGTTTTTTATGATACACACAGACCGTGCAGGAACAAGGAACTCTTCTGGGATAAATTAAATCCACTATAGTCCGAATAAATATAAGGGACATGGATCTGGGGTTAAACTCTAGATCCATGTCCCAAAGCTGGATCCTCTCTGCTATGCAGATAGCTGGTGAGGGAAGCTATATTTATGGGACCTCTTTGCGAGAGACCGTTGCCCACGTCGGGCTTGCATCATGAAAAAGAAAAACTATGGTATTTGTCATTACCATTACTTATTCGGACTATAGTGGATTTATTATCCCAGAAGAGTTCCTGTTGCATGCACGGTCTGTGTGTATCATATTATATCTTGATATATAATAATATATATATATATATATATATATAATATATATATATTATATATATATATATATATATATTATATATATATATATATATATATATATATATATATATATATATATATATATAATATATATATATATATATATATATATATATATATATATTAGGGTGGAGTGAAAATATTAAACCGTCTTGCCTCACTCATGATTTTGTGTATTGACCCTCTAGAAGTTTCAAAAAAGATAAAATTTTCTTTTTAGGACCCTCCACCCGCCGCATTTTTTGCCGAAAACAAAATGGCGGAAAGTCATATATTGAAAGACCACTATCGATATCTATCGGTTTTTGAGAGAAGATACCGCGTTATATTGTGCGTTATTTGGTTATAACTATGAAAACGAGTAATATATTCACACAACACAAGCGATACTTACTAATCACCAACTGCTTAAGAACACAGACGTTTATCTAAACACGCCTCTCACTCGAGGTCAATGACATCTTGCATATGGCTTTATATTTTGATGGAAGAAAAGGCAAGAAGCTGGTAAAGACAAATAAAGATGGTAAATGGTACCAGGATATAATTGTTGAAGAGCATTATGTACTATTGAGTGAGTCTGGTGGAGAATACCTTAACCATTTGAGCCCTAAATCTGAAAGCAAGTGATGTATCTGAATCGTTGTTCGCTTACTTGAATGAAGTGACACTAGACCAGAATCTCCAGGTGATAGGGTGCGACAGTACGAATGTCAAAACTGGGTCTAAAGGTGGCATAATCCATGTCATCGAGCAGAAGCTGAACCGACCATTGCAATGCAATGGAGCATTCGTATGTTACATACAAATGAACTTCCTTAAGGCATCTGTTTGAGCGATACGACGGGAAAACAACTGGGCCAAGATCATTCAGTGGATCTATTGGTAATGCTCTTAAGAGTTGCCATAAGATGACTGTGGTAAAGTTCTCCCCAATTACGGATGGGGCCGATAGCATCCTAGTTCTCACAGATGAGCTCATAGAAGATTTAAGTAATGATCAACAATACGTACATATTCAGAATAATTGGGGCCATAAAGAAGGATATGTTGACGGAAGCCTAGAGAAACTCAAGCCTGGTCCCCTTAACAACTCTAGATGGTTAACTCTAGCTGACAGATTATGTCGTTATTATGTCTCCCAAAGAATCCCTCCAGAGAGTTAGATAGCCTTGTTCTGTTCATAATAACAAACTGTGGCCCAAACTGGTTCAAGATAAAATTTAAACCGTATCTGCCTGATGGACCCAAACATATCTTTGATGCGATAAAAAGGTTCAACCTGTTACGCCAAGATATACAAAAAGTTGTCCAACCTTATATATCACGGAATATATCAGGTAGAGAGCAAAAGCTGCGCAAAGTTGCAATCGATCGAATAATACAGACAAGAAAATGTGAGGAAGCCAATACAAGGAAAATCAGAGAATTTAGAGTACCAGAATTGAAATTCAAAGCATCACATTGGAGAGACATCATCTTCTGGGATAGGATTGATATCAGTGAACCACCTCTCACTTCTAAATTGTGTGATGAAGAATTGCTTGAGTACGAAACAAAATGTTTCAAATTTGAGCAATACCCCATTCACACACAGAATATCAAAAGAGCCGTGAAGTTGGTTACAGATGCATCAGCATCAGTAATATCACAGGAATCAAGAGACGGATTTATTAGGTCAAGAAAAAAAGTCGCTCTCTGCTTCCCTCACTTGAAACCAAAAAGGATCTGATGCCTCTCCTGAAAAAATAATAATATTTGAGATGAGCAGGTTTTATATCGCACTCAAATGTAATTGATTTACAGCATCCAACCACGTGAGACCAGATACAATTTTATTTCAATACAATGTATGCACAATGGTGTTTTTAAGTATTGTTTTTGCATTATAAAGCGTTTTTCTTCAATTATTTTTTTGATAGAACATTTACTTTTTATGTTATGAGCATATTTTTATTTATGGACAACCGGCTGATGGCCATTTTGCTTTTATGTATAAATGCGAGAGATGGTTTGCGTTTCAAACAGTGAATGACTGAATACATCATTTTTATGTTCTAATACACCAAAAAACAAGCGAGGCAAATAACTTCAACTGTGCTGTTTGATTTGTTTACCTTCACTTCACATATATATATATTAGGGGGGAGTAAAACAACTTTTTATTTAAAATTTATTATATTAGAAGTAAAAGAACTGAACCGAACCATTATGAACATCTACAGACCACCGAACACCACAAAAAGTAACGCACACAAAGTTATCCGACCAACCTCATCGATATAAATTGATGTTAGCACCTAGAAGTCCGAAAACGCATCCTAGAGAGGCAAATGGAATATTTGAAGGCTTAAACATAAATTCAAAGAAAATAAATTGGGAGAACGTAAATAAAGATTTAAAGGAGGTAAATTGGGAATTGCTACTTCACGAGAAGACTCCACAAGAGATACTATGTATAATAGAGACTGAAACCAAACCTATATACTGGAACATATTCCAGAGAGACAGAAAAGAAAACGTAGCAAGCTCGAGAGTAAAAACGCTATTCAGGCAACGAAGACAAACCGTCAAACATCTTCACAGATGCACAACTGATGCAAAGAGACTCAAACTAGAGAGGAAACTTGCGAAATAAAAATTGACCTAACGCAAACATTCATATATTTTGACAAACGAGGAGGAAAGAAGGTAGCAGGAAACAAAAAAAAAACAAAATACTCTACACGTTTGCGAAAAGGAAAATGCAGTGTAAGGAGAGTATTGGTCCGTTGATAGACGGGGAGGCCGAATACACAAATGACCCGAAAGAAATAAGTGAACTGTTTAGGGAACAATTTAACTCTGTTTAGCACCCCTCAGTCCGAGATGGAAGTGGAAAACCCAGACGAATTTTTTGACATAGATACAGATCAACCAAGAACAAATTCCGGCACAAACCTATTAATGGACTTCGAGTTCACGGAAGGAGATGTAATTACGGCCTTATCACAGATGCAGGAAATTCAGCGCCAGGGAGTGCCACGTTTCTAAAGAAATTTGGTGTCAGAAGTGGGATCTTCCTTTTCTGATAACCCCCTTATTTAGTTAAAAACAATACTTTCTAAGTGTGTATATGAGGGCCACCCGCTCTCAACAAACATCGAAAGAAGACAACGTAAGGATCACCCGATCGAGAATCGCTGCGTGGATGCTGCTGCTCAGGCCGATCCGACATCGCAACTTGCTAACGGTCATCAAGCAACAGGATGAGTGCGCCTTCCCACCGAGGTTGAAAGTGAGGTAAGCGACCCATTTTGTATTGCGAGAGGTTTCGGAGGACGAGAGGAGAGCCCTCCTCTAGCGGGCAGTTCCCCAAGAGTAACCCCGTCAAGAGTTCATTTCTTTCCCCCTAATTTTGATATAAATAGAATACCATTTCTTCCAATCGGTTCCCCTAGGCTTGAGCCTGAGGCTAGTTCGAACCCGAAACCATTTTTATAAACTTTAAGAGATTCTGACTCCTGTCGAGTTTTGGCTGATTTCATTAGAGAACATGCTTTTTACCCAAGAAGGAGCCGGGACCAGGATCGAAGCGCCCTCTCCCCCACCTTCTCCTAGACTAATGACCCTCAATTTTCTCTCAAATTTAGTCTTTAACGAGCAAATCCCCTCGTGGTCCTCACTCGGAGAACAACTTAATCGCAACCCAGCCTATCTCTTTTCTGACGGAGCGAAAGTTACATTCTGATTCTTTTCTTCGCATTTTGCCTTTATATATGCCTAAGTTATCCCACGTCAGCGTCCGAGGCACACAAAAGGCGAACTCCCCCCACTTTACTTGAGAGATCATACCATAATGCCGTACCCGAAAGAACATATCGTAACCCCCTAAACGAACGATCCTTTCAAAATAGGTCAAATACGTTATCGTCGCGAAGTAACCCAAATGAAAGTGACGACCCTTTTACTGCCGAGGAAGAGAAAAAGCTTAAAACGGCAGCAGAGATCTGCCCAGTGTTCTGTGGATCGTACGCTGAATATTTAGTTTCTGCCCCCCAAGGCGGCGATAGAAATTATGCACATTTTCCTGATTTCGCCGCCGAAATCACTAGATTAATATCGGCCGGAGAGCCCAGGAGCGATAGAATGCGAATGGAGTTAGCAATAAGGTGTTCCGCATTACCCGCGAGGCGAATATTTGTAGGCTTTAGAAAGAAAATGAGAACATGGATAAAATTTTTGGAGGCGTGTGCAGATTTATATGGTAAGAATAGGAAGGACGAAATCTTGAATAGGTTAATATGCTTAGAGAAGGAAGGTAGAAGGGAAGATGAATCGTTTGATCTTTTACGTATAGAATCCAGCAAGAAGCCTAGTCTTTAAAGGAAGACGCGGGGGAAGACGAGGCGATGATAAACGTCGATTTCCTGGTTAATAAAGTTATTCTAAATGCCATTCCGCGAAAACTTTGGAAGAAATATAACGATCGGGATGAGCTGATCACCAAGAAAATAAAGCGAATCCGGTGCGACGAACGCATAATTATGGAACCGATAGCTCCCCATTTAGGAGTTACCGCTGACAATAACACGCAGGACGTCTTCAGAGGCGCTCCTACGGGATCCCTACCAGTCCCAACCATTTATCAGCAACCAACACCAGTCCCAACAAATTATCAGCGACCGATCCCTTTCCAGTTCCCACATCCCTCTGTCCCCCCCATTTATCAAATGTATCCTCCCATGTATGCCCCCAATGTAGGCCTCCCTGATTCACAAATTAATATGGTTCTGGACAACTCCTGTGGTGCACCGAAGTCCCAGCCCAACAATGCCTGGTATAATCATATACAATGTTTCATATGTGAGAAGAAGGTACACAAAGATAGTCTGTCCCCCTGATTGAGAAAATGAAGGCATTAGAGTTAGAAAAGAATAAACCCAAAGAGTGTGAAAGAGTGCGTGAAGAATGAAAGTGATCGGCGGGAGAGAGAAAGGAGTGTATCTCCTGCCCGGAGAGATAATTATCGAAGGGAATGGTTTCCAGGAGGAGGCCGAAGGTACGACGATTACGACAGAATGGGAAGTAGATACCCCTCCCCTTTCGAATATTCAAGGAGACGAAATTTCTCTCCGTATGAGAGAGACAAGTAATTATGGTAACTACAAATACGACAACAGATATGAGAATCGGTATCGTTCACCGTCACCTCATGAGCAAAGAAGAAGAAGAGACTACGTCCCTTACGAGAGGAGGAACGGAAATTATCCCCCCAAGAAAGAAATGGAGGAAGGTATGCAGACCGAAGAACGGACAGAAGCCCGTCGCCGTATAGAAGGTACTAAAGGGAAAAAGAACCTGACCGCGGCCGACGCCCAGAAAAAGGATGGGAAAAGGGGCAAAATGATTCCCCGTGGCCAAGAAGGAACGACTCCACAACCGAAAGGGACAAGTCCCCTCGCAGAGTATCATTCAGGGAGGAGGAATAATCAAGTAAAAATTAAAAAAACTTGGATTGAGGCAGGTATCGGAGAGAAAACAAGAAGGCGGAGGCAAGGACCGGGACAAAAGAAATAAAAGTGAGAGAGTGAAAATGAATGAACGGAATGAAAGAAACAGTACAAATTGCAGGAATGAGGAAGCGAAAGAGATGAATGAATGGAGTGAAAGACGCAGTACGAACTGCATAAATGATAAAGCGAAAGAGAACCGTTTAAATGCTCTTGAGACGAGTAAAAGAGAGAGTAAATACGAGATGAAAGAAACCGGAGTGTGTCTGCAGAACGATTTAACCTTGAGAGTGGAGTCTGTTTCATGTGAACCAGATGACGCGTGCGAGGAAAGGATGGGAAGTGACCTTGACCGCGAGATAAAGCCTCAGTCGAAGGACACGAATGCAGAGGGGATGATTATGAAATGCACGAGAGAAATGCATGAGATGTATGAATTAGACGCGAAAGAGATACAAGAAATGCATGAATTGGTATATGAGGACACGATAGACGAAAGGGAAATTGATCCCCCAACGTAAATGAAATGGGTGAATTGAGCATATGATATGTGCTCGTGTGACGTAAGCATGAAACGTAAAGTGACGGAGAGTGAATCGTATTACACACACATAATATATATATATATATATATATATATATATATATATATATATATACACACTGCATGTGTGTGCATATATATACGGTGTGTGTGTATATATATATTTTAGGGTATACTTTACGGGAGTTTGAACGACGGTTCAGGATCGACCTGCAGTCGACCCTCTGCAGCATCCCGCCTCACTTGCTGGATTTGGTGGAGGAGGGAATTGCTCTCTGCTCTCTTCATGCCCTCGTAGCCAGCCACCCATGGCTGGTCAGAGACTTTGCAGAGGAATCTGTCCAACTGGTTCTTGAAGTTATCCAGGTCGGTGTGCTGGAGATTCCTCACTTCTTTTGGTAGGACATTGAAAAGCTTTGGGCCTCGTATTTTGAGGGTATTTTCCATCCTCGTTTTGATGCCCCCTTCTCCCACCGCAGGTGGGACCGTACAAAATCTGCCTCTTCTCTCCTTCCAGTTTGTTTCTTTTTCATTTCTAAGGTTAGGGACAAAGCCGTCAATTATTTTCCATATGCATATATTGTGTACTGCTCCGCCTTCTTTCGGGAGAGTAGAGTTCCAGGGATTGTAGTTGAGACCAGTATTCATCTTCCGTTTCCTCTATCTTAGACGTAAAAGTCCTTTGTATAGCTTCAATGTTCGCAATGTCTCGTTTTCTGTGTGGGCTTGTAAGTACTGAGCAATACTCAATTATTGATAGGACTAGACTCTTCCATAATTTGAGCATGATGTTTGGTGTTATCTGTTTGGCTTGCATAGTTTTGTACTCTTTTTTTCTGTAGCTCCTTGTTGTTACCATATCTTAGAAGTTGGAATATTTCATCGTTGAACTTCATATTGTTGTCTTCTGCCTACTGATATATTGTTTCAATGTCGTTTTGTAATTTTCTTGTCACGTTCGTTCAATATTTCCTTACATATCTTTGTGTCATCTGCGAAGCATGATATAATACTGTTCTTAATATCTGCATCAGTATCTGCGATCGTTATTATGAACAGCAATGGAGCGAATACTGTCCCTTGTGGAACAGAGCTCACGACTTCCGAGACTTCCGATTCAACTCCGTTTACCACCACTATTTGTGTTCTTTGCGTCAAAAAATTAAATATCCACCTTTCTAGGTTTCCAGTAATTCCTGTATTCTTAAATTTGTGTGCTATAATTCCATGGTCACAGTTATCGAAAGCTTTTGCAAAGTCTGTATATATTACATTTATGTTTTGTCCTCGACAGAATATTTCTAATATTTTCTCCTGGTGGTCTAGTAACTGTGATAGGCATGATCTTCCACCCCTGAAACCATGTTGATTTGGGTTGTATAAGTCTTTTCCTTGTAGGTAGTTGGTGGTTTTGCCTCTAATTATACGTTCAAGACACTTCATAAGGTGTGAGGTGAGAGCCACTGGCCGATAATTCTTGGGCATTGCTCTGTTACCACCTTTAAATAGAGGGACAATGTTCGCGTTCTTTAAGGGGAGTGGAATTTGTCCTGTTTCGAGTGATTTCCTCCATAGTAAGAATAGCGGTTTGGCAATACTCTCTTTGCATTTCTTTAGAAACGTGGCACTCCCTGGCGCTGAATTTCCTGCATCTGTGATAAGGCCGTAATTACATCTCCTTCCGTGAACTCGAAGTCCATTAATAGGTTTGTGCCGGAATTTGTTCTTGGTTGATCTGTATCTATGTCAAAAAATTCGTCTGGGTTTTCCACTTCCATCTCGGACTGAGGGGTGCTAAACAGAGTTAAATTGTTCCCTAAACAGTTCACTTATTTCTTTCGGGTCATTTGTGTATTCGGCCTCCCCGTCTATCAACGGACCAATACTCTCCTTACACTGCATTTTCCTTTTCGCAAACGTGTAGAAGTATTTTGGTTTTTTTTTTGTTTCCTGCTACCTTCTTTCCTCCTCGTTTGTCAAAATATATGAATGTTTGCGTTAGGTCAATTTTTATTTCGCCAAGTTTCCTCTCTAGTTTGAGTCTCTTTGCATCAGTTGTGCATCTGTGAAGATGTTTGACGGTTTGTCTTCGTTGCCTGAATAGCGTTTTTACTCTCGAGCTTGCTACGTTTTCTTTTCTGTCTCTCTGGAATATGTTCCAGTATTATAGGTTTGGTTTCAGTCTCTATTATACATAGTATCTCTTGTGGAGTCTTCTCGTGAAGTAGCAATTCCCAATTTACCTCCTTTAAATCTTTATTTACGTTCTCCCAATTTATTTTCTTTGAATTTATGTTTAAGCCTTCAAATATTCCATTTGCCTCTCTAGGATGCGTTTTCGGACTTCTAGGTGCTAACATCAATTTATATCGATGAGGTTATGGTCGGATAACTTTGTGTGCGTTACTTTTTGTGGTGTTCGGTGGTCTGTAGATGTTCATAATGGTTCGGTTCAGTTCTTTTACTTCTAATATAATAAATTTTAAATAAAAAGTTGTTTTACTCCCCCCTAATATATATATATATGTGAAGTGAAGGTAAACAAATCAAACAGCACAGTTGAAGTTATTTGCCTCGCTTGTTTTTTGGTGTATTAGAACATAAAAATGATGTATTCAGTCATTCACTGTTTGAAACGCAAACCATCTCTCGCATTTATACATAAAAGCAAAATGGCCATCAGCCGGTTGTCCATAAATAAAAATATGCTCATAACATAAAAAGTAAATGTTCTATCAAAAAAATAATTGAAGAAAAACGATTTATAATGCAAAACAATACTTAAAAAACACCATTGTGCATACATTGTATTGAAATAAAATTGTATCTGGTCTCACGTGGTTGGATGCTGTAAATCAATTACATTTGAGTGCGATATAAAACCTGCTCATCTCAAATATTATTATTTTTTCAGGAGAGGCATCAGATCCTTTTTGGTTTCAAGTGAGGGAAGCAGAGAGCGACTTTTTATTCTTGACCTAATAAATCCGTCTCTTGATTCCTGTGATATTACTGATGCTGATGCATCTGTAACCAACTTCACGGCTCTTTTGATATTCTGTGTGTGAATGGGGTATTGCTCAAATTTGAAACATTTTGTTTCGTACTCAAGCAATTCTTCATCACACAATTTAGAAGTGAGAGGTGGTTCACTGATATCAATCCTATCCCAGAAGATGATGTCTCTCCAATGTGATGCTTTGAATTTCAATTCTGGTACTCTAAATTCTCTGATTTTCCTTGTATTGGCTTCCTCACATTTTCTTGTCTGTATTATTCGATCGATTGCAACTTTGCGCAGCTTTTGCTCTCTACCTGATATATTCCGTGATATATAAGGTTGGACAACTTTTTGTATATCTTGGCGTAACAGGTTGAACCTTTTTATCGCATCAAAGATATGTTTGGGTCCATCAGGCAGATACGGTTTAAATTTTATCTTGAACCAGTTTGGACCACAGTTTGTTATTATGAACAGAACAAGGCTATCTAACTCTCTGGAGGGATTCTTTTGGGAGACATAATAACGACATAATCTGTTAGCTAGAGTTAACCATCTAGAGTTGTTAAGGGGACCAGGCTTGAGTTTCTCTAGGCTTCCGTCAACATATCCTTCTTTTATGGCCCCAATTATTCTGAATATGTACGTATTGTTGATCATTACTTAAATCTTCTATGAGCTCATCTGTGAGAACTAGGATGCTATCGGCCCCATCCGTAATTGGGGAGAACTTTACCACAGTCATCTTATGGCAACTCTTAAGAGCATTACCAATAGATCCACTGAATGATCTTGGCCCAGTTGTTTTCCCGTCGTATCGCTCAAACAGATGCCTTAAGGGAAGTTCATTTGTATGTAACATACGAATGCTCCATTGCATTGCAATGGTCGGTTCAGCTTCTGCTCGATGACATGGATTATGCCACCTTTAGACCCAGTTTTGACATTCGTACTGTCGCACCCTATCACCTGGAGATTCTGGTCTAGTGTCACTTCATTCAAGTAAGCGAACAACGATTCAGATACATCACTTGCTTTTCCAGATTTAGGGCTCAAATGGTTAAAGTATTCTCCACCAGACTCACTCAATAGTACATAATGCTCTTCAACAATTATATCCTGGTACCATTCACCATCTTTATTTGTCTTTACCAGCTTCTTGTCTTTTCTTCCATCAAAATATAAAGCCATATGCAAGATGTCATTGACCTCGAGTGAGAGGCGTGTTTAGATAAACGTCTGTGTTCTTAAGCAGTTGGTGATTAGTAAGTATCGCTTGTGTTGTGTGAATATATTTACTCGTTTTCATAGTTATAACCAAATAACGCACAATATAACGCGGTATCTTCTCTCAAAAACCGATAGATATCGATAGTGGTCTTTCAATATATGACTTTCCGCCATTTTGTTTTCGGCAAAAAATGCGGCGGGTGGAGGGTCCTAAAAAGAAAATATTATCTTTTTTGAACTTCTAGAGGGTCAATACACAAAATCATGAGTGAGGCAAGACGGTTTAATATTTTCACTCCACCCTAATATATATATATATATATATATATATATATATATATATATATATATATATATATATATATATATACACACATATATATGATACACACAGACCGTGCATGCAACAAGGAACTCTTCTGGGATAATTAAATCCACTATAGTCCGAATAAGTAATGGTAAATGACAAATACCATAGTTTTTCTTTTTCATGATGCAAGCCCGACGTGGGCAACGGGTCTCTCGCAAAGAGGTCCCATAAATATAGCTTCCCTCACCAGCTATCTGCATAGCAGAGAGGATCCAGCTTTGGGACATGGATCTAGAGTTTAACCCCAGATCCATGTCCCTTATATTTATTCGGACTATAGTGGATTTAATTATCCCAGAAGAGTTCCTTGTTCCATGCACGGTCTGTGTGTATCATAAAAAACTCAGGGAACCATTCTGAGTTCATTCCCATCATGAAACGGACATGTTATGTGCCTTGAAAAGTGGACGCTCAATTCTGCCAGTTGAGGTTTAAGTTTTGGTTTTGGCTAAAAATATAATAGTTACCCCTTTTTCTTTGATTTATTCAATCCGACGTGAATGCAACGAGTTTTTTACTTATATTGAGGTTCTAAATGTAGTGGGGCTACGCTGCTTTAAACCCTAGATCCATGTCCCAAAGCTGGATCCTGTCTGCTTTGCAGATAGCTGGTGAGGGAAGCTATATTTATGGGACCTCTTTGCGAGAGACCCGTTGCCCACGTCGGGCTTGCATCATGAAAAAGAAAAACTATGGTATTTGTCATTTACCATTACTTATTCGGACTATAGTGGATTTAATTATCCCAGAAGAGTTCCTTGTTCCATGCACGGTCTGTGTGTATCATAAAAAACTTAGGGAACCATTTTGAGTTCATTCCCACACACATATATATATATATATATATACATATAACTTGATTGAAGGGTTTGTTCTTAGGGAAACGTAGCATAGCGAAGAATAAGAGAAAGAAGAGATGGTACAGTACATGTTTATTTACAAACGTTTCGGAAATTTTCATTTTCAATCATCAGGGATAAAATTATAAAAGCAGATCAAAAATTAATAAATTTTCGGTCCATTTTCGGTAGATGTTTTTTGAGTCTACCGAAAATGGACGAAAACAAACTGTGAACTCCCTAAAGACGACTCCATCATTATCTCACGCCCTGACAAAGGTAAATCGGATTACATTAATAATGTTAACAACCTTCTCAACGATTCCAACAAATTCAAAAAGATTAATGACAATCCCTTAACACTTTCTCTAAAACTTGAAGACAAAATCAACCGTTTCCTCAGAAAACTATACGATCAGAATAAAATTTCGGAAAGCATTTACAACCAAGTACGTTCTTCCGGCTCATCCCCAGGTACTCTTTACGGCCTCTCCAAAATACACAAACCCAACGTACCCATTAGACCCATCCTTTCGGCCTACACCACCCACAATTACAAACTAGCAAAATTCCTAATTCCCACCTTAACCCCCCTAACCCAATTCCTAGTATCCCTTTACACCAACGTTCCAATTAAAGAAGCCATCGACATCTGTATTAACAGCCTATTTGCCAACAATCTGAAAACAGTCCTTAATTTAACAAAACAAGAATTCACCAAACTGCTAACGCTTGCCGCTTCAGACACTTATTTATTTTTTAATGAACAACTTTATCAACAAACCGACTCACTAACTATGGGATCCCTCTTAAGTGCTACTTTAGCCAACATCTTTCTCAGTCACCATGAAAATAACGCTACTCCATTGCCCCACCCACTATAAACCACACCTATATAAAAGATATGTTGACGACACCTTTCTCCTTTTTCACAATGCCAACCACGGCCCCCTTTTCCTTAACTATATTAATTCCCAACACAAAACCATTAAATTCACCAAAGAAGACGAATCCAATAACACTCTACCCTTCATAGATATAACAATAACAAAACAAAACAACAAATTCAGCACCTCCATATATCGAAAACCCACATACACAGGCCTAGGTACTAATTACCTAAGCCACACCCCTTCGCCATATAAAATAAACAGCATCAAAATTTTAATCCGCCGCAGTAGTAAGGATGCAAAAAGATAGATTGCACTGCAATTGCAAATGTTGAGTAATGTTGCAAGAAGTTATGCAAAAGGGGGAGGGGAATGTTGCAAGAGGTTATGCAACAAAGGGGAGGGAGATTGTTCCAAGAGGTTATGCAACAAGGGGTTATGCAACTTGGGGGAGGAGTTATCCCCCAAGTTGCAATGAACTCCCGCTGAGGGAGACCTCTTTGGGGGATAAGGTGGGACGGCCTCACCCCCCAAAGAGGTATACCTAACCTAAGAGAGAAAGGAGGAGAGAGGAAGAGAGGAGTGTTCGTTTGGCAGGAGTCAAGCGCATATTGTGACTTCAACCGAGCGGCCGCTGTCTTATAAGTTCCTAATCAGCCAGTTGGCTTAAATGGCAGAGTTGCCAGATTGCGTTATTTAATTAAAGCATATATTC
This sequence comes from Bathynomus jamesi, assembly GCA_023014485.1. NCBI lineage: Eukaryota > Metazoa > Arthropoda > Malacostraca > Isopoda > Cirolanidae > Bathynomus > Bathynomus jamesi. The sequence goes on from JAJOZX010004170.1 coordinate 102,136, forward strand.
TGGCTTAATCAGCCAGTTGGCAGTGTATGCAACGTTGGGACAAATGCACGTACATCCCCGCCTATACGCCCATAAAATATTACACACACACAACTATATGCGCAATTATATGCGCCGGGTTCGAGACCCGGTGACGGCGCGTCCTTCCACGGTCAGTAGGTAAATGGGAACCCTGGTTATCCTAGTGGTCTGTGTTAAGCTGTAGGTCTAAGGTGGAGTGTAAACATCCTTCCATGATTGGTAGATAAATGGGTAACCAGTGTATCCTAATGGGGATACCGTTAAACTGTATTGCAACACTCGACCATGTTGTTTATCTGTTTGTTTATTTCCCTCTCTCTCTCTCTCTCTCTCTCTCTCTCTCTCTCTCTCCTCTCTCTCTCTCTTTCATTTTGTCTTCACCAATAATAATAGTATTAAATCATACCTTAACCATAAAGAAAAAACACCCCAGCCACTTGCTTCGTCCACTATCTACGCTCTTAATTGTGTTGTGTCCGCTGCAAAGCGAACTATATTGGCAGTACCATCCGCCAATACCAAACAAGAGTGGACGAGCATCGTGGTATTTCCACTAGAACTCAGCCCTTGAACAAACCCTCCAAATCAGCAATAAGGGATCATTGCCACCTTCACAACCACCCGCTACTTTCCTCTAATTTCAAAATTGTTAATTCAACCAACCATCTAATCGACCTCCGCATTCTTGAGTCCCTTTATATACTCAGTATCTAACCAACCCTCAACGACTACAGTTCCGCTTTTAACCTAAACATCGCCAAATAAACTCTCATACTGAAAAGAAATCCACCATCACTCCGTTTGGCTCCATCTCTTCCAACATGGATTTTTCCAACAAGCAACCATTCCCAATCTTCTGTAAAATTAGTTCCTCACTACGTAAAAAATATATATTTATATATATATATATATATATATTTAACCGTTAAAAAGTAGGTCTAAGGTGGAGTGTAAACATCCTTCCACAGTTCTTAGATAAGTGGGAACCAGGGGATCCCGTTAACTGTATAGCAACATTCGATCGTGTTGTTTATCTGTTTGTTTATTTCCCTCTCTATCTCTCTCTCTATCTCTCTATCTCTCGCTTTCTCTCTCTCTTATATATATATATATATATATATATATATATATATATATACACACACACGAGGAGTGATCAAAAAGTATCGATAATTTTATTGCTACGGACAAGTGAATGCAAATAAGAAATAACCGCTTACATATGAGAGTCTTCCTGCTCTCTGGTGTCTGCAGTCTGAAGCAGAATCTGCTACCATGAGTCAGTAGTTGGTTGGAGCGCTTAAAGGGAGGGTGTATTTTTGCAGTACGTCTAAATCTCGGAAATGGAGCAACTCGCGTTCGGAGACGAACGAAATGATTAAAACAGCTCTTGGAAATGATGCTCTCAGTGTAGCTCACGTTTACAAATGGCTCAAAAAGTTTAAAAATTGAGAAACATTTGCTCGTACCAGAAATCGAGTCCGTTGAACATTTTCAAATGTAATGAGAAGTGGAAGGGCGGCCACTGTGTTCCTTCTCTTCAAGCGATGTTTCTCCATTTTTAAACTTTTTGTGCCATTTGTAAACGTTAGCTACACTGAGAGCATCATTTCCAAAAGCTGTTTTAATCATTTCGTTCGTCTCCGATGCAGATTTTCCAAGTTTGGCACTCGCGTTGCGTTGCTCCATTTCCGAAATTTAGACGTACTGCGAAAACACACCCTCCCTTTAAGCGCTCTAACCAACTACTGACTCATGGATGAAGATTTTGCTTCAGACTGCAGACACCAGAAGGCAGGAAGACTTGCACATGTAAACGGTTATTTCTTATTTGCAATCATTTGTCCGTAGCAATAAAATTATCGATACTTTTTGATCACTCCTCGTATATATATATATATATATATATATTTTTTTTTTTTTTTCCCCGTTGAAAAGTAGGTCTAAGGTGGAGTATAAACATCCTTCCACGGTTGGTAGATAAATGGGAAACCAGGGGATCCCGTTAAACTGTATTGCAACACTCAATCATGTTGTTTGTTTATTCTCTCTCTCTCTCTCTCTCTCTCTCTCTCTCTTATATATATATATATATATATATATATATATTGCAACACTCGATCATGTTGTTTATCTGTTTGTTTATTTCCCTCTCTCCCTCTCTCTCGCTCTCTCTCTTTTATATATATATATATATATATATATATATATATATATATATATATATATATATTCGCCTCTCTGTTTGTTGGTTTGTCTGTCCTTTATGCAAGTGCAAACCGTTTGAACTAGAGCTACCAAATTTAGCACGGGAACTTCTTATGGGATGAAGAATGTTAATAAATTAAATAATTAAAATTACTGGGCCCGAAGGCCCCAGCACCGCGATTAAACTACAGAAAAGAGCGCAGCCGTGAAAATTTTGAGCTTCACATTGTGTCAAGATTTCTGAATCTTAACATCTTCTTGACTAATTATTTGGTCAACTATAGAAAAGAAGACACTCATGAAAATCTTGAGCTTCACATATAATTATTTTTTAGGACGACTTCAAACCGTTTGACCTAGAGCTACCAAATTTGGCACGGGAACCACTTATGGGATGTAGAATGTCAACACAGAGTCGGTCAGCCCGTCTGTTTGTCTGTTTGTGCGAATAGTTGCAGGAAGTTAATGTGGCAATTGTTTTTGCAGTTTTTGAAAATCCCAACTTTACCATGCCACCAGAGAAACGGGCAAGTCTGGGCAGATCTACATTAACAGCCAGAAAAAATAAAGAAGCCCGGAAGCAGGAAAGCTCACAAAAAAGACAATCACGCCTTGAAGTTGACCGTGAATGACATGCAACAGCTAGAGCAAGAGAAAACCTCCAAGAAAGACAATCACGTCTTGAAGCTGTCCGAGAAAGTGTAGCAGCTACCAGAGCAAGAGAAACACCCCAAGAAAGACAATCACGCCTTGAAGCTGACCGTGAACGACATGCAACAGCAATGTGAAATTTATCCCGGGCAACGCCGGGTACCTCAGCTAGTATGTGTATATATATACCATTTATGCATGATTTCTGAATATTACAGGGATCGGAATAAGACGGTTTACCGAGAATAACGGAAGCATCTTGTAAAAAATAATATTTATCATTTACTACAGAAATTACTAATTAGTACAAAAAGCACGTACACAACAATTATATAAACAGAAACAATTCCCTCCATCGTTTAAAAGGAAGAATAGTTTACATGTCGTATGCCATCACAGGTTCTCGAACCCTGGTGGAGAGCAACTCGCTTCTCCACCAAACCATGCCTAGAGGCGGGGGCCCCAACTTGACCTTCATGTGAAGAGAGACACTAGCAAGTACGAATTGTTCTTCATCACGTATTTCAGCGAAACTCTTATTATTGTACACATACGTACGTACAGCCGTCAGTCTGTTTAAAAGACGGCTGGTTGATATAATTAATTAATAATGTCGTTTACAACCAAAATAACTAAATAAAACATCATTCCATCATTCTGTTTCGGGCATAGATATCATAAAGATTAACTTCTCACGTTTATGAAGCGACCAAGCTTCATGGGCAATTGACCTACAGTTTATCGTTTCTCTCAAACATGTGTGAATTGTATCCGAATTCGGAATATATCTTCGAATGTCACTAAAACCTTTCATTTTCTGACAGTTGAAGATATACAGGTGAGGTCCTAATACCAAGGTATATAGTGCTGTAGACCTTCACGCACAGGTGAATTTTTTCCTTTAGCCGGAATATCATAAACTTTACGTCCCTTCACGGTAGCTGGTTTTAAAGCATCTCTCTCCATCTCTCTCTAATTTATTTTCAGTTTTACCTGACTCTAAAAACGCTAAACATATATAATGATGATGATGATAATGCAATTTGCAAAATAATATTTTTAATTCCAAACAGACTCTCTCTCTCTCTATCCCTAATTTTTCAAAACTATATTCCAGTTTAGGACGTCTCAGTCTCGCTCCCCATCTCTCTTTTTCTCTCCCCCCTTTCTGGAAGAAACCTGTGCAATGGGGCAATCATTCTTTGATTACAGAGCCCTAAAATCATACGTCCAGAGACACTCGGGAACGATTCCTCCCGCACTTTTCATTTTTCTTTATTTTCTCCTAACAACATATTACGATTAAGATTTTTATGAAGCTTTATTTACTTTAAACAAAATCCCACAGATTTTCAGTCACTAGAACAATTATTAACTATGAATATTTAAAATCATTCTCACACTTTCGCACCCTATTATCAACATTATAAACGGAAGATACGATCTGCTTCAAAAAATCTAAAAAAATAACTTCTTAACAATTCATGTTTTCAATTTAAATAAACACCGACGACACACACACACACACACACACACACACACACACACACACACACACTTTTTCACTTGTTCAGCCTCTATTGTTTAAGGTTCAAAATTAAGTGTCAAACGCGGCATTTTCAACCTATCCATTTAACTGCCTATCTATCTATCTATCTATCTCTCTATCTATCTATCTATCTATCTACATATATATATATATATATATATATATATATATATATATATATATATTGGTACCAAGCCTCAAACTAAAGCCAATTACCATCCAAACAACGCTGGACAATAGGAAAGGCAGAATATGTAGCGAGCCCAAACTAAAAGCCTAACAAGGGACCTCCTCAACACTGAAGGAAACTTGCTTGGATGTCATGGGGCCATGATTTTTAACCAGCTTCCTAAGGACCTCAGAAACGTTAAAGGTGTCAAAGTTGAAGTCTTCAAGAGAAGACTAGACTCCTGGCACAGGACGGTCCCAGATGAGCCAGATGTACCTGGCTATGTGCGGTGGAGAGCGCCAGAAAGCAACTCGCTCCTCCACCAAGCCAGGCCTAGAGACGGGGTCATCTAACCAAACCTAACCTAATCTAACCTAGCATAGCCTAACCGGACGTAATAGAACCCAACCTAGCGTAGACTAACCGGGACATTATGTAGCCTAACCTAACGCAACCTAACCGGGTATAATAAAACCTAACCTAGTGTAGCCTAACCTAGCCTAACCTAACCTAGCATAGCCTAACCGCTCGTAATATAACCTAACCTAACGCAGCCTAACCGGGTATAATAAACCTAACGGGGTATAATAAAACCTAACCTAGCGTAGCCTAACCTAGCCTAACCGGGCGTAATATAACCTAACCTAGCGTAGCCTAACCTGGACATAATATAGCCTAACCTGACCTAGCATAGCCTAAACCACTCAACCTAAACTAACCTAGCATTTTACCTATCCATCTGACTGTCTATCTATCTATCCGCCTATCTATCTATCTCTCTATCTATCTATCTATCTATCCATCTATCTATATATCTACATATATATATATATAGGTACCAAACCTCAAACTAAACCGAATTACCATCCAAACAACGCTGGACAATAGGAAAGGCAGAATATGTAGCGATCCCAAACTAAAGGCCTAACAAGGGACCTCCTCAACACTGAAGGAAACTTGCTTGGATGTCATGGGGCCAAGACTTTTAACCAGCTTCCTAAGGACCTCAGAAACGTTACAGGGGTCAAAGTTGAAGTCTTCAAGAGAAGACTAGATTCCTGGCACAGGACGGTACCAGATGAACCAGATGTACCTGGCTATGTGCAGTGGAGAGCGTAAGAGCGCAAGAAAGCAACTCGCTCCTCCACCAAGCCAGGCCTAGAGACGGGGTCACCTAACCGGACCCAGCATAACCTAACCTAACCTAGCATAGCCTAACCGGGCGTAATATAACCTAACCTAGCGTAGCCTAACCGGGACATAATATAACGTAACTTAACGCAGCCTAACCGGGTATAAATCAACTTAAAGGGCATACATCAGACAAACGGTCAGACGCAGAGCTCAACCCAAATGATGCATAAAATTATCCTAACTCTTGTTTTATTATTATTATTATTAACATACTTAAGACTTTTAACTGATGCATGCAAAGCCCCAATAGCAAAATATATACTCTAGTGTAGCCTAACCTAGACTAATCTAACCTAACCTACCATAGCTTAACCTGGCGTAATATAACCTAACCTAGCGTAGCCTAACCGGGACATAATATAACCTAACGCAGCCTAACCGGGTATAATAAAACCTTATCTAACGTAGCCTAACCTAACTTAACCTAACCTAACCTAGCATAGCCTAACCGGGCGTAATATAACCTAACCTAGCGTTACCTAACAGGGACATAATATAGACCTCCTCAACACTGAAGGAAATTAGTTTGGATGTCATGGGGCCAAGACTTTTAACCAGCTTCCTAAGGACCTCAGAAACGTTACAGTGGTCAAAGTTGAAGTCTTCAAGAGAAGACTAGACTCCTGGCACAGAACGGTACCAGATAAACAGGTGTACCTTGTTACGCGCGGCGGAGAGAGCAGCCCGCTCCTCCAACAAGCCAGGCATAGAGACGGGGCCATCAGCTTGACCGCCGTGTGAACGGAGACCGAGCAGAGGGGGACACTAACAAATGGTCAGAAGACAACAATAGGGCAATTAACACGGAGAAATTACAACTCTTGAGATATGGTAGAAATGAAGAAATTAAACAGACTGCACATTAGGCCAGATATGCTGGCTGTACATGGCTATGTGCGGTGGAGAGGGCAAGAGAGCGGCTCACTTCTTCACCAAGCCAATCCTAGAGGCAGGGGCCACCACCTCGACCTTCGTGTGAAGAGAGAACGACGCGCGGAAACGCATCGTGCAATTACCCATGATCGCGACATGGAATTGACCGTGGTTCGGTGATGTTTACATTCGCGGATCTCACCAACCGTTCCACCACAATGCGCATCAGTCAGTCTCTCAGCGCAATCGAATCTCGTTTACTTATTTTTATTAGCTATCTTCATATATCATTTTCTCCGAACTTCCTCAGTGACAATAAGAAGCCTCCTGAAGGGGACAACTTAATTGTAGAATGGAAAGACTTATCTTGAAACTTAATATGTAAGAGCAATTTGACTACTCTCTCAATTAATTATCTCTTTTCATGGCCCTCTGCGACCAACACAGCGCTCTCATGTTCACCTATTTATTGCCTAAGGATCTTATTTTTACCTCTGTGCTTTTGAAATAAACGGTTCACTATTGAGATTACATTGCAAAATGGGTACCCAGGATGTATCATAACGCCCTGGGTTAGTGTTACTAGTACAATGTAGTATTACGATTTTCCGCTCCAAGCCGAGCGCATAGTGTCGAACTGAGTTTACTCACGCATTTCCCATCCTTCACAACTTCTAAGAATCACAACAGGGACCTTTATTAGCGATATTTTAAAACTGATGCATCAAGTGTTGAAGTAGTGACAAGAAAGGTCCCCGATTTATGATTCTTAGAAACTGTGGGGGGGTGTGAAGGGCAAGGGGTAACACAGTTCGGTACTATGAGCCCGGCTTGGAGCGGAAAGTCATAATACTACAGTGCAATAGTAACACTAACCCAGGGCGTTATGAAACATCCTGGGTACCCATTTTGTAATGTAATCTTAATAGTGAAGCGTTTATTTCAAAAGCACAGAGGTCACACGGTGGTCAAGCTGTTGGCCCCGTCTCCATGCCTGGCTTGTTGGCGGAGTGAGCTGCTCTCTCCGCCGCGCGTAACCAGGTACATCGGTTCATCTGGTACCATCCTGTGCTAGGAATCTAGTCTTCTCTTGAAGACTTCAACTTTGACCACTGTAACGTTTCTGAGGTCCTTAGGAAGCTGGTTAAAAGTCTTGGCCCCATGACATCCAAGCCAATTTCCTTCAGTGTTGAGGAGGTCCCTTGTTAGGCCTTTAGTTTGGGATGCTGCATATTCTGCCTTTCCTATTGTCCAGCGTTGTTTGGATGGTAATTGGGTTTAGTTTGAGGTTTGGTACCAATATATACATACACACACATATATATATATATATATATATATATATATATATATATATGATATTGTATATATATATGTATATATATATATATATATATATATATAGATATATAGATAGATAGGCAGATAGATAGACAGTTAGATGGATAGGATAAAATGCTAGGTTAGTTTAGGTTAGGTTAGGTTAGGCTATGCTAGGTCAGGTTAGGCTATATTATGTCCCGGTTAGGCAACGCTAGGTTAGGTTATATTACGCCCGGTTAGGCTATGCTAGGTTAGGTTAGGTTAAGTTAGGTTAGGCTACGCTAGGTTAGGTTTATTATACCCGGTTAGGCTGCGTTAGGTTATATTATGTCCAGGTTAGGCTACGCTAGGTTAGGTTATATTACGCCCGGTTAGGCTATGCTAGGTTAGGTTAGGTTAAGTTAGGTTAGGCTACGCTAGGTTAGGTTTTATTATACCCAGTTAGGCTGCGTTAGGTTATATTATGTCCCGGTTAGACTACGCTAGGTCAGGTTTATTACGCCCAGTTAGGCTATGCTAGGTTAGGTTAGGTTCGGCTAGGTTAGGCTACGCTAGAGTATATACTTTGCTATTGGGGCTTTGCATGCATCAGTTTATATATATATATATATATGAAATTTATTTCACGAAAGTGACACGTGAAAAATATTTATGATGAATAAAACCACGAAGGGAAAAGAAACACAAAGTGGTGCTCAAGCGCTTTCATCTAATGACATCCTCAAAAACACTGGAGTGAAAGGAGAGTTCAAGGCAATATATAGGTTACAAAAATAAACATATATATATATATTATATATATATATATATATATATATATATATATATATATATATTATAGTAAGTATAGAAAAAATTGTGGGAGGAGCAAACACATTTGTATGGAAAAATGACAATTTTAGCACTTTGCCCTTTTTGTTTAAATCCATTCTGAAGGAATTCAGAGCAACGGGATCGAGTTGAAACAGACCTTTACTGATGTTAAAGTTATTTGTAAGTTGAATTATAGCCGACTCAAGAATATTTCTATTAACAATGTTGCTAGAGTGAAACAAAACTGAAGCATTATTCCAATCAATACAATGGGATAACTCTGACAAATGGACAAAAAGGGCACTGGACAACTGTCCCGTTCTAACGGAATATTGATGCTGTTTTACACGCGTTTGAAAATCCTTTCCCGTCTGACCTATGTAAAAGGAATCATATTGCTTACACCCAATTTTATAGATAATGCCTAAATTATTGGTAGGGCTATTTTTACTATGATGTTTTTCACAATATTGTTATATGAAAAAAACTACACTGATATCCAAAAGTTTAAGTACATTAGCAATGCCAAAGAAGCCCGGGAAAAATGGAAGTACTAAAATATTCTTTGACAAGGTGCGAGTGTTATTATTCACACGATACTGTAGAAGTTTCGTTTAGCCTTATTAAGACAAGATTCCATGAACACAGATGGGTAACACAGCTCACTTCCAATACCGTTGATATTTTCCAATTCGGCATCGATGTATTCCGGACTGGCGATCCTAAGAGCGCAGAGAAACATTGAAGAAAATATGGCCTTCTTAATAGGGGTGTCATGTCCAGAGTAAAAGTGTACGTAGGACAAATTGTTTGTTTTTTTCCGATAGATACTAAACTTAAAACCCGAGCTATCCCTATGTACACGCACATCCAAAAACGGGATTGAGTTGTCTTGTTCCACTTCTAAAGTAAACTTAATGGAGGGAACTTGGTCATTTAACTGAAGTCATCCAGGTCACGAATCATGGGCCAGATACACAAAATATCGTCGACGTACCGCAACCAAGGGATGCCAACCCCCAGGATTCTCGGAATGTAAGTAATTTCAAAAAACTCCATATAAATATTGGAGAGGAGGGCGACAAAGGGTTGCCCATGGCCATCCCAAAAACTTGTTGATAATGCTCGCCATTGAAAGTGAATTTACAATCCTTGATACAAAGCTTAATAAGTTCCAAAACAGTGTGTGCAGGTAATGGCAGATCATAGTTATGTAATTCTCGGGCGAGAAAGTCAAGCATATCATCAATCGGCACTTTTGTGAACAATGAACAAACGTCAAAACTGATCAATCTATCGTTGGTATTAATGCGAACATTATTCAATTTTTCAGTAAGATCCATGGAATTTTTTACGTGTGAATCAGAGATAGTTCCAAGAATGGGGGACAAAACATTAACAAGCCATTTGGAGAGTTTATAGGTAATAGAGCCCACCGAGCTAATAATAGGGCGCATAGGGTTGCCCGGTTTGTGGGTTTTAATAAGACCATAAAGGTAAGGCAGATGAAGGTGAAGTGGACAAGAAAAGGGGAATTAAGTCCTTATGATCTTTGAGAATGCGTTTCAAGCCACTATTGAATGATTTGATGATATCTTCCTGCGGGTTCTTTCTAAGTTTCACATATGTGGCGGGGTCCTGAAGCAGCGCGTTCATCTTTCCAATGTAGTCCACTTTGTCCATAATGACTAAGGTGTTAGCCTTGTCTGCTTTAGTAATATGGAGCTCACTATCTTTTTTTAAATGTGAAAGGCTATTGCGGAAACGTTTAGGAAAGTTATCTTCGTAAGTAATATTCGCAGCACCATAGACAAGGCCTTTAACTATCTTAACCAAAGACTGAGGAAGGTTACACTGTTTTTCAAAACAAGCAAGACTATGACAAATTTGTAAAGCAGTAGGTTTTTTTAACAATAAAAAAGGACATACCAAATCCAGGGCATTTTTTGCATCATCACTAATGTTTTTCGAAGAAAGGTTCACAACACATTTTGAGCTTGCTTTTTTTACTCAACTGACTATTTCGAATGAGACTTTTAATTTTGCGATCCAAAATGTTTCGAAGTGAAGAAGTCCTCCGACGCAACTCGTTGTAAATTTCATCAAACAAAGGATGGATCCACGGTTGGGGAATAACAGTCAAAACATGACGTTTGGCAATGCCTAAATTTTTGAAGGTGGACCACTCATTTTGTCTGGTGACTTCAATACGTTTCTTTAAAATTACTCTGCTAAAGTTGTTGAACGGATGGTCGTCCATTTGTCTGAGGCGAATTGGAAGGAGGGACTTGGGAAGGACCTGCTCCTCCAGACAATTAGTAAGAAACTTTCGTCGGATACGAATTGGCCCATGAATCGTGACCTGGATGACTTCCTCCTTCAGTTAAATGACCAAGTCCCCTCCATTAAGTTTACTTTAGAAGTGGAACAAGACAACTCAATCCCGTTTTTGGATGTGCGTGTACATAGGGATAGCTCGGGTTTTAAGTTTGGTATCTATCTGAAAAAAACAAACAATTTGTCCTACGTACACTTTTACTCTGGACATGACACCCCTATTAAGAAGGCCATATTTTCTTCAACGTTTCTCCGCGCTCTTAGGATCGCCACTCCGGAATACATCGATGCCGAATTGGAAAATATCAACGGTATTGGAAGTGAGCTGTGTTACCCATCTGTGTTCATGGAATCTTGTCTTAATAAGGCTAAAGGAACCTTCTATCGTGTGAATAATAACACTCGCACCTTGTCAAAGAATATTTTAGTGCTTCCATTTTTCCCGGGCTTCTTAGGCATTGCTAATGTACTTAAACTTTTGGATATCAGTGTAGTTTTTCATATAACAATATTGTGAAAAACATCATAGTAAAAAATAGCCCTACCAATAATTTAGGCATTATCTATAAAATTGGGTGTAAGCAATGTGATTCCTTTTACATAGGTCAGACGGGAAAGGATTTGCAAACGCATGTAAAACAGCATCAATATTCCGTTAGAACGGGACAGTTGTCCAGTGCCCTTTTTGTCCATTTGTCAGAGTTATCCCATTGTATTGATTGGAATAATGCTTCAGTTTTGTTTCACTCTAGCAACATTGTTAATAGAAATATTCTTGAGTCGGCTATAATTCAACTTACAAATAACTTTAACATCAGTAAAGGTCTGTTTCAACTCGATCCCGTTGCTCTGAATTCCTTCAGAATGGATTTAAACAAAAAGGGCAGGTTGCTAAATCTGTGGTAAAAATTTGTTTTTGTCTCTTTTTCCTTATAAATCTGTATGTTTCTCTTTCAATTTTATTTTTCAATTTATTGTTGTATGCGTATTTCTTATATATGTGTATATTGTATGTATGTATGTGTATGTATGTATAAATATGTATATGTATATATATATATTATATATATGTATGTATGTATGTATGTATGTATATATGTATGTATATGCATATATATTTGGTTATGCGGGTATACATGTGTAGTTGTATTATTTGTAATTTTTCCAATTTATATTTATTTTTATTTCTTTATTCTTTTGTGACCTACCGATGTTTCAGACAATAATTATAAAAACCTTTGGTAATTTTTCCCTATATATATATATATATATATATATATATATATATATATATAATATATATATATATTCCATATATTGCGTATATTTCGTATATATACCTTATATATGTTGTATATATTTTTATAGTTCTTTATATATCATCTAGGCATCATTTTGTTTTCCAATTTATATTTACTTGTACTTTTTTTATTCGTTTGTGACCATAGTATGTATGATTTAGACAATAACTAAAAAACCTTTGGTAATTTTTTCCCTTATAAATTTGTGTGCCTTTCTTACAATTTATTTTTCAATTTATTTTTTTTGGTTTCTTTCTTTATTTCTTTGTGACATATGTATCAATTTGGCATCATCTATTAAATTGATTGTAAACTTTCCTTTTGAGCTTGAATTTGTAGACTCCACTTACAATTTTTGTTTTTTTTATCTGTTGGTTTATTTCTTTATTGTTATTTAGGCTGTGACGTATATATCACTAAGGCATTATTTTGTAATTTTTTCCAATTTATATTTATATTTATTTTTATTTCTTTATTCTTTTGTGACCTGTTTCATAAACAAGCCATTTGAATTTATGTTGAATTTCGGGCAAAGTGCTAAAATTGTCATTTTTCCATACAAATGTGTTTGCTCCTCCCACAATTTTTTCTATACTTACTATATATATATATATATTATATATATATATATATATATATGCTTATTTTTGTAACCTATATATTGCCTTGAACTCTCCTTTCACTCCAGTGTTCCTGAGGATTTCATTAGACGAAAGCGCTTGAGCACCACTTTGTGTTTCTTTACCCTTCGTGGTTTTATTCATCATATATATATATATATATATATGTATGTGTGTTAATAATAATAATAATAATAATAATAATAATAATACAAGAGTTATGATAATTTTGTGCATCAGATGGGTTGAGCTCTGCGTCTGGCCGTTTGTCTGATGCATGCCCTTTAAGTTGATTTATACCCGGTTAGGCTGCGTTAGGGTAGGTTATATTATGTCCCGGTTAGGTTACGCTAAGTTACGTTATATTACGCCCGGCGGGCTATGCTAGGATAGGTTAGGTTAGGCTAAGTTATGCTAGGTTAGGTTATATTACGCCCGGTCGGGCTATGCTAGGATAGGTTAGGTTTGGCTAAGTAAGGCTATGTTAAGTTAGGCTATATTATGTTCCAGTGAGTCTACGCCTGGTTAAGTTATATTACGCCCGGTTAGGCTATGCTAGGTTAGGTTAGGTTATGCTAGGTCCGGTTAGGTGACCCCGTCTCTAGGCCTGGCTTGGTGGAGGAGCGAGTTGCTTTCTTGCGCTCTTACGCTCTCCACTGCACATAGCCAGGTACATCTGGCTCATCTGGTACCGTACTGTGCCAGGAGTCTAGTCTTCTTTTGAAGACTTAACTTTGACCCCTGTAACGTTTCTGAGGTCCTTAGGAAGCTGGTTAAAAGTCTTGGCCCCCATGACATCCAAGCAAGTTTCCTTCAGTGTTGAGGAAGTCCCTTGTTAGGCCTTTAGTTTGGGATCGCTACATATTCTGCCTTTCCTATTGTCCAGCGTTGTTTGGATGGTAATTGGGTTTAGTTTGAGGTTTGGTACCAATCTATACTATAATAAGAGAGCTGTCCGTCTGTCCGTCCGTCCGTCTGTCCGTCCTTCCGTCCGTCCGTCCGTCACACTTTCAGAAATTGTGAGAAAAAATTGTGAGAAAAAAATTCAGAAATTGTATTACGGGCTGCAATGTGAAGCTCAAGATTTTCATGACTGTGTTCTTTTCTATAGTTTAGCAATGGGGGAAGGGTGGGGGTGCGGGTAATGTGGGATGGGTGGGGTAATGGGGAGGGGTGGGGGTAATGGGGGAGGGGTTAGCCCCCAAGTTGCATGAATGGGGGTGAGTAGGTTTTGGGAGATACCAGATTCAGAAATGTTGACACAATGTGTAGCTCAAAATTTTCACGGCTGCGTTCTTTTTTTGTAGTTTAGCCTGTCTAACCGTCAGCGAAGCGACGGGAACTGTACTAGTATATATAATAATATATGTAGATAAAGATATGGATAGATAGATAGATAGATAGATAGAGAGATAGATAGATAAGCGGATAGATAGATAGATAGACAGTTAGATGGATAGGTAAAATGCTAGGTTAGTTTAGGTTGAGTGGGTTAGGCTATGCTAGGTCAGGTTAGGCTATATTATGTCCCGGTTAGGCTACGCTCGGTCAGGTTAGGCTATGCTAGGTCAGGTTAGGCTACGCTAGGTCAGGTTAGGCTATATTATGTCCGGTTATGCTACGCTAGGTTAGGTTATATTATGCCCGGTTAGGCTATGCTAGGTTAGGCTAGGTTAGGCTACGCTAGGTTAGGTTTTATTATACCCCGTTAGGCTATGCTAGGTTAGGCTACGCTAGGTTAGGTTTTATTATACCCCGTTATGCTATGTTAGGTTAGGCTAGGTTAGGCTAGGTTAGGTTAGGTTTTATTATAACCCGTTAGGCTGCGTTAGGTTTTATTATACCCGGTTAGGCTGCGTTAGGTTAGGTTATATTACGAGCGGTTAGGCTGTGCTAGGTTAGGTTAGGTTAGGCTAGGTTAGGCTACACTAGGTTAGGTTTTATTATACCCGGTTAGGTTGCGCTAGGTTAGGTTAGGTTAGGCTAGGATAGGCTACACTAGGTTAGGTTTTATTATACCCGGTATTATCCCTGGTTTTTCTTCTTCTTCACTCGACGTATCATTTTTCTTTTCTGATTTTTTATATCCTTTAGCGCGCATTCTCCTTTCCACAACATTTTTGCGTCAACACCTGCAATCACATCTTTAAACGTGTTAATGCCTAATTGTAGAACCTTCCGACCGAAATATTTGGCACCACTCTTTAATAAGGGGAACGCTGTTCATAGTGAAGAAGCAAAGACCGATCCGAGATCATTACCGTGTTGGTATCTCACACCACGGTACACGACTAAAGGTTTTTGCATCATACTGTAACGCGCCAAAAATGAAGTTTCACTTTGAAGATCCCGTAACCGAATGGATAGTTTTGACCTGCAACCGTTCTTATTAGTGTGGAGGAAAATATTAAACCGTCTTGCCTCACTCATGATTTGGTGTATTGGCCCTCTAGAAGTTTTAAAACGATAATATTTTCTTTTTAGGACCCTCCACCCGCCGCATTTTTGCAGAAAACAAAACTGCGAAAAGTCATATTTTGAAAGACCCCTAGTATAATATCTATCGGTTTTTGAGCGAAGATATCGCGTTATATTGTGCGTTATTTGGTTATAACTATGATAATGAGTAAATATATTCGCACAATACAAGCGATACTTACTAATCACCAACTACTTAAGAACACACAGACCCTTATCTAAACATCAGTCTCACTCGAGGTCAATGACATCTAGCCTATGGCTGATAAGGGATAGGGGTAGGAGCCGCATGCTGCATATTGTAGCATGGGTGACTACGAAGACTATTGAGTAAAATATGTTTATATTTTAGTTTTAGAGATTATATATAATTTGTTTTAACTAATTCCGTGTTTTGTATTTTTTTAGATTTTCATAGTGTGATATTTCTGTAGAAATTTAACCTCAGATCTAAATTGGCAAAATCCCTACTAACTAGACAGTCGGTGAAACAACATTTTCTGTTCGGAATTCCAAGTGAATTGCCACATAATGTCTTACCCTCTAATATGCAGGTTGGGAAATATTTTCTCCTCCTAAAGGAAGGCTCATCTGCAAAAATGACAAATAATGATATTCTCGAAACGATAGCAGAAGCATTGGTCGAAGTGCGGAAACGTTCATCAATACCCTCAAAGAGTAAAAATTCCATAATTACCAAGCTGAAACGCTTTACCGACAAGGTTACGCAACTCAATCGATCCAAAAGGAGTACGAAGCTTATTGAATTGTTCAAAAAATCATTGGTAGAACTCTTTGACATTTGTGCCTGTAAATGCAACTTCGTTTCGCAACAAGATTTTGGCTGCCGAAAAAGCGGGTGTAAAGAAAAATATATTTGTGTTTGTCCAAAAGAATCAAGAATACCCAAAGAAGAACTGGAATTCCTTGAGGATCAGAGGACTATGCGAAATATGGTGAGTGGAGGTATGGATGTTACCCTTTTAAGATCTATAACAAAAAGAAATGCAAGAAAGTTGAAGGAGCAACAAGGAAGTAAGCGAAGAAAAATAATCATGCATGAAGAATTCGAAAGGTAGTCATTGATGATGTGCTTTTACCTGATACTAATACTGATCTCTCTAGTACCGAAGAAAGTTCAACAACTGAGTCTGAATATGAATGCTCCAATTCAAATGAGAGCCCCTTTACTCAATCTCCCCATGGAAGCTGACAGATTTGTTGTTTCAGATAGGGCTTCATTGGCAATTGCTTCAACTACTTTGGTGGATTTGGGTATCATTACCGAAAAAGACGGTGACTTTTTTATTAATTGAAGTAAGGTGAGAAGAGAGAGACATAAATTGAGAAAAACATTACAAGTTGAAGCTGCACAAAGTTATGGTGATGTTAAAGCTTTATATTTTGATGGGAGAAAAGACAAGACGTTGGTAAAGACAAACAAAGATGGTAAATGTACCAGGATATAATTGTTGAAGAACATTATGCACTATTGAGTGAGCCTGGTGGAGAATACCTTAACCATTTGAGCCCTAAATCTGGAAAAGCAAGTGATGTATCTGAATCGTTGTTCGCTTACTTGATTGAAGTGACACTAGACCAGAATCTCCAGGTGATAGGGTGCGACAGTACGAATGTCAACACTGGGTCTAAAGGTGGCATAATCCAGTTCATCGAGTAGAAGCTGAACCGACCATTGCAATGCAATGGAGCATTTGTATGTTACATACAAATGAACTTCCCTTAAGGCATCTGTTTGAGCGATACGACGGGAAAACAACTGGGCCGAGATCATTCAGTGGATCTATTGGTAATGCTCTTAAGACTTGCCATGAGATGCCTGTGGTCGAAAAAACGAATGAACCAAAAGCGAGTAAGGAAACAATCCAGAGACCTTTAAGAAATTCACACTTAGGTTAGAACCCGTTCATCCGACGCCGTAAGGGATTTTTTGACCAAGAATCTCATTAGAGGGTCCACCTTATAAGTACCTTCGAACAAATTAAAATTATCCACTCGTTCTATCCATACGGATTCTATTATTTTTCGTTTGACATAATTATTACATTTATAAAGTAACTTACTTGATTCTCAATCTATAGTATGATTATTTTGGCTGGCGTGATAAAAAATTGCATTATTAGTATTACAACTTCTGAAGGCATATTTATTTTCTTTAATACGGGTTTCAATATTTCTTCCAGTTTCTCCTACGTATACTAAATCACAACTTTTACAGGGAATGCTGTAGACACAGGCTTGTTCCTGTTTTGTAACGTTATTCCTAACCAATTTACTTTTTACAGTAGAAAAATATTTGAACGCCAAAGTAAACTTAAAATCTTTCGTCAAAGGTTTTACTCTTTTAAGCCGGCAATGTAAGACAAACTCACATATTGTTTTTTGGTTAACTGAAGGTTCCCGAGGGGCATAAAAAGATTTTCTGGCGGAAGATGGTACATGTTTATTTACAGATGTTTCGGAAAAATTCAATTTCCATCATCAGTGCTAAAAAAATTAAAATCAAATAAAAATAAATAAATGCAATGAACAAAAACATACAGTACATTAAAATGAACGTGCGATGATTAACGATGATTAGCGAGAATTAATAGAGCAATTACAATATACATTAAATTAAAATTAAGGATGAAATAATATAAAGTATAGAAGTGTGGACACTAAGTAAAATATAAAACGGTTAAAAAGTTAATCAAAATTGAGGAGGGTCTTACCAAATTTTTAACGTAGTGAGGGACTTAGTGTCCTCACTTCTATACTTTTTATTATTTCATCCTTAATTTTAATTTAATCTATATTGTAATTGCCCTATTAATTCTCGCTAATCATCGTTAATCATCGCACGTTCATTTTAATATACTCTATATTTTTGTTCATTGCATTTATTTATTTTTATTTGATTTTAAATTTTTTAGCACTGATGATGGAAATTGAATTTTTCCGAAACGTCTGTAAATAAACATGTACCATCTTTTCGTCCTCCTATTCTTCGCTAAGCTACGCTTCCATAACAACAAACCATTCAACCAAGTTATATATATATATATATGTATGTATATACACGCGTCAAAAATGGGATGAATATTCGTATAGTTGTATTTGGAATGGATGATCGTCGTAGGACTGTGCATATTTTTAAAAGCAGTGTGAGAGATCGTACAAGAACCCTACTTATTTTAGGACTGTCAGGAGCAACGTATCTCCCCATCCGTAATATAAGGAACCTTTACGCGAGTTATGATAAAAGTCGAAAATATGGAAGGCATCATGATTTGTGTAAGGGATGTCTCGAGTTTGCGGAAGATACTGTATAATGAAATATTGCAAGGAATGCCACATGGTATGTGAGCAGTGTAAAAGCTCCAAATGTGAAAGTCGTGTAGTTGAAGCTGAGAAGAGGAATTGTAATGTGTATAGACGTACTTTTTCAATAATAATTGCTTCGAGCTCCATAAGTCAATTGGCACTTGCAGGAAAATGAGAATATGTGAAAGTGGTATGTTTCATATGATGAATAATTGGGGGAAGTTCACGCATAAATGTGATGAAATTCATTGTTCTACATTATACATACCATGAGAAATATAAGGCTGATAGTGCATGTTATATAAAAGATGCTTAGCCTAAAAATAGACCTTGTACAGTATAACTGTGTACTACGATATAGAAACATATACGATTACTGAAACCAAAGAGGTTATCCCACATCTACTTGTAAGTCAGACTATTTGCGATGAGTGCATGGATGTTGAGTGTGATGAGTGTCACAAATGTGGTAAACGGACAAACGTTTTTAAAACGCTTGCACACGACAGCCCTGTGAAACGTTTTGTGTCCTATATTGTCAAGTTAGCAGACAAGTTCAAGGAAATGACTATATTCTTGCCCATAACGGCGCAAAATTTGACACACAGTTCCTTTATAAGGAATTGCTTGAACACGAGTCAACGGAGATATTTACCGGCGATCCCTTAAAATGAGGAAATAAGCTTATACAGATGCAGATAAGAGGTAATGTTCAATTTAAAGACACTTTATTATTCACACTTTATTATTCACACTTTATTATTCAAGGTGATGGGCGGAGCCGCTGAAGTTTAAAAAGGCTATTTCCCATACACTTTCCTCACTAGGGACACTTTAAATTACGTTGGATTACCCCCCCCCCCCCCCCAAACAGCACTACTTTAATTATGCCAACATGAGTGATAGTGAGCGTGAAGATTTTGACCGCTATTATAACAGTTTATTGAAGACCGGTTTATTGAAGACCTGTTCAACTGCGACCCGCTACAAGTCGCACATACACCTACAGCAGCAGACCGGTGTATATATAAAACATGCCCGCAACACGGGGGAAGTACCCATTAAAGTCAATGCCCGTGTTGTTTGGGTGGAAAGCCTGAGCGAAGACCGTGCCACTGGTGAGAAGACTGTGTACTCCTTTAACGGTTGCTGGTGGCACGGATACCAACGTCCTGTGTGTGGAATCGTAGGAGATATCCATGGTAGATCTGCTGCCAACAGTCTTGCATGGATCCGCACCCATGATCAGCTTATAGGTTCCCATTTCACTCACAAAGTCGTGTGGGAGCATGAATATGATGCTCGGATGGAAACAGATGGACAGTACCGTGAAGAAATAAACACCATCAAGCGTTCAATGGTGTTGGATCCTCTCAGATGCGGTGATAGCTTGTTCGGAGGGTGTACAAATCCCTTCAAGCTATACTTTCAGCGTACGGAGGGTGTGAAACTCCATTACTACGATTTCTGTTCTTTATACCACTACGTTATGAAGAACAACCCGTACACCGTAGGAGCACCTGAAAAACTGATGGGACCAGCCCTGCCCGCCATCGAAGATTTCTCAGCAAATTTGAACAAGAACTATTTCGGTCTTTCTTTCGTAGACGTGCTCCCCCCTCGCGACTTATGGATGCCGAGCTTACCCGTCGTTATAGACCACAAGCTCATGTTTCCCCTGTGTGTGAAGTGCACAGAAGAGAACACGGGCCTGTAATCACACAACCAACCAGCGGAAGATCAGAGGTGTATATACAAGCCCTGAGCTGTCCTTAGTCATTCGCCATGGCTACAGAATATTAAAGATATAGAGGTGTGGAGGTTCCAGAAGCTACCCAACCTTTTCACGCCATAACGTTTGGTTATATATAACCTTTGGTTAGCTTCCGCCCGAATTGTTCATTCTGACGAAGGTCAAGCTTTTCACTCCACCTAAGACCTACAGTATAATGTGGAATCCGAACCACGCCCCACCAGTAGCCCAGCGTCTTAACCACTATGCCACCCAGGGTAACCATTTATCTACCAACCACTTTCTTTATTGTGTGGAAGGATGAACAGCTGGGTTTTGCTGCGCGCCGGCTGACGTAACCGGGTCTCGAACCAGGGACCGATGACTCGTAGTCAGCGACGCTAACCACTACACCATCCGCGGGGAGTTGAGACCGAAGATGAAAAATCGGCGTATATTCAGCGTTACCATGACCGTGAAGGGATACAATTTGACCGTTCCCAAATTGTAAAGAATCCGGATAAGCGCTTTAGTGCAAAGTTGTGCCTAAATAGTCTTTGGGGAAAATTTGCACAGAATACGGGTAAGGGTAACGGTCATCTAGCCCAAAGTTATAACGAGTTGTGGGATTATGCCAACGCTCCCAATAAAGAGGTTTTGGAGAGCGTGAATGTAGGTAATACGTAAATAATAAAGTACAACATCACCGAAATGGCTACAGACACATCGCGTGTCACAAACATACCTGTAGCCAGCTTCACAACCGCATACGCACGCATCAAGCTTTCGGGCCTACTGCACTCTCTTGGGCGGAGCGTTTTCTACCCAGACACAGAGAGGGAGGATGAATACATGCCGCCTATTGTGGAATTCCTTGGAGAGTTCACTGATATGATGAAGGAGGAGTATGCTAATAGTACATACGCTGATTCCTTTGTATCAACAGGTCCAAAACCTTATGGGGTACGGGTGAGAGTGGGAGAGATGAAATATATCGTGAAGGCGAAGAGCATCACGTTTAACCAGGCAAACCGACGGATTGTTAACTAATTCGTTGAAGGAGCTAGTGTGCTTGGAAGATGAGGGCGACCAACCGCCCCAACTGACTGTAGTGACCCACAATTTTCGGGCACAGAAGCTGGGTTGTGTGAAGGAACTTAGGGGTATGAATGTGTCGTAACACCTATAGGAACGTTACCAGGTACCTGGTACCTATGATACCGTACCTTTTGAGTACCATAGCCCTTGATCAGGGCCGGATCTAGAAGTTGCGAGGCCCTAGGCAGATCTAGAAATTGCGAGGCCCTAGGCCTATATATATATGAAAATATGGACTTAATTATCGGTACTATACCAGCAATATTAGAATCCCGCATAGACAGAACTATGCCAGCACTTAAAAATTAAACCAAACCAAAATAATCACGCATGGAAATTGTATAAGAAATATAAATAAACCATACAAATAAGTATAAATTATAATATGAATCAAGATTTGTATCGAAAATATAAGACAATGATTTCTAAGATTTATATAATATTATTGGTAATGACTTTCCATAGTATACAAACGTTTTTCATATGTGATGTATAAGAGATGTTGACATTTCATTTTTTATAATAGTGAGCAATCGACTTATCAGGCTAAATATTAATGCTTTAATATTTGGTTCAGATGCTCCTTGAATATTACAGCAATGTTTTTCTACTTTTCTTCGAGCTAAACTCTTCAATTAATTGAGAATAATCTAATGAATTTGTTATATAGTTTTCTATTGATAACATAGCTAATGATTGCAATCTCGCTTGAGACATGGTGGAACGCAAATATGTTTTAATAAGTTTGAGACGCGAGAAACTTCTTTCAGCCGAAGCAACAGTAACTGGGATGGTTAATACTATTCGAAGTGCAACATAAACATTAGGATAAATCTCACTTAGTTGTTTTTGCACTATATAAACAAGGGCATTTCCGAGATCTGTTTTCTCAGGTATAAACCTGCAAAGTACTTTAAGTTCTTCATAGAGTTCTAAATCATTAATATCACTTGAACAGAACGCGCAAAACGGCTTGAGCGAGGCCCCCTTTGGCGCGAGGTCCTAGGCGATCGCCTAGTTCGCCTATAGCTAAATCCTGGCCTGCCCTTGATTGTTTTATATATATACAAAGCTGTGCGCGCTACTCATGAAAACTTGCGCCGCTAGCGCTAGCGCTAGTGAAGCAAAATAATAGCGGCGCTAGCGCTAACACTAGTCATTTCAAAATTTAGCGACGCTAGCGCTAGTTGTCAATATTAGCTATAACAAATAAAAAATACCTATTATGTTAATTACACTTCTATGCAGTAATATTGTCAAAAAGAATGTTTAAATGAAACAATTATACTATAGAACCAAAGCTTTTTATTTATTTAAATCCAGTGTAACAAAACTTTTTATTTATTTAAGTCCAGTATATTTATTTAAATCTAGCTATAACAAATAAAAAATACCTAATACCATAGAAAACAATACATTTCTTTTATTTAATTATTTGATATATCATATATACAACAGAAGTATTTCAAGTAATATATTTGTAATTATTCAAATCCAGTAGAAAAAAACAATACAATATAATCAAAAGCTAATTTAGGTATCAACTTGTTTCAGTAGTACTTTATTACAACGACCTAGGACAATTATTTATTTAGAGAAACACAACCACACTCCGTGACTTCCGCTGTATGACTAATAACTGACAAGCAAACAATGCAGAATGAGGGAACCGCCGCCAGCATACATGTTCATACATGTTTGAACAGTTCAAACTCGTATGGAATAGAAGGACTTTAAATTCATTTTTGAAATAAAAATTAGCGCTAGCGCATAGCGTTAATTTTTATTTAAAAAACTAGCGGCGCTGGTAAATGCGCTAGTAGTTTGAAAATATAGCGACGCTAGTGGTGGCGCTATTAAAAAACTAGCGGCGCTTTTTAGCGCCGCTAGTCACAGCTCTGTATATATATATATATATATATATATATATATATATATATATATATACTTCTTAACGATATGTTTATTTTATTTATTACCCGAATTTGATTATATATACCATGAATAATTCGATATGTTCATTAAATAAATCATGTTTCAATTAGGGTTTCATTTTCTCCTTTGTGTGTGTGTGTGTACAGGAAAAGTCCTAAGTTCCGCCCACTGTATGATCGATCAAAGGTCACGTGACTCCTGCTACTAACTGGGCATATATATCTCTACCCCTGCATGCTCAGTTGACCGCTGCAAGCCCTCGATCTTAGCCGTATATTTGAAGAATTCTCGGGTAGACGAAAAGTAGTAGTAGTGATGGCTACCTTTGATATTGCGTGCTCGACATTTATGAAGTGGTATTAGGTAAAGTCTACAGATGTGGTGGATACTGAAAGAATCCCTATTCCTCCCTATTTTGAGACTTTTAAGGCTACATTGAATAGTGCGAAGCGTGAGGAACAAGAGGTTCAAATACTCTATGGATATTCTGGCGAGAGCACTGCCGGATTTCGTGGCACAAACGATGTAATGGATTACGTTGTAGGACTAAACTGCGTAAAATCGTACATATACCATGAAGTGAAAGAAACAACCCGTGCAGAAGAGAAACGACGGGTTTGGTGGGTGAGTCTTGTTGATGAGTGGTGTGACAAGCGGTATTACCTCATGCTGCTGCATACTGAGCATTCGTACCCTGCAGCTGAGAATGAAATCTTGTTATAATGGACAATCTGAAATATTTTTACCACTATATTCATATATATCATGACGAGGTTTGCAGTGAGGTTGTGTGAGTTTTTAATAGAATTTAGAGACGAGTATCGCTTGCTAAGCAAAAAAGATAAATATGAACACATGTTTCTCTCAAATAGTGCGTCAGATTGTTAATAAAATGTGTGTAGTTCGTGGAAATACCCTTGAACAAAAATTTCTGGTGCGCATTCAGGGGAATGGGAGTGATAAAACATTAAATCCGATATTACTCTATGTATCACAGATGGAAAAATTCTCTAAACGATCGCCCAGTATAATGGGGCACAAGTATTCACATGACTCATTCATGCTGGAAAAAATCCGTACACGCAGCATTAACGCTTGGTATGACTCTCCTGTGCGACTCGTTTCCCCACACCTTTCTCCGTGCCAAATCGCGCACCGGCTGCTCATAGTCATCTCAGAGTTTGACCCGACTGGACGTACACTCGTCATAATAGAAAACGATGGAGCTTCCTTTGAGCAGCTTTCTCAATGCCGTATACGATGTGTCGTGACGAAGTCATTGCGTGTGTTCAGACGTAAAACCGGCGCTGTTAACTATGTACTTGAAACGACTTTCAGAGAAACAAACTCTGGTAAACAGAATGTTATTTATTTAAGTGTTGAGATGAATAGCCTTCGTGATAGTTGAGAAGTGGAGCGAGGATCGTTATAAAATACCTGCAGGTGTAGTTACAAGAAGAGAACAGATTAGCGATGCCCTCTCATATGCCATTATTTGTACGTTATGTATAAATCGTGACCAGCCATGCATTGATATACGACTAATGTAGAAGAATGCGCCTGATAATAACGTCCTTGTCCCCACGCGAAACCGGTTCATCCTCGACAAAATGTTTGAAATCGTCCGCTCTGCTCGACGGGTTTACCGAGTGTAGGAATGAACAAGGCGAGAATGGTCTGGAACTGGATGCTTATTTAAAAGGGTTAGACCCTTTGAAATATCATGAACTTTGGTA
>JAJOZX010004170.1:132500-422500 GCA_023014485.1 Bathynomus jamesi
GATGTTAACCCAACGTGGGCAACGGGTCACTCACAAATATCTTCAAAACAGATAGGATCCAGCTTTGGGTCAGGATCTAGGGTTTAAAGCAGCCTAGCCCAGCTACATTTACAACCTCAATATCAGGAAAAGACTCGTTGCATTCATGTCGGATTGAATACATCAAAGAAAAAGGGGTAACTATTATATTTTTAGCCAAAAACCAAAACTTAAACCTCAACTGGCAGAATTGAGCGTCCACATTTCAAGGCAAATAGCATGTCCTTTTCATGATGGGAGTGAACTCAGAATGGTTCCCTGAGGTTTTTTATTATACACAGACTGTGCAAGTGTGCATGGAACAAGGAACTCTTCTGGGAAAATTAAATCCACTATAGTCCGAATAAGTAATGGTAAATTACAAACACTATAGTTTTTTTTCTTTTTCATGATGTTATCCCAACGTGGGCAACGAGTCACTCACAAAGAGGTCCCAGAAATATAGCTTCCCTCACCAGCTATCTGCAAAACAAATAGGATTCAGCTTTGGGACAGAGTTTGGGCTGGATCCTATCTGTTTTGCAGATAGCTGCTGAAGGAAGCTATATTTTTGGAACCTCTTTGTGAGTGACCCGTTGCCCACGTTGGGCTAACATCATGAAAAAGAAAAAACTAGAGTGTTTGTTATTTACCAATACTTATTCGGACTATAGTGGATTTAATTTTGGTAGTCCAAATGGGAATGTAAGAAGTGAACCTTCAAGCTCATGTTGCAGCCCAACTTTTCAAATTTATTCAGCATGTTTTCAACAATCATTTTGAAATTTGGATCGTTTTTGTTCTCCAAGAAGTTATGAATAACATTTTTTAAGCCAACCCATGCTTCTATTTCCGTTTAGTTCATCTTTCCTTCAAATTGGACATCCAATGTTAACTTCCTATATTTGAGGTCCCACAAACTTATTCATAGGTGAGACCTGGGAATTTGCTGAAAATGCACTTGAAGCAGTCACCATCTTCATTCAACGCCTTCACAAACTGCTTCATCAAGCCCAGTTTTATGTGAAGTGGAGGTAACAGCGTTTTGGTTAGCTCAACCAACTTTTCATGAATGATATTCTTCGAACCAGGTGTCAGACTGCCTCTGTGTAGCAACAGGTTCTTTTTCCAATGCTGACTTCTCGCTCTGCTGTCCCATTCACACAAAAAAACATGGCATTTTCGTGTAACCAGACTGCTGACCAAGCAACATGCATAAAACTTTCAGGTCTCCACATGCATTCCACTCATACTCATCATACCGAACCTTTTCAAGAAGTTCAAGATATGTTTCTTTCAAGTGAACAGGATGAGCTATAGGAACAAAAGCATATTGGTTACCATTGTGAAGGAGAACACCTTTGAGGGTTGTTTTGGAGGAGTCAATAAATAATCTCGAATCACTTGGTTGATAGGCAGTTCCTAAGCTACATAGTAGTTCAGCAATATTACTGCAATTGACCAGGGGACCTTCCTGGGAAAAATATGGAGCAAATTCTGTCTCACGGTTTCTGTACCAAGAAAAAGATTTCCCTGAAGAAAGCAAATTCTTGGCTTGGAGTCTGGATTCCAGAACTTCTGCAGAATCTTTCGGCAGATCCAAGTTTCTCACAAGATCATTTCCTTCACTTTATGAAAAGTTGTGGTTCACGACTGAGATTTTCTGGTTAGTAGTAGTCAGTATCATCTTCTGCATTACCGGCATCAGATTCAGAGTCTGACATGAATCTATCAAGCGTTTGTGGTGGGGAAGGGCTAGGCACATTGAGTCTACGCGGCATAGGTCTCATTGCAGAGGGAAAATCAGGATAAGAAATGTCCTGTTTATTTCTAGTGTTGTAACCTTTTACGTTGCACAAACAGAAATAACAGTCATCTTCATGGTTCTTGGATTCGCGCCAGACCATAGGAATTCAAAAATGGATGGACTTTTGCTTTCGTTGATTCCATTGTCTCAGGAATTCAGCACAACAACAACAAACTTTGTGGGGAGCCCATGACTTGTCTTGGTCACCGAGTTTCATTCCAAAGTAGGGATAATACACTTTCCTGACAAAGTCTGTGATGTTCTGCCTCTGTTTCTTTGCAACAAAGCTATCACATATATGGCAAAATATGTCAGGATGATTTAAGTGGCCCCTTGTTGCCATATTAGCGAAAGTCTGAAAAGATAAAAAGTAACAGTAAATACACATAATAATAATATTACATAATATAATAGTAACAATAACATATATACTGTAATATACAGGGACTTATACGGGCGTATATAAACATTATGTAAAATTATATGGCTGTTTGCAAAAAAAACCTCCGGGATGGTCTAAATTGGATATAATTTTTGGAATCAGCATAACAAAATTACTATAAAACAGCTATGAATGTTGAAACAACAGAAACGTTGCACAACATTGTTATTTTTATTTTTAAGTAAACCTAGGCCGATTTGTTAATTTAGTAAACTAAGTTATCATTTAACACTATTTAAATTCCTGGTTATATCTGCACGATAGTTCAGTAGTAGTAAGACCGAAAAAGGAGAGAGTACAATGCAATTGCAAATGTCGATCAATGATGCAAAGGGGGAGGGGGGAATGTTGGAAGAGGTTATGCAACAAAGGGGTAGGGGGGTTATGCAACAAGGGGGATGGGTTATCCCCAAGTTGCAATGAAGGGGAACTCCACCAGCAAGCTAGGGGAGTCCACTTAACCTCTTTGAGAGAAAAGATGGGACGGCCTCACCCCCCCAAATGGATATACCTAACCTTAGAGAGGGAGAGAAAGGAGAAGGAGAGAAGCATGTTCGCCTGGCAGGAGCCAAGCGTATATTGAGTTCATCCGAGGGCACGCTGTCTTATAAGATCCTAATCAGCCAGTTGACTTAACTGGTTGAGTTGACAGATTGCGCTATTTATTTAATTAAAGCATATATTCTTAACAGTTGGCTTAACCCGCCAGTTGACTTAGAAGGCCTAACCAGCCATTTGGTATAATTAAATAATAATGACGTTTATATATACAACCAAAACAAATAAATAAAACACCATCACATCACTCTGTTTATTTAGATGAATTATTGGATTGGCATAATCCGTCAGCTGGTTTAAACCGCCAGTTGGCTTGACCCGCCAGTTGACTTAGAAAGCCTAACCAGCCATTTGGTATAATTAAATAATAATGACGTTTATATATACAACCAAAACAATTAAATAAAACACCATCACATCAGTCTGTTTATTTAGACGAATTATTGGATTGGCAAAATCCGTCAGCTGGTTTAAACCGCCAGTTGGCTTAACCCGCCAGTTGACTTAGAAAGCCTAACTAGCCATTTGGTATAATTAAATAATAATAACGTTTACATATACAACCAAAACAATTAAATAAAACACCATCACATCACTCTGTTTATTTAGACGAATTATTGGGTTGGCATAATCCGTCAGCTGGCTTAAACCAGTTGACTTAGAAGGCCTAACCAGTCATTTGATATAATTAAATGGCAGTGTTGGGCACTAAAGTGTTAATCCGATAACAGTTAATTAACGAAGTTAACTTTTTTTAACGGACTATTAACGGAAGTTAATTTCCATTTATCGTTATCGGACCAGTTAACTTCCGATAACTCGATATTTAGTCTGTTAAAGTCCGTTAACACGTTAATTGCGAGGAATCATTCACGGAAGATCACCGCTCCGCGAATGAATTCAAACCGCCATAACTTCAGTCTGCCAATTCCGTCCTCTGCCGCAGTGGAACGGCTCTTCTCTCTCGGCAAGGACATCCTGAGGCCCAAGAGGTCAAGACTGGCAGTTGGGCCTAACTTTGAGAAGTTGGTCTTTCTGAAGGGCAACCAGCACATTGTGTCATAGTCTTTAATAAATGTGCCTAAAATTTAATTTTACCTTTCAGTTCCCGCCATAATAATTCTCTGGTAAATTAAAATTTAGTTAATGGTTAGTGGTTACAAGGGTTTCAAAACATGTAATCAGTACATTTTTTATTAAAAATAAAAAAAAAGTTATTAAGCAAAAAAGTTGCAAAACTTGATAAAAATACAGTTAAATACCTATTTATTGTTGGATTTTGCATAAATAAACATTTTCTATGGGTTTTAAAGCTTTTTTCCTTGATTTTTTTAAATGTTAGTAAAGAAATAGTTATCGTTAACGGATTATCGTTAACTTCCGTTAACTTTGTAGTAAAATTATCGGATTATCGTTATCGGAGTTAAAAATTGGGGTTAACGGATTATCGTTATCGAAGTTAACTTTTTGGTTAACGGTGCCCACCACTGTTAACTAGTAATAATAACATTTGTATATACAACCAAAAGAATTAAATAAAACACCATCACATCATTCTGTTTATTTAGCGTTTACACGAATTATTGGATCCAATTTCACGAAATATATTGAAAATAAATATACAATCCTATACAAGCGAAGGAATATATGCAATCAAAAATAATAGTAGCATAAGAATTACGAACGAGGAATATATATATATATAATCAAAAAATAATAATATACAAACCCGGACCTACCCAAATTGTTCATTCTAACGAAGGCCAAACTTTCACTCCACCCTAAACCTACAGTTTAACGGAGAATCCGGACCTACCCGAATTGCTCATTCTGACAAAGGTCAAACTTTTCATCCCACCCTAAACCTACAGTTTAACGGAGAATCCAGCACCCCAGCATTTTCTCATTCAACTCTTATACAAAGTGCCTTCAAAACAACATTTCCTTTTATTCCAAGAAAGACAAAAAATACCCGAACTGTTCATTCCGTCGAAGGTCAAGTTTTTCATCCCACCCTTGACCTACAGTTTAACGGAGAATCCAGACCTACCCGAATTGTTCATTCTGACGAAGGTCTAGCATTTCACCCCACCCTAGACCTACGGTTTAACGAGAAATCCAGCACCACAGCATCTTAACCACTAGGTCTCCAAGAATACCCATTTTATTTATCAACCAATTGTGCGGAAGCTGGGTGTGCTATGTTTCTAATAATAAAAGAAATACACAGGGCTCTCTACACTGCACATTATTCCAACAACATGCGGAAGGATTCTCAGCTCGGCCAAAGGCAATATTACGAACGAAATTATCAAAGACACAAAGAGAAAATCGGCGAGTGGTACCAAACCTTAAACTAAACCCAATATCCATCCAAACAAGGCTCGACAATAGGAAAGGCAGAATATGTAATGTTCCCAAACTAAAGACCTGACAAGGGAACCTCCCCAGCACTGAAGGAAATTAGATTGGTTGTCAGGGGTCAAGACTTTTAACCAGCCTCCTACGGACCTCAGAAACGTTACAGGGAATCAAAGTTGAAGTCTTCAAGAGAAGACTAGATGCCAAGCACAGGACGGTACCAGATGAACCGGTGTACCTGGTTACGTGCGGGGGAGAGAGCAGCTCGCTCCTCCAACAAGCCAGGCATAGAGACGGGGCCAACAGCTTGACCTCCGTGTGAAGAGAGACCGAGCAGAGAGGGACACTAACAAATGGTCAGAAGATAACAATAAGGCATTTAACACCGAGAAATTTCAACTCTTGAGATATGGTAGAAATG
This sequence comes from Bathynomus jamesi, assembly GCA_023014485.1. Classification (NCBI taxonomy): domain Eukaryota; kingdom Metazoa; phylum Arthropoda; class Malacostraca; order Isopoda; family Cirolanidae; genus Bathynomus; species Bathynomus jamesi. The sequence continues at coordinate 138,108 of JAJOZX010004170.1, forward strand.
AAGAAATTAAACGGAGCATATTAGGTCAGATGAACTGGGTGTACATAGTATGTGCGGTGGAGAGCGCAAGAGAGCGGCTCACTCCTCCACCAAGCCAGTCCTAGAAGCAGGGACCATCAGCTTGACCTTCGTGTGAAGAAAGAACGACGCGCGGAAACGCATCGTTGTATATACACATATTTTATTCATGTAGTTATCCGTGATTCACAGTCGTCAATTGAGTTAACATGACCTACTAATTGTTACCATCATGCATTCATTTATCCGTGATCGTGGCACGGAGTTAACCGCGACTTGGAGGTGTTTACATTCGCTGGTCCCTCCCGCCATACCAGCACAATGCGCATCAGTCAGTGTCTCTCAGCGCAAACAAATCTCGTTTATTTATTTTATTAGCTATCTTCATATATCATTTTCTCCGAACTTCCTCAGTGACAATAAGAAGCCTCCTGAAGGGGACAACTTAATTGTAGAATGGAAAGACTTATCTTGAAACTTAATATGTAAGAGCAATTTGACTACTCTCAATTAATTATCTCTTTTCATGGCCCTCTGCGACCAACACAGTGCTCTCATGTTCACTTATTTATTGCCTAAGAGTCTTGCTTTTACCTCTGTGCTTTTGAAATAAACGCTTCACTATTGAGATTACATTACAAAATGGGTACGTACAGCTGTTAGTGGGTGAATAACATCCCCTTAAGCTGATGTGTGTAAATAATGTGCTTAAGTAAGATTTAATTGCATCTTTAACTGATGACTCATCTACCTTGAGAAAGCCCCTTTTAACAAACCAAATGCATGGTTAGGCCATCATGTTCTACATCAGCGATTCTTAACCTTTTTCGTGTCATTTCCCCCTTCGACCAGTTCGCCCTACCCGATTTCCCCCTCCATTAGGATACGGAAAAAAGTAGCCTCGAAGACAAAATTTAATAACATTAGCAGACTTATAATGCACACTAATTATATGATCACCAAACAAAATTCTGCCGTAAATCCCCTCTGGATTCCTGCCTGTGGGAAATTTCCCCCACGCACGTTAAGAAATGATGCTCTACATTGATTAAAATTAGAATTAGGTTTATTTGGTGTTAAGTCGTTCAAGCGAGACATTGTTTGATTCTGTTTAATCTGCATGTTGCACTTAAGTGAAGTAGCGAGATGCTCTCCTGCACTCTCTTCCATACATGACAAGGTACACCCGGCTCATCTGGTATTGTACTGAGACAAGCATCTTGCCTTCTTTCGAGATTTCAACTTTGACTGTTGTGGCGGTCCTGAGAAACGTCCATTTAAGTCTCTAGCAATATCCCAGGATGTATCATAACGCCCTGGGCTAGTGTTACTATTGCGCTGTAGTATTACGGCTTTCCACTCCATGCGGGCGCATAGTGTCGACCTGAGTTACTCATGCATTTCACACCCCTCACAGTTTCTAAGAATCATAAAAAGGACCTTTCTTAGCGATACTTTAAAACTTTTTGCATCAAGTTTTAAAGTATTGACATGAAAGATCCCGATTTTATGATTCTTAGAAACTGTGAGGGGTGTGAAGGGCAAGGGGTAACACAGGTCGGCACTATGCGCCCGGCATGGAGTGGAAAGCCATAATACTACAGCACAATAGTAACACTAGCCCAGAGCGCTATGATACATCCTGGGATATTGCGAGAGAATTAAATGGTCGTTTCTCAGGACCGCCACAACAGTCAAAGTTGAAGTCTTCAAAGAAGGCAAGATGCTTGTCTCGGTAAAATACCAGATCAGCTGGGGTGTTGGATTCCCCATTAAACCGTAAGTCTAGGGCGGGGTGAAAAGTTTGACCTTCGTCAGAATGAACAATTCGGGTAGGTCCAGATTCCCCGTTAAACTGTAGGTCTAGGGTGCGACGAAAAGTTTGACCTTCGACGGAATGAACAGTTCAGGTATTTTTTGTCTTTCTTGGAATAAAAAAAATGTTGTTTTGAAGGCATTTTGTATAAGCGATGAATGAGAAAATGCTGGGGTGCTGAATTCCCCTTAAACCGTAGGTCTAGGGCGGGGTGAAAAGTTTGACCTTCGTCAGAATGAACAATTCGGGTAGGTCCAGATTATCCGTTAAACTGTAGGTCTAGGGTGTGATGAAAAGCTTGACCTTCGACGGAATGAGCAATTCGGGTATTTTTGTCTTTCTTGGAATTAAAAGAAATGTTTTGAAGGCATTTTGTATAAGAGATGAATGAGAAAATGCTGGGGTGCTGGATTCCCCGTTAAAACGTAGGTCTAGGGTGGGGTGAAACGTTTGACCTTCGTCAGAATGAACAATTCTGGTAGGTCCAGGGTCTAGGGTGGGGTGAAAAGTTTGGCCTTCGTTAGTATGAACAATTTGGGTAGGTCCGGGTTTGTATATTATTATTTTTATTATATATATATATTATATATATATATATATATATATATATATATTCCTCGTTCGTAATTCTTATGCTATTATTATTTTTGATTGCCCATATTCCTTCGCTTGTATAGGATTGTATATTTATTTTCAATATATTTCGTGAGATTGGATCCAATAATTCGTCCAAATAAACAGAATGATGTGATGGTGTTTTATTTAATTCTTTTGGATGTGTATATATAAACGTCATTATTATTATTTAATTATACCAAATGATTGGTTAGGCCTTCTAAGTCAACTGGCGGGTTAAGCCATCTGGCGGTTTAAGCCAGCTGACGGATTATGCCATTCGAATAATTCGTCTAAATAAACAGAGTGCTGTGGTGTTTTATTTAATTCTTTTGGTTGTATATCTAAACGTTATTATTATTTAATTATACCAAATGGTTGGTTAGGCCTTCTAAGTCAACTGGCGGGTTAAGCCAACAGAGTGATGTGATGGTGTTTTAGTTCATTCTTTTGGTTGCATATATAAACGTTATTATTATTTAATTGTACCAAATGGTTGGTTAGGCCTTCTAATTCAACTGGCGGGTTAAGCCAACCGGCGGTTTAAGTCAAATGACGGAAAGCCAACTGTTAAGAATATATGCTTCAATTAAATAAATAGCGCAATCTGGCAACTCAACCAGTTAAGCCAACTGGCTGATTAGGATCTTATAAGACAGCATGTGCTCGAATGAACTCTCAATATGCGCTTGGCTCCTGCCAGGCGAATACTCTTCTCTCCTCCTTTCTCTTCTTCTCTTAGGTTAGGTATATCCCTTTGGGAGGGTGAGGCCGTCCCACCTTCTACCCTAAATACCATCTCTTAGGTTAGATATACCCCTTTGGGGGGGTGCGGCCGTCCCACCTTCTTCTCCAAAGAGGTTAGGTGGACTCGCCCAGTTTGCTGGGGGAGTTCCCCTTCATTGCAACTTGGGGGATAAACCCTCCCCCTTGTTACTTACCCCCCTCCCATTTGTTGCATAACCTCTTGCAACATTCCCCTCCCCTTGTTGCATAACCTCTTGCAAAATCCCCCCTCCCCCTTTGCACCATTGATCAACATTTGCAATTGCATTGCACTCTCTCCTTTTGCGGTCATAATACTTCCAGTCATTACCAATGAGCATAATTTTCTCTGAATATTAGTTCATTTTAATTAAGATAATTTTTTTATGCACAAAGGAGGGGCCAAAGGTGAACGCTCGCAAGAACGTTCAGCCCCCATAGAGGAAGAATAGAGTCAAAATCAAGGTCCAGGGTTTTCGAGATGCCTGAAAACTGCGTTTGAAAGATTGGAGGTCATAGACAGGGGGAAAGATGAAGTCAGGAAGATTGTTCCAGAGTTAACCGGTTGAGTAAATGAAAGATTGAAAATACCGCTTAGAGAGGTGAATAGAAAAGGAATGATAATTCACCGTGCAACACAAAATTTGTCCATGAGTTAAAACTATTATTTTCTGATATTTTAGGGCATAAATAAATAAAAATGAGCAGTCACCAAGTTCAGACTTCGGTTCTGAGTTCATGAGATCGATTTATTGATTTTTTGCCATTTTTGCTTATTAATTTAAGGGTTTTTCACACTATCTGCTTTTAAATCAAATGAATCCTGTTAAGTATAATTTTAATTGATATTAACACGATTATTATGATAAATCAATGATGAAAAATGAAGTTCTCCAGGCCCCGTCTTTAGAAATGAAAATAAAAAGAAGGAAACGAGTAGGGAATAATTATGTATTATAATATGTTAATACACAGACAGTGATACAGTGCAGTGATGCAGAGCGTTGATAAAGAGTATTGCTACGGAGAATTGATACAGAATTGATACAAAAATTCTAGCGTTATAGTTTAATCAAAAAGAAGTTTGTCTACGAGATTGGCGATTGTATTTCAGTTCACTCTCACGCAAAAGGTTCCAGATATAGTCCCACATCATACTTTCATTGTACTGTCCCTAGTAGCGTTCCTCGAAAGAGCTGACATCCTGGTGAAATCTTTCACCTTGTTCTTCTGAGTAGTCTCCCATGTTTTCTTTGAACTCATCAAGGTGGGCGTGTAGTACGTGCAGTTTCAGCGACATCCGGCAGCCCATGCTCCGGTACGTGTCCACAAGTTCGTCAACGATTTCCCTGTAGTTCTCTGCCTTGTGGTTTCCGAGGAAACCTTTGACTAGAGAAACGAAGCTTGTCCAAGCTGCCCGCTCAACCTCAGACAGCTTCTCAGGAAAGCTGTCGGAGTCAATAAGTCGCTTCACCTGAGGGCCCACAAATACTCCTGCTTTGATCTTCGCCTCCGACAACTTCGGGAACAGCTCCTGGATGTGCTTCAAGGCCTCACCCTCTGGATCCAGCTGTTTAACAAACTGCTTAATGATGCCCAATTTGATGTGCAGGGGTGGCATCAGCACTTTCGTTGGCTCCACCAGCGGCTCTTGCTTCACGTTATGGGCCCCAACCTCATAGCCGGTCCTGAGGGGCCAGTTCCTCTTCTCGTAGTGAAGGGCTGTATTTCGGCTATCCCAGAGGCACAGATAGCAAGGGAACTTGGTGAAGCCTCCCTGAAGCCCCATCAAGAAGGCCACCATCTTGAAATCGCCAATGACCTCCCAGCTGAATTGGTCGTACTTCAGTGCACTCAGCAGGATTTTGACGTTCTGGTACTCTTCTTTCATGTGCACTGAATGAGCCAGAGGAATCGAGGGCCACTGATTTGTGTTGTGCAGTAAAACAGCCTTGAGGCTTTTAGATGAACTGTCGATGAAGAGCCGCCAGTCAGAGGTGTTGCAGGGAATGCCCACAGCGTCGAAGAGTCCTCTGATGTCATGGCAGTAGCACAACCCATCTCTAAGAGTGAAGAACACTGAAAAGCCGCGATGCCGCTTCCTCTGGGAAGTAATTCGAACGCTGTCGTCCAGTAAGTCCCACTGCTTCAGTCTGGAAATGAGCAGCTCGGCGTTGGACTTTGTCAAGGCCATTTCCCTGATGAGGTCGTTGATGTCCTCTTGGTTGGGGTAGTAGGGGCACCTTTCACCGGCCACCCGGCGTCGACGGCGCGCAGCAGATGACGCACCTTGCTCCTCCTCGGAATCATCATAGCTTGCTTCTTCTGCTGGACAAGATTGATCTCTCAAGGGAGGCTGTGGCACAGGTAGGTCCGTCGCTTTATGGGGAACAGGTGCAATAGATGACGGAATGTCAGGGTACTCAATGGGAGGCGCATTCTTCCCCTTTCTTCGTTTTGTTGGGTCCACCATACAGAAATAGCAGTCCGTGAGATGGTCTGAGGGCTCACGCCAGACACGGGGGATAGCGAAACGCATTGCCCTCTTCTCTCCTCTAAACCAACCTTCAAGAGTGCGGCGGCAGTAGTCACAGATGACATGTGGTGCCCAGCCTTTGTCTTGGTCACCGATTGGCATTCCGAAGTAGGCATGATAGGCTTCCTTTGCACGGGTGCAACTGTCCAAGCAGTGTTTTTTAGCCGTCTTTGCGAAGAACTCGCCGCACACGTAGCAGAAGGAATCCGCTGGGTATTTGCAACCACGAGCAGCCATAACAGTAACTTCGTCACACGTCACACTTCTGAAAAAGTAAAAATAATGGATTAATTTAACCCTATATGGACATAATTCTTATTTTTGTCTTAAATTTTTTTTTACCTATATTAAACATTCATTTAGAGTACTTTGAACATAAATATGTGATTTTTAATGTAATATATATATATATAATGATATATATATAAATAATATATATATAAATATATAATAATATATTAATATATATATAATGTAATATATATAATACAAATTGGACAACCTTATACCACGTGGCAAAGAAGGCATGGATGTCAGAGCCATCAATATTGTTACGTTTCAATAAAATATTCTAGTGTTCAGTTTATCAGAATTGTTTTATATTACTTCAGCCATTCTAACAACATATATTGAGCAATAAAAAATTATTCAACTTACCTTTAATCAAATAAAGTGATAAAAAATAAAAAATGAACTGCGTAACCATACACTTTTACTTCTACTGACGCACTAACTTATTTTTTTCATTAAAGCTCGTTTTTCTGCAGTAGGAGTTGCCAATTCGTGATATAAACTCCTTGAACCGTTACAAATTTGACGATATCGTCATTTAAGTTAAAATGTACTTGTTTCGGTAAATATATAGTAAATTTTGAAGCGTTTACAGATCTGTCGCAGATGTCCATATAGGGTTAAAAAATAATAATATTCTTATTTCAACAAAATCGATGTACTGACAACAAACCCGAAGTTTAAAATCACTGACAGCTTTTTTCCAGTGATTTGAAGCATAATGAATCAGAAAATAAAGTTTATTGCCCAGAAACAAAGAAAAAAATTTTTTTTGTTACACGGTGATAATGTGTTGAAAGTCGGGTTCTGCGTGCTCTCCTTAACCCTTTAAGGACGAGTCCGCAGCATATGCAGTCACTCTTGTTACCAGAACGTATAGGTTTTATTGTTATTCAAAACTAAATATTTTAGTAACTAGTCACTGAAATGATACACATTTCGGGATCTTTTCTCGACAATTAAATGATATCTATATAAACATGTAGAAACATTTATAGAAACGAGGCATTGTAGTACAATTTATATTGTTATTTCTGGTGGACCTTAAGGTACCATCCATCGTTAAAGGGTTAAAGGAGGAAGCATGCACTTAGAGAGTTCAGAAAAGCAGTGTCCGTTATAATAGCGATAGTGAAGAAAGAGTGAGGCGACATTGCGGCGAAAAGAGAGAGATTGAAAACAGCCAGTAAGAGTCGGGGAATTGATGAGACGAAAAGCTTTTGATTTCATCCGGTCAAGTAGAGGTGTATGGGTTGAGCCTTCCCAACACATGAGAAGCGTATTCCATACAGGGGTGGACAAAATTACTGTACAGACACAACAACTGAGTGGGGGTGAAGAAACTACGGAGCCGGTACAGCACACCTAGCTTCTTATAAGCTGTTTTAGAAAGAGAGTATATGTGATCATTCCAGGAAAGATCATGAGAAAAGGAAGCACCAAGAATATTAAGAGAAGAAGGATTGATGTTTCAAAGTTTGTTGAAGATAAGGGGATGGTCGTGTGGAAGATTTGTGACGGGTAGACAGATGAAGAAACTGAGTTTTTGAAGCATTGAAAACAATAAGGTTTTCTCTGCCCCATTCAGAGATAGTAGAAAGATTAGGGGTCAGGTGCACCAGAGCCGTCCAACGTGAATCATGAAGTAACTGTTGAGAGGGACCCTTTGTGAAGCGGGTGGAGAAGAGAAGGATGGAATCATCGGCATAGGAGTGGATTTAGTTTAAAAATGAATCTGGAGCTCTTAAATTATATGTATTTTTTTAAGTATATAAAAAATTAGTAATACCTAATTAAAATTAAATATCAGATGCAACCTTCATAATCAGAAAGGTTGCTTAAATTTTTTTTAGTTCATCTTAAAATTGCACTACAGCGATTTGACAAAATGTAGTGTGACTCTCACACCAAAAAACTGTTTCAGTTAAAGTTTGTCTCACTGTTTTATTTTTAATTTAAAGAGATTTAATGTGAATCGGGTAAAATAATGGCTAACATCTGTCAAACTGAGCATAATGACCGTAGATTGTGAAACATTTTAAAAGATAAAACTGTTTTAGGGTTAGACAGAACTTTCTTTATACTTAGTATATACTTTGTATATAGAATTATCACTACGCTTGGTAAGTCAGTCAATAAGATAATACAAGCCACTGTTAGTGGGGCTGGCAATTGATATATTTTACAGATCTCAAATTTGGAAACATTGGCGCAGGCAGCTGTATGTTCTTTATGTATAGTGTTTCATGTATGGGCGCTGCTCCAACAACTATCAATTAACCTTCTATGGACTGCTTGTTTAATGTTTGTACCTGTTGAGTCTGAAATTAAGATTTTGTTTTTGTTTTGCTTGTTAAATGTTCAAATGGTTTTATTACCTTTGTAGTTGAACAACGTTACATTTTATATTTAGTCATATTATTATATTATTATTATTACTACTATTACTGTGTTATTGTTGCTGTTAGTGTTACTATTATCATTATTGTAATTTTTAATATATATATAATATATATATATAATATATATATATATATATATATATAAAACTTATATATATATATATATAATTATATATATATATATAGATATATAATATATACTTATTTATTTATTTTTTCTTTATGCAAGCGCAAACCGTTTGACCTAGAGCTACCAAATTTGGCACGGGAACCTCTTGTGGGATGAAGAATGTCAACACAGAGTCGGTCAGCCGCCTGTCTGTTTGTCTGTTTGTAATTTTCGTTTGTCTGTTTGTTTGTCCTTTATGCAAGCGCAAACCGTTTGACCTAGAGCTACCAAATTTGGCACGGGAACCTCTTATGTGATGAAGAATGTCAACACAGAGTCGGTCAGCCTGTCTGTTTGTCTGTTTGTCTGTTTATATTACGGGCGGAAATGTGAAGCTCAAGATTTTCATGACTGTGTTCTTTTCTATAGTTTTATTGACCAAATAATTGAACCGACAGTAATTGGGAGTTCAATTATTTGGTCAGGGGGGTTTGGGGGGATATCTGATCAGATTCAGAAATCTTGACACAATGTGAAGCTCAAAATTTTCACGGCTGCGTTCTTTTCTGTAGTTTAGCCTGTCTGTTTGTCTGTTTGTGAAATTTATTTCAGGCAGTAATGGGGGAAGGGTGGGGGTGGGGGTAAGTGGGGGAGAGGGGTGGGGTAATGGGGGAAGGGTGGGGGTGGGGGTAAGTGGGGGAGAGGGGTGGGGTAATGGGGAGGGGTGGGGGTAATGGGGGAGGGGAGGGGTAATGGGGACGGGTGGGGTAATGGGGAGGGGTGGGGGTAATGGGGGAGGGGGTTAGCCCCCAAGTTGCATAAAGGGGGTGAGGGGTTTTTTGGGGGCATTCAGTTGACCTAACCGAGCATTCAATTAACCCGGGCAACGCCAGGTACTTCACCTAGTATATATATATATATATATATATATATATATATATAATGAATAAAACCACGAAGGAAAGGAAACACAGAATGGTGCTCAAGCGCTTTCGTCTAATGACCTCCTCAGTGTTCCTGAGGATGTCATTAGACGAAAGCGCTTGAGCACCATTCTGTGTTTCCTTTCCTTCGTGGTTTTATTCATCATAAATATTTTTCACGTGTTACTTTCGTGAAATAATTTTCATATAATATATATATATATATATATATATATATATATGATGAATAAAACCACGAAGGAAAGGAAACACAAAATGGTGCTCAAGCGCTTTCGTCTAATGACATCCTCAGGAACACTGAAGTATATAAAAAGGTTAAGCCTATATATAGGTTACAGAAAGAAAAAAAGAAAAATAAATAACATACATACACACACACACACATATATTATAATATATATACATACATATCTATATATACAAATACATACATACATACATACATACATATATATACAATAAACAGAGAAGTAAAAATAATAAAAAATTAAAAATTAAAACCTTAAAGGATTACCAATGAGGCGTACAGATTGTAAGGAAAAATATCGATTTTTAGCACAAGATCAAATGGATTATAAAAATACAAATTTATACTGGGACTCTGCCGGGTTTTAACACAATGCTGCCTATGGTCAGGTTTCGATATATATAAAAAAAAATAAAAAATAAAATAAAATAAAATGCAAATTAAAAGTTAATCGATTTTTAGCACAAGATCAAATGGATTATAAAAATACAAATTTATACTAGAACTCTGTCCGGGTTTTAACACATTTCTGCCTATGGTCAGGTTTCGATATATATAAAAAATAAATGCAAATTAAAAGTTAATAAAGTAGAAGACAAGTTTACCAAAGATTTAATGTTTTACACTTCTTATCTAAGTCTGCTTTAAAGGAATTCAACATAACAGGATCGAGTTGAAAAAGACCTTTGCTTATGTTGAAGTTATTTGAAAGTTGGATAATGGCAGACTCAAGAATATTTCTATTAACAATGTTGCTTGAATGGAATAAAACTGAAGCATTATTCCAATCAATACAGTGGGCTAACTCTGACAAATGGACAAAAAGGGCACTGGACAACTGTCCTGTTCTAACGGAATATTGATGCTGTTTATACGTGTGTGCAAATCCTTTCCCGTCTGACCTATGTAAAAGGAATCACATTGTTTACAACCAATTTTATAGATAATGCCTGAATTATTGGTAGGGCTATTTTTTACTATGATATTTTTCACAATATTGTTATATGAAAATACTACATTAATATCCAAAAGTTTAAGTACATTAGCAATGCCTAAAAAGCCCTGGAAAAATGGAAGTACTTCCATTTTTCCCGGGCTTTTTAGGCATTGCTAATGTACTTAAACTTTTGGATAATGTAGTATTTTCATATAACAATATTGTGAAAAATATCATAGTAAAAAATAGCCCTACCAATAATTCAGGCATTATCTATAAAATTGGTTGTAAACAATGTGATTCCTTTTACATAGGTCAGACGGGAAAGGATTTGCACACACGTATAAAACAGCATCAATATTCCGTTAGAACAGGACAGTTGTCCAGTGCCCTTTTTGTCCATTTGTCAGAGTTAGCCCACTGTATTGATTGGAATAATGCTTCAGTTTTATTCCATTCAAGCAACATTGTTAATAGAAATATTCTTGAGTCTGCCATTATCCAACTTTCAAATAACTTCAACATAAGCAAAGGTCTTTTTCAACTCGATCCTGTTATGTTGAATTCCTTTAAAGCAGACTTAGATAAGAAGTGTAAAACATTAAATCTTTGGTAAACTTGTCTTCTACTTTATTAACTTTTAATTTGCATTTTATTTTTTTATATATATCGAAACCTGACCATAGGCAGAAATGTGTTAAAACCCGGACAGAGTTCTAGTATAAATTTGTATTTTTATAATCCATTTGATCTTGTGCTAAAAATCGATTAACTTTTAATTTGCATTTTATTTTATTTTATTTTTTTTTTTTTTATATATATCGAAACCTGACCATAGGCAGCATTGTGTTAAAACCCGGCAGAGTCCCAGTATAAATTTGTATTTTTATAATCCATTTGATCTTGTGCTAAAAATCGATATTTTCCTTACAATCTGTACGCCTCATTGGTAATCCTTTAAGGTTTTAATTTTAATTTTTTATTATTTTTACTTCTCTGTTTATTGTATATATATGTATGTATGTATGTATGTATGTATTTGTATATATAGATATGTATGTATATATATATATATATGTGTGTGTGTGTGTATGTATGTTTTATTTTTCTTTTTTTCTTTCTGTAACCTATATATAGGCTTAACCTTTTTATATACTTCAGTGTTCCTGAGGATGTCATTAGACGAAAGCGCTTGAGCACCATTTTGTGTTTCCTTTCCTTCGTGGTTTTATTCATCATAAATATTTTTCACGTGTTACCTTCGTGAAATAATTTTCATATATATATATATATATATATATATATATATATATATATATATATATATATATCATCCTGGCTGGTTGATGGAGAAATTAGTATTATTGTAATTAAACCTACAAAAAAAAAGGTAGTGTACAAACCATCTACCAGCATTAGTTAGAAGTTTCACCCACCCTCATACTTTTTGTTAGCTAAAATCAAAGAGAAGGAAAACACGTCTTCTGTAAAGTTTTTAATGTTGATGACTTGGATATTATAAGAAAATACTTATTTTCCTCAAAATAGAGTAGTTATTGGCATTTTCAGTGAGCTCCAAATGACCATCTCTGAACCAGCTCTTTATAATTCGAACATCTTTTCATTCAGTCGATAAACATCCTCGAAATGTAGGATGTACTTGAATGTTAAACATTCCAAACGCGTTTTCTTTCTTACTGATTATATACTATAAAAAAAATTAATCCAATTTATGTCGATAAATTTGAATGGAGTTAATAATTAAAAGGATAAAAGAGAAACTCCCTCCATTCCACAGCCAGCTAACGAATATCTTCAATAGGTATGATAAATGTTGAATAGAGGAAGTCGGAAAGACTACTCTGACAGCGAATGGACCTCTCAAATTTCGTTTTACAAGTTAAAGGAGCCGATTGACTAAACCTTGGAACGAAGATTCTCTAAGAAGACGATATTTAATGTCGTTTTGCAACGTTATGAATTCGTGTAAGATATAAAAGTCGCGTAAAGTAATTTTATAGAGACGATAATAATAATAATTAGTTTTAATAATTTTTATTCTGTATGTGAAAATGAAGTCTTAAACTCTGAATTTTTATAGTACTGTACTATGTCCCAAGATTTATAACTACACGAAAATAAAACATGAAATTCAAGTTGATAATATAATGAAGCCTAATAAATATATTTTAATTAGCATAATGAGCTATTTAATTAAGAAGGCTGTAAAGTCTATATATATATAGGGTCGTAATAATGAGTTTATAATGAGAGAATATTTCGTGGTCCCTCTTATTTAAGAAATAATCCATTATTTTTTTACTGCTTATGGGGCAATATTTTAAATTACGAGAGCAATGACAAGCAGCGCAATAAAAGGTTTTTTGGAAATACAAATTCTCTAAATTTTGCTTTTAGGAGAAAAATTGGTTCATAAAATCTTTATGATTGTTGCGTCAGATGTCACCGGAAAAGAATTGGGTATGCAATTTACTTTTTGATAAGGTAATTTTTTCTCTCTCACACACACACACACACACACACACACACACACACATTTAATAAGACATTTCTAAAAGCAAAGGGAGAAACAGTTTGAAACAAAATCACGTCTTGAAAGGAGAAAAAGAAATTTTTAGCTAAGAGAATAGTTAGATTTCTGTCAAGAGAAATTCATGTTGACAGATCTTGGAAATTAGAAATAAAAATGGATATGAATTCGTATAATGAAACCCACTTAGCAGTAATTTTTACAGACGACTTGAAAGTATTTGTAAAACTATTTGAGCATATTTGTCTTATTTAAATGAGACGCAAAGTTCCTGCAACACAAAAGGTAAAATGTGTTGCAAGAACTGTATTTTGAAATATCATTCTGAAAGAGAAAAACAGTTATTATCAAGCTCTATGCTTGAGCTTCTGGTTTGTAAGGGATGCAAAGAATACTGAAAATGTAATGATTGGGTTACCATTGAGAGAAAAACCTAATGGTAGAGTATTCAATTTATTTTCACATTTAAACAAGCGGAATATCAGTACAAGCAATAAATAATATACTGTTTGGGCATATTTTTCGTATTTAAATGAAACAGTAAATTTATCTTAAATCTGAATGGAAAACTGTTTTCTTGCGAGTTCATTTCACTAATGTGACCAGAGTCCCGCTTTGGAGAAGTGTGTCCCGCTGCCGTATGATGTCCCGAAATTGTCCAGCTTTTGGAGATATTGAGCAAAAATGTCCCGCTTTATTAAATTTACTACCAATAAGCTATTTCATGAATAGTTATTGACATACTTCGATATTTTAACTTCCTACACGTAAAAAATACATAAAAAATATATAATTTCGTAGCGTTATTGTTATTCAGCAAATTTGCTAATTAATGTTTTTGGTACTACTAGGATCATATGTAGAATTCGGACCCCAGGTAACCCTAATGGAGAATACAGACCCCAACTTTCCCCTAATGTAGAATCCAGACCCCAACTTTCCCCTAATGTAGAATCCAGACCCCAACTTTCCCCTAATGTAGAATCCAGACCCCAACTTTCCCCTAATGTATGGATTATAGAAGCCAGACCCCAAACGAATCGTATAAGGACATCAATAAACAATTTAAAGGTTCATAGAAAATTTTATTTTTATTATCACAAATAAAAACCATTAAAATCACACAATTGTAAAATCTTATGGATCAAATGTAGAATTCGGACCCCAGCTTCTTTAGTTAGCTTTATAAGGCTAACTAACGAAAATATCACAACCTAACCTAACCAATCGTTAGGTTAACTGTACGCCCTTGACGATTGGTTAGGTTAGGTCATGATATTTTCGTTAGTTAGCCTTATAAAGCTAACTAAAGAAGGCTGGGGTCCGAAACTCAAATAGTTAAAGAGTAGCTTAAACAAGCCAAATGGAGAATACAGACCCCAACCTTCCGCTAATGTAGAATTCGGACCCCAACCTTGGTAGGGGTCCGAATTCTACATATGATCCCTACTATAGTATGCGGTCTTCCTACGATTCGGCGGTCTACCTTTTAATTATAGCTTCTTATCTTGTTCACTAATTGTTTATTTACATCCCACTGTCAATCGCCCTTGACGATTGGTTAGGTTTAGTCATGATATTTTCGTTAGTTTTAACGAAAATATCATGGCTAAACCTAACCAATCGTAGGTAGACCGCATACTGTAGTAGCACCATGCTTTTATTGGTGTTTTCAAGCATTACGTAATACAAGACGAAAGTTGTCAGTTAGCACTGTTGGAAAAGTGGTAATTTGACTCTAACTCTGTTTTATTATTGTCTCTTACTTGATTTTTATTGTTAGTATTGTATATATATTTGGTACAACAGGGAATGGAGCATATATGTATGTCATATGGGGGCTTGTTTTTTGCTGAAATTAACAATGAAATATCTGCTTACGATGCCACCAAAACGTGTTTTTGAGTATTGTAATTTCAAAATTTTCTCAACCGCGGCAGGGGGACACCCTATCCCCTAGGGTTGCCAGATTTTTCAAATGCCTATGCCGGACAAAAATTTTTCTGAGGTTTTTTTTTCAAGACCAAATTTTTTTCAAATTGAAATTAGATTTCTTCAACGGTTACAACCACGGCCGCCGAGAGGGTGGGGAAGCCGGGATAAATCCCCGGGGCCCGGAAAGAGGGGGATGGGATAAAATCTAAAAATATTAATAAAGCAATTGATTAAATAACAGAGAGGAAATATAATTAATGAACATATATTTTATAGAGATTATCATAGTCAAACTGAAACAGATAAAATATTATCTGCGGTCCACCAATGCCCAAGACCGACTGACAGATCTGGGAACCATTGTAATTGAAAGCCAGTTAGCCCGGACTTTAAATTTCATCAGAATCATTTACCACTTTGCTAGAGAGAAGGCAAAGAAATTACACTTCTAATTATGAAAATCTTGCAGTAAACAATTGTCTTGCCTGCATGGACTGGTGCTGCATTTGTAAATTGTATGGTGATAGAATTAATATAATTGATTCGAAAAATAAAATGGTCATTTTCCTCTGAGTTGTTTATTCATACTGTATGTTTTGAATAGTGACTTGGACATATAATCAGTTTGCTTGTTATGTACACAAAAAACATTCATAATAAAATACTGAGTAAACAGGGGGTCCCATATGCCAATCCATCCCGGGGTCCGGGGCAACTCTCGCAAAATAAGAAAATTTTTATTAAAATAATGCATAACAATTAAACATCGTGAATAATATTTAAATTATTATTCATAATATTGAAATATCGTAAATAATATTGAAATTATCACAGCATATTAAATATCGTAAATAATATTGAAATTATCACAGCATATTAAATATTGTAGTATACATGGCTCTGCAATGCTGTGAAGACACTATTTTTACTCCCATAGTTTATATTGGCATTATCCGAAAGCGACCACTTGCTTCAGCGATAATTCGCTTGTTTCTAACCTTTGCCGAACTGCTGCAAAAATTGTGGCTGAGTCCTTGGAATCCAAAGAAAAGAACGATAATAAGGACGTCCTGATTCCTTGTGAAGTATCAAAATATCGTAGAACTAACGGGAAGGATTTTATGTTTTCTTTGTTGGAAGCATCAGTACAAAAAGAAAATGCATGATTACCACTCAAGGATTTAAATACAAGCTCCTTAGAGTGTGGAGCCAAAACGTTTGTGATGATCGATGACAGTTTTGTCCATCCACAAGAAAATTTAACAGCAATTTTGGAATCTCTAAACATACCTTTAAACAAACTGCTCCCGCATCCAGCTAAGTTGTAACTATGTGAATGATAAACGGCGTGGTAGCAGTAAGATGCTTCAGCGAGAGCCACTTCATTTTCGTCTTGGGAATCCTTTTTCACAAAAAAATCAGTGAGTTCGTGAGCTTGCCGATGCCTTCACATTTTCAATGTATGCTTTTGAACTTCGCGTGTCGCATTATATCATTTTCACCACCATCTTGCATTTTGCAGACTGAATCCAATCGAAAGTTTTTGTCCAATCCTTGTTGAAAGTCACTAGACGTTTTTGTTTTTTAGGAGTCTCTGAACTAGCCATTTTGCTAGGGAAAAATTGTAAATAATATTATTATTAGTATTATGCAGCAATTTACACCTGAACGATTTCTTATAAAAAGTAGACATACAGATTTTATTTGAATTACACAATCTCAAGTTGTATGGTCAAGCAATCGCAGGATTCACACTAATTCAAAACTTACAACATAACTACAGCCGAAAAACTGCCAACTCGTGGCCAGCAGCATGGCCGCAAAATGGTAGAGTGCATATGCAATTGCAATGTTGATCAAATGAGTGCCAGTGCCAACCCTCATTCCCCCCTTGTTGCAAGGTGCCCCCTCCAGGATGCCAAAAAAAAAGAAAGGAAGAAAGGGTGAATTTTCAAAGCTGCAACAAGCTGGGGTAGTCCACCTAACCTAGGAGAGAGAGAAGAGACTTTGGAGAAGATGGGATGGCCTCACCCCCAAAAGGGGTTTCCCTAGCTTAGGAAGGTAAGAGAGGAAGAGAGAGAGAGAGGAAGACAGAGCATCCTATGTCTGCGAGACACAGATGCATAATGGGAACTCAGGGTAGCATCATCTGGCTTAGAACTCGAAATCCGCCAGCTGGCATTTGGTTTAGAAGACTTAGAAGGCATAAATGGCTTGTATATATTAATAACCTTCGAACGAATTAAAAGCGCACACAAACGCTCATACACTCCCCGACTATATATACACGCCCATAAATTTCCTATTATTACACACACACACACACACACACACACACACACACACACACAAACGTATATATAAACATGCATGTAAAGTTCCAATAGCAAAATATATACGAGCATGCCGCATAACTACCACACAAAAAGAATACCTCCCCACAGCCATCACCACAAAACCACCAATCGTCGAAGTATAGATTTTAGGAGCTCATCCCATCAACAGCACATGGTGAGATGAGGGCTACAACCAATCGTCTAGACCTTAAGACCTCTCAGCAATAACACAGTATCACAGTATTACACAGCCGCCGTACCTACGGCATTACTTACCAAAACCGCCTTACCCACGGCTTTTACTTACTAGCTCCTGGTAGACCAACAAGGTCTTTAAATACGACCCACTTAATAGAAAAAGCTATTGAGCATAAACAAATACATTTATGAGGCCAGGATGTAGACCGACAAGGTCTCAAAAAAAAAAGGGCAACGCTATTATTGAGCTTTTCATGGTGGAAAACCACCACGAGGCCAATTTGACGCTTGGTGAACGATCTTTTAAGCAAAATATCGAATATGATAAACTAAGTTTAATACAAAAACAAATTTTCACTTTAATATACTAATTTATCCTTAACCTATAACATAAAAAGCATTAATATGATTCGTAAAACAAAATATAAATTAAATTAGGGGTAACTTATTCATTTTTCCTCTTTTACCCAATTATTTTCGCATTTCAGCCTATCATGTTTTAAGATTAGATGCCAGAATACAAATTTATCTTTAAGACACATATATATCTTTAAACCTTATTACAAAAAAATATTCATATAACTTTATATTAAAAATAGATGGTATTTCGGGGTAGCTTATTCATTTTTTCCTCTTTTACCCAATTATTTTTCGCATTTTAGGCCATCATGTTTTAAGATTACTTGCCAGATTGTGCTATGCACCGAATTAATTCTGTTATTTGCACAATTTTGTACAAGAATAATTCGAACTAACGCAGTACCAGACTTATTTTATTTTGCATTAAATTCTCCCAAACTATAAAATTCAGCATTTAAACTAAAACAATTATAATACTTAGAATAATCAAAATTATTATAGATTTAGTATGGCGTACTAATAAATATGGCGTGTACCACAAAAGTTGCCAAAAACCTCCAGTACTTATTTACAAATCAATTTATGCCTAAAGAATAAACAGCGTTTCAAAAAGGTGGGTTGTTTTTCAAGAATCGAACATAGACCATCTCCTGTGTGGACTTTAATAAAATTACACGTACAAGAATAATTCGAACTAACGCAGTACCAGACTTATTTTATTTTACACTAAATTCTCCCAAACTCTAAAATTCGTCATTTTTAAACTAAAACAAATATAATACTTATAATATTCTAAATTATTATAGGTTTAGTAGCGCATGCCCCATAAATATCGTTTTCTACGCATATTTATAAAAAATGAATTATGGTATAACTCATTTAATTGCACCTTCTACAATTCAATAAATAAAATTAGTATAGTTTTACTCTCTGAGCATATGCAAGAGGTTGCCTACTAATATAAAGATACTCGCACTATCAATTATATTAATATTTAATACGTTATAAAAGGCTGATTCTTTTTATATTAGGATCCCTAAATGTTAAATAATATTTCATAGGGAAAACTTAAATAAAGTTTATTGAAAAACATTCTTGCCTAATGAAATGCTTTTTGCTGTTTCCGAAATTTTTTTAATATATACACTGAAAACTTCTTTCTCTTTTAAAGTTTATTGAAAAACATCCTTGCCTAATGAAATGCTGTTTGCTGTTTACAAAATTCCCTTAAATATATACATATACACTGAAAACGTCTCTCTCTCTCTCTCTCTCTCTCTCTCTCTCTCTCTCTCTCTCTCTCTCGTAGAAAAGGCTAAGCACCACCCACTGTATGTGGGTGTTTTAATAGGTGTTTTAATCTCTGGGTGTCGTACCACATATAGAAATGGGACCCACGAGCAGATCGTGCCACAATTGTTGCTATTTCTACCTGTGAATAACACGCTATACCATCAAGCATGGACACTTCCAGTCAGTCACAAGAACTTTACTGCTCCCCACAGGTCTGGGAACGCTCTGCAGGAGCAACACTCGGACTTTTCGCAGCGATTGATGGAGGAAACCTTCTATCGACACAAAACGTTAATGATATCTGCAATGATCCTCCGTTTGACCCAGCAGAAACTCTACCGTCGAGATGTGAGTATAATAATTTATGCACCCGTATTGCTTTTTTATTTTTGTGCCCTATATTTATTCGCGAACTTGTTATTTTTTTTAACCCTAAAAGGACGATCGCTACATATTGATAACGTTTCAAATGCACGCATTCATAACTTAACCCTACAAACAATTCCAGCGTTGAAGGGTTTATGTTTTTGAGAATGTCATTTAGAGAGCGAATTTTGTTTATCAAATAATTACGTGTTAACTTAAAAATGTATAGAAAGAAGTAATTCCGGTGCTGTAAATTAGTGTACTTGTAACTCCTTGTAACTCTCTCTTCCTATAT
The DNA here is from genome assembly GCA_023014485.1 of Bathynomus jamesi. Lineage (NCBI taxonomy): Eukaryota > Metazoa > Arthropoda > Malacostraca > Isopoda > Cirolanidae > Bathynomus > Bathynomus jamesi. The sequence goes on from JAJOZX010004170.1 coordinate 158,122, forward strand.
ATATATATATATATATATATATATATATATATATACACACAGTGTATATGTTCCTCTATGTGTATTTTTGATGAGAAAAAAACGGATTTTAATTAAAAAAGATTCAATGTGGATAAATCGAATAGGTAATTGTTTAATATTTACCCAGGGGCTCGAGACTCTGTGACGGTTGGCGGGACTTAGTAACCCTGCTAGTCATCCTTCCACATAATATGGCTATTATTCGAAAAATGTATGAACTGTCAAATTAATTTTCTGTCTACAGACGTATCCTTTCTCCTTATTGGTCCGATTAGGAGCTAAATTGTGTTTTAGAATCTTTTGATGATAGTTTTGAAGAAAAGCAAATAGCCGACGGCGATTTGGAGATTGAAGTTTTGCCGCGCAGTCAACCCACCAGTGACCTGAATAAGGAGGTCGAAGTAATGGCTCACATCCGGTCCAACGAATACCAGGTCGTCGGGGAACAAATGTAAGCTTTTTTCTTTTTGTTTCGGTTAAGAACAAGATACAGTATATTTTCATCAATTTATTAAATGATAGAAATCATGTTTTATAAATTAGTACAATTTTACACCCAACTTAAACTAGTTACATAATTAGTGTCCGTTACATTTTAAATCAGCTACAGACCACAAGACTAACATTATTAGGGACATGATAATAAAAACCTATTCTAATAGAAAGAGTTTTTTAGATAGAAAATTGCCAACATGTAACGTAGAACTATGCATGCCCACATCTGTATTTTTAGAACTGATAAAACTCTGTGTCACCAATAATGCTTTCTCCTTCGGTGAAGAATTTTATTTGTGGTATGGGAATGGGGTCCCCTTTATCCCCAATACTGAGTACATTATACATGGAATATTATGAGTCGGAATTGTTGCAAACAATATGTCCCAGGAATCTAATTTGGTTTCGTTATGTAGATGATATTTTCTCATTTTGGCCTGACCACTGCAACAACTTTGACACTTTCTTTCAGTCATTAAATAATCTTGTTCCCTCTATTAAATTTAAATATGAATGGGAGAACGACAAACAATTACCTTTTCTAGATGTTTTCGTCATTAACGAAAGCGGAAAGCCCAATTTCACGGTCTATAGAAAACCTACTCATTGTAATTCGTACATTCATTATTTTCATATCATGATGAAGGGGTTAAAAGCTCAATTATTTCTTCCATGTTTCTAAGAGCACTCAGGATTTGTAGCCCACATTAGCTGGACCCGGAAAATTCAAAGATTTGGAACATTTTTAAGGATTTAAAATATCCTGAGTGGTTTATCAGAAAGGCGTATTTTAAAGCCAGAAAATCTTTTTATGCCCCTCGGGAACCTACAGTTAACCAAAAACAATATGTGAGTTTGCCTTACATTGCCGGCTTAGAAAAAGTAAAACCGTTGACGAAAGATTTTAAGTTTGTTTTGGCGTTCAAATATTCGTCTACCGTGAAAAGTAAATTGGTTAGGAATAACGTTGCAAAACAGGAACAAGCCTGTGTCTACAGCATTCACTGTAAAAGTTGTGATTTAGTATACGTAGGAGAAACTGGAAGAAATATTGAAACCCGTATTAAAGAACACAAATATGCCTTCAGAAGTTGTAATATTAATAATGCCATTTTTTATCACGCCAGCCAAAATAATCATGCTATAGATTGGGAATCAAGTAAGGTACTTTATATATGTAATAATTATGTCAAAAGAAAAATAAAAGAATCTGTATGTATAGAACAAGGAGATAATTTTAATTTGTGCGAAGGTACTTATAAGTTGGACCCTTTAATGAGATCTTGGTCAAAAAATCCCTTACGGAGTCGGGTGAACGGGTTCTAACCTAAGTGTGAATTGCTTAAAGGTCTCTGGATTGTTTCCTTACTCGCTTTTGGTTCATTCGGTTTTTTTTCCGATGAAATGTAAATGGAATAACAAACGTAAATGTAAATGTAATAATGGAAGTAATAAATGTGGAAATAAATATAAATGCAGTAAATGTAATAATAAACGTAATAAAATATATGTAATAATTAGTGTAAAGGTAATAATAATAAATGTTAACAAATGTAAATGCAATAATAAATGCAGTAATTATAGTATGTATAGAACAAGAAGATAGTTTTAATTTGTGCGAATGTACTTATAAGCGGGACCCTTTAATAAAAATGCCCTTCTGGGGTCGGGGGAACAGGATCTAGCCTAGGTGCAAATTTCTTAATGGTCCTTGGATTGTTTCTTTCTCGCCTTTTTCATTCGTTTTTCGGTTTATAATTTCTGTATAATAATAAACAATGTAATAATCAATGTAATAATAAATTTATAATTTCTGTAATAAATAATAATGCAGTAATAAATGCAATGCTGGGCAACCGCACACCAAATGGGAGGTTCGCACCCGCACTTCCGCACCCGCACTTTAGCCTCTCCCGCACCCACACTTCCGCACACCTCTACGTTTTCGCACTTCCGCACAACCGCACCCGCACCCTATTTACATATATAAAGTTTTATCGCAAGGAAATATATAAGTTTCCATTAATATATTAATACTTTTATAAACTTTTATTTAATATTTAATTGTGAAAATAAAGTTTTAATACAATAAAGTCATTTTTTTGTTATGAGAGGTCAGAAAATTACTAGAATACAATATCATTTAATTTAATTTTATATTAATACTATATTACTTTATTCACAGCTACTCAAATACAAAAGATACAATACAATACAAAAGTAAAAAAGTGTATTTAGCTATGTGTGCGGACCAATCCACACACCTTCCGCACCCGCACCTCCGCACCTTTTTACCGAGGTGACCGCACACCGCACCTCCGCACAGTGCGAATGTGCGGAGGTGCGGAAGGTGTGCGGAACTTGCCCAGCTCTGAATAAATGTAATAAATATTATAATAAATGTAATAATTATATAAAAAAAATAATAGAATCTGTATGTATAGAAACAGAAGGTAGTTTTAAATTTGTGAGAATGTACTTATAAGCGGGACCCTTTAATAAGAATGCCCTTCCAGTGTCGGGAGAACGGGATCTAACCTAGGTGCGAATTTCTTAATGGTCCCTGGACTGTTTACCCTCTTGTCTTTGGTTCATTCGTTTTTCTGTATCCACCCGAAGAGGATGCCAGTGGGCATCGAAACTGATGTGGAAATAAACTCTGTCTATTAGAGTGGGTTTTTATTATCATACTTTGACCTTCACGTAGAAAAAAGTGGTTTTTTGCATTTATTATTGGGGACATCTTATATTTTACACAATATTGTTGCAATTATACATTATATATATATATATATATATGCGTAAAACATCATACAACACATCCAGTGCGCATAAACTGAAAAAGGTATTTTATGTGCATGCATACCATTTCATCATTCAGCTCAGTGTAGCAGGGGTTGATAATTTTTAAAAATTTATAAATTCCTTTCCACGTGACATGTGTATGAGAAATGAAAGACAGTACTTGCCATAAGTATTACTAAAGTATCCCTGGAATTGGTAGGGATTCCAGACAATTTCGGGGATATGCAGCTCTTCGAGAAATTTTACAATAATAGAGTCGCTCAAAGGATGACCGCCCAATGAATTAATGTATCCAATGAATCCCTTCGCCCCCAATAAAGTCTGTATTTACAATAATTGCCCCGCATTTTCTCTTAGCTGGCAATTTCAATGTTTCATTCTTCGCAAACACACCGATAAATTTGGAGCGCGTGATTCGGTCACTTTTCATTACTTTCTGGAGTGTATTCGCATCCATTTTAAAAGTCAGTGACTACACTACTGAATCAATCGATTTCTATTAGAGCTTGTGATTCGAGGTATATTAGTACAATTATAGGCGTGTCTATAGCCTTGGTGAATTCGAATCTGACTGAGATATTCTCATTCTGCTGTGGACTTAAGTGTGTATTTACACTAGCAGAAAAGTCAGGAGTGATGTCAAACAGATAAAGGTTAAACTGATCGATGAATTCTTTCTGCGTTACTCCATTCCAAAGCTCATCACAACCACCAGCAATATGGGGAAGATTGCTATATGCTCTCGGCCAAAGCAAGAACACAGCGTCTGCTGAGTAGTCCGTATACAATGTACCTCCCCCCCCAAACGCAACCCCGTTGACGTATACAGGGTGTCCTATAAGTCTGGAACCATAGGGTAAAATAAGTAATTCATGTTTTCCCGTTTATGCAAGTGCCCATGATGTCTTAGAGTAAGGAAGAACGCATTCAGGTAATTCTGCTCGTAGGAAATCGGAGTCAGGGAGGTCGCTAAGGAATTTAACAGATTGCATCCGGACCGCGCGCTGATAACACATAGCTGTGTTGGCAAACTTGTAGCAAAGTTCAGGGAAACGGGATCCATAGGAGATAAACCACTCGGTGAACCTCCGAGGACATCCACCGACGATGACACAGCCGCTACCATCCTCGCTCATTTCACAAACAGTCCCCAAAAGTCTCTTCGGCGTTTTTATTGCCGTTTTTATCATTTTGCACTATGGTTGCACACTTACGGGACACCCTGTAGAGTTATGTTTTTAAGCACGAAATTCTCGAATTTAAAAGCGTTCTTTTTATCTTTTCCATTCACAGAAGCATGTTCCTGCATTCCAATTAAAAGCCTTTTAGGGGGATGTTTTCTATCTGTTTCGAGGACAACCCGGCGGGTACCCTGTATAGTTTGATCTGTACTCTATTAATTGGGTTTTTTGCTGTGGCGTGTAGTAAATTTTTTTCAATTTCTATTTGTTTTGGTGAACTTAGTTTCACTCGTCGTACGCGAAGGCATATTTTCATAACATGAACCACAACGGGTTTTGCGCCCTCTTCTTGATCAGCTGCCAGATTTATGCAGATCTCAGGTTTCGTACTGGTGAGCTTTAATTTCATATCCACCCCATTCATAAGCAGTTTCTCCTGGAATATGAAGTCTGTATGCAGGCGTCCAAAACATTCGAAGATCTTTTTAGAATTTGTAAATTTACCCTTTATACTACTTTCGTCTTTAGTCTGATAATAGCCTCGGCAGTTAAAAAGGTATCCTTCGCTTCTTTTGAAAAGTTGAGGACATTTTCCAGATAGGCTCGTAGGTGATAATAACTCGTTCCTGCCGAGATGTTGACCTGCGAGATGTTGAACTGATTTAAATACACATCACACTGGCTGAATAAGGAGTGTAGAAAGTTTGTTTCGTGAAATAACATATTTATCATCGCAGTCCATTCCATCTGAATGGGCTATACGTAGTTTAGCGTACATGCGCATGCACCTTGGATCAAGAAAGTAAGTGCCTGAGCTAGGTATCACGAATTCTATAGGGGCACTCGGGGAACTAATTGTGTTTAATGGGTTAATCGAAATAAAGTCAGTGCTCAATAGAAACTTGTGTTGGGGGCATATCAAAGAGGGACAGCTCCGATTTACAACAATGTGAGCTACATGGACAAATGAAGCGTGCCATGACGAGTCAGAAATAGTGCCACCTCTCTCCACAAGTAGTAAACAGCCTATGATTCGTGAGAGCAAAGTCCTTAGCTTATATCAGTTAAAAAAATTATCAACCATAGGTTTCATTCGCTTACAACACTGCTTGTTTGATGTCCTTTTACGTTTAACGCCACGTGCTGGTAACCCCTTCTTCTTCTTTCGGACGGCCCTCTTCTTCCCACCACCACGCATTTTTCTCTTTGCATCTTTGATGATTTCGTCCCGTGTACGTTTTAAGTGCTTTATTAGAGCTTCTTTAGGTCAAGCCCCCACCATAATGTCTTCTACCTTGTTAAAAACTGATTGTAGCGCCTTCCTTCCGAGGTATCTGGTACCCCTCTTCAACAAAGGGACAGCCGTACGCAGTATGATTGAAGAAATGGATCCAAGCCCACTCCAACGCTGGTATCTCACCCGATCAATAGAATGTGAAAGGCCTTCGCGCCATTATAACTCAGTGCGACGAAAGTGCAGCTTCACTGTTAAGCTCTTGTCGCCGAATGGGAAACTTTTTTCCCCAATCATTCTTATATATATTGAGATATTGGTTAATAGATTAGTGGCTACATTCAGATACTGCGTTGTGCCTCGTGAAAGGTATCTCTTTGGAAGGCTACGCAACATCGGGCCTCGGACATAACTGTGAACAGCTCTTTGTCTTTAATATTTCTGTTAGCCGTTGATTTTAACATCAACGTGTGTGCAGGCGTGTCTATGTTTACGACTTCAAAAAGAAAATCGGGGGTGAGGTATGACCTTTCAAGACTCTTATTTAAGGCTATCACAATGTCCGAGGCTGTGTCATAATAACCAGGTCCGAGTGTTACTTTTGTACTGTGGTACTGTGCCTCACCGAACAAGAATGTTCGCATAGCACCATCTAAGCTTATGTCTAATTTTACACACTCGTCGAGTCTTCTAAGACCCAGAAAAATGTCCTGTTCCTTTTCTACAGGTAAAAATTTGGTGGATAGCTGAAATTCACATATTCCAACTTCATACGACTCACGACCCAATTCACTGGGCCCATGGAGTTCTGTTACAAAGTTGGCCAGGGTGTTGTCAGAATGTACAGAGAGAGAAGAAGAGGACGGGAGTGTGACGTAGAGATAGTTAGGCGCCATGATGCATAATATTTAAGCTTCATTATTGCATCAGCTTTTATATAGATGTTGAAGGTTTCTGGATACCCTAGCATTTCAACAGGTACATTTTTCTCTTTACTGAACCTTTGCTGTCTAAATTTTTTTTCAATTTTAAACACGGTTTTTCCTAAATTATCATAAATGTCACTTTCTACATCTCGCTCTAAAAGCCTCCTGCAATTTCTTCCCATTCAAATCTTCAACGTAATACAGCATTATCTCGCCTTTAGGTCTCATAGCCCTAACTTTAAAAATCTCATGTGTCCATCCTTACTCAAATCCCTTCGCTAATTTAATTCCCGAACGCGACAGCCAGACAAAATAATTGACTTTCAAACGCGCAGAGTGTGGCGGTGTTCTACGAATATCTCTTCCAACCTCACATTCTGTGCGCGTACCTCTTTCTAAAATCTCGTTAGGTGTTGTCCCAATCGACCGGTGGTGTGAACGATTGCAGGATGAGGCCAGCGACTACAGAATGTATATATATCTGTATGTGTTTCTGTGTGTAGAATAGCGATGCATGCGTTCCTTTATGGTACGTTGACTCTTTCAGCTAAAGAGGCTTTATGTATAGAATTGCTAATACAGTAACTGATATTAAACTCTGCCAACATGTTCTGAAAAGCTCGACCTATAAATTCTTTCCCCATATCCGTACAAAATTAGCCAGGAACCCTGTCTTCTTTCAACATCAACGTTTTGGTAGCTTTAGCATCTGTTTCACGCGATTTATTTTTCAGGGGAATTAACCACAGATGTCAAAAGAATACATCTATTACACTGGTCAACACTCATTTTATTGCCAATCATATTAGAGTGATTTTGGGGTAACTTTGTGGTGCTGATTCCGAATATGACATCGGTTTTGCTAGATTGGTTCTAATTTATGAGATAATTGGTACCCCATTGAAACACGTAAAAATGCAAAAAATTTAATGTTCAGGCGGAGCCTACTTACAAATCGCATTGAAATTGTCTCAAATCATACAAAAGTAAACACATGAAATACATAATGGCATTTTATTCGGTCTCACCATCTAGAATTTTCCGATAGTTTCCCATATGCACGCGTTATGGTTACGTTTCCTATTAATTGAGGGTATTCATTATCTCAAGAACTAGAGCCAAATCGGAAAAACTACTTTCATTTTGGAATTCAGCAACCCCAAAATACCCTAAATTCGTACGAATTTCCTTGGCAACGAAAAAAAAATTTTTTTTTGTTGACCTGTGTTATGAATAGGAGGTAGAGGTAGCCACCATTATACACTGAATATCTTTGCATGTCTGTTAAATCCGCCTGCCAAATAGAGTCAATCGATGCCGCTGTTGTCTTGATTGTTTTAAACCTTTTTCTCACTGACTTATGAAGTGTATAAGCATCCTGCTCCCGAAAAACCTCTCAACATCTTTCTATCCTACTCCGTCATTGTAAACACCTTTGTACAGTCTATTAACGCCGCCATAGGAGGCGGGGTTAGAAATGTCATAATAACGTTTTCTTAATATGTTAGCCATTTGCGCATTTTAGAGACACGTGGATAAGGTTGGCCGTTTCTTCTCTTCTTTCTCCTCTTCAGAGATGCTACTGTTAGGGGTGATGGCGTTCTCAGTTCTGACACATGCGAGACTTGATCCAAGTCTTTTAACCAATTCAGATTACCTTCAATGTTTTGGGGACATTTATTTGTTGTAGTCTTGCTTTAATATGCTTCCATCCTGATGGTGAGGGCTGTCAAACTTTCTCACCAGATCATGGACAATGTCGACGATATTTGATCCCTGTACTCTTGTTCCTTCAACAATGACCTCGCCTGTATCGGTACGCTGTATGATGGGGTCCTCACTCAATAGATTATGAAGACTTATGCCTTTATTCCTCAGTGTATGTGGGAGACTGCTTTTTAATACATGCTCGATGTCTTGCGTTCCGTTCTTCTTTGGTTGGTCATCTCTAACGCCGGGCCCAGGTCCTATATCGCCATGCTCAGCGTTGCTAGCGCTGTGCCTAATAACCACGGGGAGCTCTGTCGGATTCTTATAATCTTCGTACTCATGAAGAAATTTCTGCAGAGCATCTTGCTACAAGATCCTTTTCTCATCAGGTGACTTTTCACTGTTTAATAGGGCTAACAAATCGCTTTCCATTCTTTTAAGCCTACTTTTACGGGGTTCTGGAACCGTGTCTGGAATCTTTGAACTTTCCAATGAAGCATACACCTCGTGCGGAATCACTACCACTTTCTTCATTATATTAATCTAGTCAGTAAAGGCCCCAAAACTGAAAATAGGATGGGTAGGAATGATCCTCCTCTTTGTACAATAATTCGCTTTTTCTTACCCACAGTTTGACTTTTACGAGCGAGCGCACGTATTATGTTCTTGTAACGACCTAAGCGAGCCTTCTGAAGGGGTTTCATTGACACATTACATTTTATAACATTAAGAGAGATTTCACAGATGCATTTTAAAAAGTCGGAGTCGATATTTTTAAAAAACATCTTTTGCAGTGCTCGGGGCAATCTTTGATAGATTTTTATTAATTCACGATATTTCTTCAACCTATTTGTCATTCTGGAATATACACCGTTTCAGGATCGTTTGGGAATATATTCGTTCTTCGAAACACCCTAAACGTGTTTCGCGGGCGAAGGTCACAAAGCAAATATCCGTAACGCTGACTTGTGGTTTCTTTATAAACCTCCAAAAACTCCTTACGCTAATTCGGGAACATTTGATTTGCTAATACCCAAATTTGTGATACATCTCTACGTTGCGCGAATAAGATTAGATATTGTGTATTTAACGACACATCATGGATGTATCTATTTTTGAAAAATAGATTCTGATTGATGAAGAACACGCTTATGTTAAGATGGTGGGAGAACACTGTAAATGTCTCGGCAAACATTTTATCCATTTCCAACACGAGAGCGTCAATTACAGTGACTATATGCTCATTTCCCTTTAACGAATTAACGTCATATACGCCTTTGTGGAACAAAATATCATCTTCGTACTTGTTGAACACTGATTGAATCGTCGAATAGCACCATATTACTTTATGCACAAATTTTGAGAACATCTCCCCCTTATCTTTAATGATTTTAAGCATAAACACAGTTTTACAACATCCCGTAGGGCTAGATATAATATATATGGAGGTGCTTGTGAACCAAAATTTTTCTACAGATTCCATCTCTAACACGTCACACCACTAAGTGAGTCATTTACAAAATATAAAAAATTTAAGTGCTGCTCCTTATATTCTTGTTTTTCTTCTTCCACAGAACCGTGAATGACATTGATGTACAGCCATCCATCATCGATATTACAGATGACCCCGATGACCTTGTAGCTACAGACTCCATCCCCGCTGACGAACCCTCACCAACGATACCTGTAGCACGCAACAATTCAAAACGGAAGCATGCTGAAGAACCCTCACCGTCAGGTATAAAGCGTGCCAGGAATGCTCCGGTTGTTAGACCCCCAGTAATAGAACCCCAACCCTCTACGTCTTACGACACAACCCCAACAATAGTAACTTCTTCAAATATACCCCCTTATTCCTGTTCAATTCTGGGTACTTCCTCCACACCAGCACCAGCAGCAGCTTCTCGTGCTATGGAGGAAGGTATAACATTCGAGTTGGTGCGCACCGTTACCCCCACCCCTGCCCTGACTAGAAATCGGTACGTGGTAAAGGTTGACCATGGAGCCCTGTACAGCAACAACGTTGGACTGCGGCGCGTAGTTGAACGTATTGTGGAGTTTGCCCTTCAGAACCGCGGCGAACGTGAAGTCCGGACGAGGTTGTCCTTCAGGTTCGGGTCAGATGACGGGGATGTAGATGATTTTTGGGTAGTAATACCGTTCAGACGTTGGCCGCTGTAGACATAGAATATATCTTGGACCGTATATTGACAGAGTATTCCGGGTTGCGGGTCATAGTGCCACACCTTATATTCTTAATTTCAATTCTCAATTTATTTACAGAAAGCATATAAACGTCGATCGTAGTTGCGGCTTTATAGCAATAGCCTTAGCCCATATGTTTACTGTGTTAAATACAATCGCGAATAATATCTGGCCTACGGTTGTGCAGCTTGCCCGTAAACTGGCTTCAGATTGTAAGCTTGAGTTTGATTGTAATATCGGTCCTGAAGAGCTGAGAAGGGTAGAGCAGGAAATGAATGTTCGTATAGTTGTGTTTGGAATGGATGATCGTCGTAGGACTGTGTGTTTTTAAAAGCAGTGTGAGAGATCGTACAAGACCTCTACTTATTTTAGGATTGTCAGGAACATCGTATCTCCACATCCGTAACAAAAGGACTCTCTACGCTAGTTATGATAAAAGTCGAAAATATTGAAGGCATCATGATTTGTGTAAGGGATGTCTCAAGTTTGTGGATGATATAGTGAAACATTGTAAGGAGTGCTACATGGTATGTGAGCAGTGTAAAAGCCCCAAATGTGAAAGCCGTGTAGTTGAAACTGAGAAGAGGGAATGTAATGTGTGTAGATGTACATTTTTCAATATTTGCTTTGAACTCTATAAATCAATTGGCACTTGCAGGAAAATGAGGATTTGTAAGTGCGGTATGTTTCACACGATGGATAATTGGGGGAAATTCAAACATAAATGCGATGAAATTCACTGCTATACGGGGCTCCAATAAACCTTAGCCCCCCCGCCCATGGCCTAAACCATTAGAGGTAGAGTAAAACTAAACATACCTTGCAAAAGATAATTTAATCCTGCATTTAATGAGAAACAATTAAAACTTGGTGTTCCCGCCATTGGCTTCCAAGACAGCTTGAATTCGCTTTGGGTAGCTTGCCAAAAGTGACGTGAATAGATCTTGATCGTTACGCAAATTTGCTAAAACAGTTTCAATGTGTTGCGTCATTGTATCCTTCGAAAATCGATTTGCTGCAGGTTCTTGAAACAAGAGACATTCAACCTTGTCCTTTATAACTGATCCAGTGTTCACAGACGTTCAGGTCAGGAGAATTTCCTGGCCATTCTTCATTTCCAAAGAAATCGATCTCATGGTTCCGCAACAATTGTTGAGTGGCTAATGCCTTAAAGCAGGGGACCTTATCGTGCAGAAGTGTGACCTGATCGACATCCATGACATTGTTTGGGTTTCTTAGAAAAGGAATGACATGCTGGGATAGAATAATATCACGAAAATACTGCCCATCCCAACTCTGACCATTTGGCTTCAGCACCCACATGGGCTTCTTTGCAGTGAACAAAACAAACACCAACACAGTCTGGACTTTTTAATAATTAGCGATAATGTTCATTGTCATCGATTTCATCTGGTGTTGTGGCCCACACTCGATCATTTTGGTAGTTAGGCCGACGTGTTACGTAAACAAAAAATTCATCGAAGACAGCTAAATGCATGAAATCATCTACATCCCAATCTTCAAGATAATGGGCAAACCACATTCTGTCATCGATGTTAAGTTGAGTTTTTCTTGGCTTTGGAAGTTGATGCCAAGGCTTTAAACCTTGCCTATGACGGTACAATCGAATGATCTCACCACTAACGATCTTTCCTCTCAACACTTCGATCTCTCTAGAAAGTTTAGCACAGCTGTTTTCCGCTTACGCGTACCGCTTTCAATGATGTCCTTTGTTTCCTGAGAGAGTGGCAAATTTGGGCGCCCAGATTTGGTTGTATCCATTTCACATTCATCCAAAGTTTTATTCCAATTTCTTTTGACGAAGTCCTCACTTCTTCGCAACTTTTTGGCAACCCATGAACGTGTTATAAAGGTGGCTCCAGCATCACGAGCTTCCCGAAATGTTATTGCTCGAATGCGATCTATTACACGTTGCCTCTCCGAATCATCAATTAATTGAGAAACCATTATATTATCACTTTATCAGCTAGAGTAATTTTAATACCTGCAATAAATAAAGAATTTTATATATTTTTATAATCACTAAAAACTATTTCGATATAAGTAAACATGTAAGCTGCAAATGGGGGGGGCTAAGGTTTTTTGGAACCCCTTCCATGTCATGAAAAATATAAGGCTGTTGGAGTGAAGCATGTATGTTATATGTAAGATGCTAAGCCTAAAAATGTAACCGTGTACTACGATATAGAAACATACACGAACGCTGAAACCAAAGAGGTTATTCCACATTTACTTGTAAGCCAGACTATCTGTGATGAGTGCATGGAGATCGAGAGTGATTAGTGTTACAAATGTGGTAAACGGACAAACGTTTTTAAAACGCTTCCACACGACAGCCCTGTGAAACTCTTTGTATCCTATATTGTCAAGTTAGCAGACAAGTTAAAAAAAATTACTGTGCATATTCTTGCCCACAACGGAGCAAAATTTGACACAGTTCCTTTGTAAGGAGTTGCTTGAACACGAGTCTTCTGCGATTTTTAAAGGTGATCCCTTGGAAAGAGGAAACAAACTAATACAGATGCAGGTAAGAGGTAATGTAGAGTTTAAAGACACCTTATTATTCACACCTTGTAAATTAGTAAAGCTACCCAAGGTCATGGGGGTAGCCGTTGAAGTTTCAAAAGGGTGTTTCCCTTACACATTCCTCACAAGGGAAACTTTAAATTACGTCGGACTACCTTCACCCAAACATTACTTTAACTACACCAACATGAGTGATAGTGAGCGTGAAGAATTTGGCAGCTACTACAACAGTTTTAATGAAGCTAGTCCATACACTATAGCTGATGAATGTGAACGTTATTGCGTGAATGATGTGCGCATGCTTAGAGTATGTTTCCAGGCCTTTAGAAAAATGTACAGTGCTTACAAGAAGTCTCACGCCTCTGTCTCGTCCCAAGCTCGTCTGTTAGGTATAAAATGGGCAGTCCTTATGGAAGCGGAGGTGTGTTCGGATTGGTGCACATAACTGCTTTAACCCAATCAATGACGTCCATTATTACGTCACTTCTGCTACATTTTAGTGTTTAAAATACAAATGATTAAGAAGCAGAATGACCAAGTTTCGGGATGTTGGGATGGTTATGGAGCAATCCTAGTCATCATAATATTAGCTGGGCATTACATTATACCGTCTCAATATATACTGTAGACTATAGAGAACGACTAATTCGGCAAATATCCCAAATCATGGCATGATACCTAAGTTATTTTGACGCAGGTCTAAATTATTTGCTCAAATGCAATGATTGATATTAAGTAATTGTTGGGAATTATTGTCAATATTGTTGTTTGTGATATATATCCTACGTGAAGAATCAAATGACCAAATTCCTCAGTGAACCTCTCACGCGCTCGCATTTAGAGGAAGTCACGGTCGTCTAACTAATAGATAGATTATATTTTTATCCATTGTTTTAAGTGGTAACCTATTCCATCTTATGAAAGTCATTAGTCTAAAGCAAGACTGGTGGGCCGTGAATCAGAGAAATTTGCATTTGATTTGTTCATCGTAATTATTACGTAATATAGTATACTGTATATAGTAGTATATAAGAGTTTATTGGTAGCATATCATATGACAATTCCCATAAACATGTAATGGCTTCGATTTTGCCAGTTTTTATTTTTTTCCTGAAACTATTACCTTCTCATAGTTTGTTTCAACAATGCATATATTATCATCTCCACGAGCGTAGATATTGCAAGAAAAGATTCTAACTAAGGATAAGTAAAGTCCTTTCATGGTCACAATATATACTTTTATAGATGTCAAACATAAAAATATAATAAAATTCTATATTAACATAAATATATATTCAATACACATTTACGTCATGGCTTTAACATCAGTATTTCGTATAGCTTCCTCCGGCATCAATAATTTCTTGCAATCGTTGCGGCATAGAAGAGACCAGATTGTAGGGAATGTTTGGTGTTCGGCGTAAGCTCTCCCAACTATTCCTCGTGTGAGCTAAAAGTGCTTCAAATGTTCTTTCAATGCGTTGCTCCCATTCGTTAATCATTATTGCCCAAAGGTTTTCAATCGGATTCATATCAGGAGAACGTGGTGGCAGAATTAGATTAATAATCTCTGGGTGATCTTCGTACCACGCTCTCACAACGTTACTCCCATGAATGGGACTGTTATCTTCTTTTAAGTAAAATGGTTCCGGCGCTGGAACCAGATGCGCATGAACACTGGGTAGCAGTACCTCTTCCAGTATCTGGCAATATTGCTGTCCAGTAAAGCGTCCATCTACTTGAGTCAATTCTCCGACACCATAGCCAGACATCCAGCCCCACACACCGAGATTGATGTGACCACTACGTTTGCTCGGGAAACATTTCCTTCTTCATAGCGTTTTCCGCGCTGCCTCCAACAATGTAGGGAACCATGACTATCTGCTCTCTGGCATGATTAACAATCGCAGCATCTTCCTCTTGAGATGTTGAACGCGGAGGACCAGACCTCGGCAAAGTAGCGATTGAGTTTTCTGCTTCATACCGATGAATCCACCGTTCCACAGTGCTTCGATGAACGTCTAGTCGTCTTGATATTTCTCTTATTGGCACACCATATTCATGCAATGTCACCATTGCTCCCCACATTGCCTGGGTCGTCTCGTGGTGCACAGACGGCCTTTCCATCTTTGTGTAAATGGCTTATGTGAAGCGTGCTGGGACGATAAAGGAAATGAGGATACCATGCACCCCTTCTGAAATTGATTTCGGTTGTGAAAGGTACCAACCCTTCGAATGGTAATAATAATCAGCCAATTTCATATTTTGTTGAACATATGCATAAAAAATTCGTCTTAAAAGCCAAGGATCCAAAGATTGTCAGCAATAGTTTATACCCCAACTGAATATAGTCAGCCATCAACAGTATAATCATATTTTATTTCCATAACTACTCATGACTACTCTGTCATAGTAAATAACCCTATTATGACTTAGGTAGTAGTGGTAATTCTGAGTGGCGGCCTCTAGCCACATACGTTAAACCTATCAGTGCGTCTAAGACCAGACTCTTCTGTTTCTGTCAATTCATTGTTAGTTTAAGGTATTTTGCTCTCTGTCTTTCTAGGTCTAGGGCATTAAAATAAATATTTGAGTTTGTGTTTAGCATTTCATATAAATTTCTCTCCTCTCCCTTAACACATCCCCGCGTTCATTTTAGCCCCCTCTCTCCCTTTCCTCCTCCCTTCGTAATTCCCCACCCAACCTCGTTTCCTTCGACATAGCAACGCTTACCGCCATCCTCATTCCACTTCCTTCATTAAACCTATTACCGCTTTTACTGTCCCTTCCTTCCATACTTCAATGCCAGCGTTCTTAAACCTAGCACATAAATTACATAATATGGAATCTAACACCTTAGATCTCTACGCATTCATGTTACTTGAAGACGCCGGTGTCTTAGGGGAATCTAAGTGTTGAGAGTGGGCTTGAGGGGTAGTCCAACTATTTAAAAATGATTATAATTATTTATTACGCACATCATATGGCATAATACACACATGAATTTAATTATCTCTTACACTATAGGAATGGAATTGAATCCTACCAGAGTTAAAAAGTCGCAAAATATGATAGATTAGTTTGTATTAAGATGTTACTAAGAGAAAAGGATTTGGGATAGAGCGGAAGGCAGAGAGTATATTTTCCCCGAGTTTCGGTTATTATTAACGTTATATGGATACATTGCCGATGTCCCTGCTGAAGACCTCTGATGGGATGCGGTGTGATCAGAGAGAGAGAGAGAGCTTTTAAATCACACCTTTTAAGTGGTTTCTGGGTAAGGGCTTCCCGTATGTTATTTTAGTTCAGGGTAGTTTATGTGGAGGTGTTAACGTAACTTGCACTTGGGACTTTTAATTGTAAGACAACTACCATAGCTGGGACTGAGACGCGTTATCCCCTGCATACTCTATATATATCTATATACAGTATGTCTCTATATATAAATAGATAGCGTGATCAACACAAACATAATGTGGACGTCATTGATGGGATTAGAGCAATTATGTGCACCAATCCGAACACACCTCCACTGCCATAAGGACCGCCCATTTTATGCCTAACAGACTAGCTTGGGACGAGACAGAGGCGTGAGACTTCTTGTAAGCACTGTACATTAGGGTGTGTCAATTTTAGGGAGCAAAGTGAAATATTTAGATTTTCAAAGACTACTAGTGACCAAATGATGCATTTTTATGTGCTAAATCGAAATATGGCTATAAAATCCAAGTGTGACCAATCCTAGCTACTTATATTTGATGTTGACGTTTACGGAAAATCTGCAATTTTTGCAAGTATTTTTTTTTATTGTATATAACTACATTTTATATACAGGGTGATTCAAAAGTCAGGTTACATAGGGATATACTGTATTATGTAATGATACAGGGGAATAGTCACATCACATGCTCGATATGGCCACCGTTAACGGCAATGCACTTGTGCAGCCAGCTAGGAATATCACATCAATGCGCTCCTCCTTCGATAACATCTCATAACTCATTTACCTGCAAAGAAACAGAAAAGTCCTATGTAACCTGACCTTTGAATCACCCTGTACATTACATACAATTAAAGACATTTTGATTGTATTTCAATATTAAAACTTATAAATATAGATAGGTTTCTTGAACTTTGCCAAGGATGCCATATATAATCACATTTTACATACATACAATTAAAGACATTTTGATTGTATTTCAATATTAAAACTTAGAAATATAGATAGGTTTCTTTAACTTTGCAAAGGATACCATGTCTGCCTTGCTCTTGTTCCTGGACATGCGCTCCCTACTGGTCACCTGGCCACTGATGTACGCCTCCCTCCTCTCTTGTGAGTAAACATGTTGTGCTGCTTCAGTTTTCATCCTTATACACCTCTTTACTGACTGTGTGTGTGTGAGGGCCATGCAGGAACTTCCATTGGTCTATCCAGAAACTCCTTGATTGCAGCAGTGGTGAGGGAGCAGGTCAGAGGAGGCTCAGTCACGCCAGAGTTCCAGTCAATAAGCTCCGAGAGTTTGGTAGCATCTGGGTTGATGTCAAGAGTCTTCCTGGGTCTGACACTGCAGTCTCCTACCTGTGTGTCCTCATCTCCTTCACCTCTGATTTCCAGTATCCTCTTCACTGCCTCCCTCCTCTCCTCCTCCACCTCACTACACAGCATGGCCTGGAGCACAGCCTCAGAGTGTGCATCCCAGGCTGATCTCTTCACTGTAGGCATCACTATTCCTATCACCTCCTTTTTCTGACTTCTGAGCAGCTGCAGCTGGTACAGTACATGCCTGAGACCCTCCACCTAGCTGTGATTTAACTTGATGTTGAACCAGTTTGGCATGTAGACTCCCACTATGAATTCCACAATTATCCTCAGATTCTTCAGGTTCCTACCCTTCAGCCCATGTTTGGAAATCCACAATCTGCAGAACCTTAGAGCCGTGGTGAAACACCTACTGTGACAGACTGGCCCAATCTCCAGGAGAGCTACACTCTGAGGTACCTCTCCCGATCTGATGGCAGTGCTGATTCTGTAGCCATATGATTGGTCTGTGCTGAGGTCCTTGACTACTTCCTGACTGAGATGGGGTAGAGGAAGACCAACAGTGATCCTCGTGAAGTTTGGGTTGATCTCCAGCTCAGTGGCAGTGTCTAACATCTTCCCTAGGGGCCCAGACCACTTGTTGTTCCTCAATGTCTTGCCATCCAGTGCAGTCACCAGGTGTCTGAGACTCAGCTCCCGAGTGTGCAAGTCACAGACAATCCATACCAACTTCCTGCTAAGCTTGGCCTCCACATAATGCATTACTCCTCCCTCCAAGCCAGTACATTAGTACTGTCACCTCCTATGGCCAAAAGGATCTGGTCTGCCCCTCTCTCTCTTAGCCAGTTCACCAGATGATCAGCAATGACCTCAGCATGACTTCTCTCCTCTGCAGCTTCCTCTGGTACAAAATGCCACAAATATTTCCCACCTGGTTCATTGCACACGGCGTATTGTTCTTCCTGAATGAGGCCAGGAAACTGCTTGTCACTGCCCTCAGTTTCCATCATCACTTTGGTGTCATTTCTTTTCCCACCAAAGAAGATACAGGTGATGCCATTTTCTCTAATCTCTTCATCATACTTCTTGACCAGCTCCTTAGTCACTCTCTCCTGAGCCCTCCTCACCTTGTTGTGGTCAATCACCAGTGCTGTGTCAAACTCTGTGATAAGACCAGCATCAATCCAGGCAGCAGTGGCAATCTCTGCAGTCTCTCTCAGCCCAGTGTGATATCTCAAACTAGCCAGAGCTATGTTGGTGATATCTTCAGTGTTGTATTTTTTCTTCTTAGCCACAGGCAAGGAAGAAGTTGTCGCAGCCTCTGGTATGAAGTCTTCGTCCTCCTCTCTCCTCCCTGCCTCCTCCAGTATATCTCCAGTCTCCTCCAACTCCATCTCCAGCAGTGACTCCTCCCTCAACTCCTCTTCTTTCTTGGCTGACTCCTCTGCCTTCCTCCTCCTCTTTTCCTCGGGCTTCCTTTTCTGCTCTTGTCTCTGCAGCACTGCTTCCTGTCTCCTGGTCTCAGGGTGATCAGCTAGACCTATCTGTTGTGCCCCCACACTGCCCACCTTTTCTCTCTGACCTTTAATGAAGGCAAGCTCCTGCACTGGTATCTTCTGCTCGCTCCTGCAGCTGCAGTCAATGTGAACCTCATTGTTGCAGACAGGGTTGCACCCAAGCTCACTACAGCTCCTGATCACATAGTGACAGGTCAGGATGTCTACCAATTTGTCCAGTTTCATCATGAACCTATCTTTGACCTCTAGCTTCACATTGCAAATGGACACCTTCACTGCCTCATCCCACAGTGCCTTCACTTTAGCCCTGATCTTGACCTCAGTGTTGATTACAGGTCCTGTGAATTCAGCGTTGGCCTTTCTCCACTGAGCAGTAGCCCTGGAACAATGCCGTTGTTAATCAGGTCACTAACTGGGTAATTCCTCCTGTCTTCCTCACTCATTTCTCTCCTCAACAAACCATACCTCAGCAGATCTCTGACTGTGGGCAGCTCAGCAGGGGAAGTTACCTCCCAGTTCCCACCAAATGACTTAGTGACAACTTGATTTACTTCGGGTTCTGAGTTCTTTCTGACTCATCCTGTGGACCTGTGAACAAAAGAAATGTCATTGAAATTTGGATAGGCCTACTGATTATGATTATATAAAATTAAGTTCATTGAAATTCTTAATATCTTCCTATAAGCTCAGATAAAAGGTTGTATTGTTATAGGTACAAGACTTAATTATTCAAAGTAATGACAATTTCATATATCTATCATATCAAAATATACAGAAATTTGGGTCACACATAACATTTCGAATAATTTGAGTTACACAATATTTACATTACGAAGTAATCAAAATTGTCAAAAAGGAGGGAAAACGCAGGCATTCACAATCAAAACTCCAGCATTTGTGACTATGTGAAACTTAGAAACCATACTGCACACCAAAAATAACCAAAGTTGACCACACATATCAATGGCACATTGATATACGATGCTACAGTCATATTTAGGTTATATTTCAAACCTTTATGGTCAAATATAAGTAGGTAAATGGCTTTTTTAAACAACACTAATGATATTTCTAAGTTTGCTAGATAATATGACATCATCTGAGCATTAGTAGTTTTTGAATTGTTGACTTTACTAAAATTGACGCACCCTAATGTACATAGCCCGTTTCAAATGCGATCTGCTGCAGGTCGCAATCACGATCGCCTCATTATGTTTTACGGTGTTCAAGAATAACTTTATGCCTAAAGACACCTTGGCCGTTATTCACAGAAACAATCTCCGCAGTTATGGACACGAGGCTATTTACTGGCTCATACATATACAGCAACGGTATACATAAAACACGCCCGCAACACGGGTGAAGTAACCATTAAGGTCAGTGGTCGTGTTTTTAATGTTGATGGTCTATGTGAGGATCCAACCACTGGTGAGAAGACTGTGTACTCCTTTAACAGCTGGTGGTGGTATGGATTCCGGCGCCCTGAGTGTGCTGTCACAGAGGATCTCCATCGAAGATCCCCCGCCGACAGCCTCGCATGGACCCGTAACCGCGATCAACTTACAGGCTTTCAGTTCACTCACAAGATCGTATGGGAGCATGAGTATGATGCACGGATCAATCCGTAGGTGCGCCTGAAAATCTGGTAGGCCCCACCATGCAAACCATCGAGGAGTTCTCAGGTAACTTGAGTGAGCGCTATTTTGGACTCTTTATCGTAGACGTGCTCCCCCTTCGCGATTTATGGATGCCGATCTTACCCGTCGCTATAGATCACAAGCTCATGTTTCCCCTGTGCGTGAAGTGCGCAGAGGAGAACAATAGGAATTGTAATCATACAACCAATCAGCGTAAGATCAGAGATGTATATACAAGCTCTGAGCTGGACCTAGCCGTTCGCCATGGACACAGAATAATGAAGATACATGATGTGTGGAGGTTTCAGAAGCTACCCAACCTTTTCACGCCATATATAAACGCTTTTTTGAAGGATAAGGTAGAAGCATCGGGGTATCCGCGAGGAGTTGATACCGAAGATATAAAAACAGCTTATATTCAGCGTTACCATGCCCATGAAGGTATACAGCTTGACCGCTTCCAAATTGTTAAGAATCCTGGCAAGCGCTTTAGTGCAAAGTTGTGTCTAAACAGTCTTTGGGGAAATTTGCGCAGAATACTGGCAAAGGGAACGTTCATTTTACACAAAGTTATAGTGAAGTCTGGGAATATGCCAACGCTCCCAATAAAAAGGTTATGGAGATCGTGAATGTAGGTAATACTTACATATTAAATTACAACTTCACCGAATCGACCACAGATACCTCACGGGTTACAAACATACTGTAGCCAGCTTCCCAACTGCATACGCACACATCAAGGTTTGAGGACTACTGCACTCTCTTGGGCGGAGGGTGCTGTACGCTGACACAGATAGCGTAATATTCACAGCGAGGGAGGGTGAATACATGCCTGCTATTGGGGAATTCTTCGGAGAGTTATCTGACGAGATCAAAGCTGAGTATGGTGAGGGTGCATACGCTGACACATTTGTATCAACAGGGCCAAAAACCTATGGGGTACGGGTGAGGGTGGAGGAAGATATGAAATATATCGTGAAGGCTAAGGGTATCACGCTTAACCATGCGAACCGACGAGTCGTTAACTTTGACTCGTTGAAGGATCTAGTATGCTTGGAAGATGAGGGCAACCAGCCACCCCAACTGACTGTGGGGACGCACTGTTTTCGGCCGCAGAAACTGGGGTGTGTGAAGGAACTTAGGGGCACGAAGGTATGCCGTAACACCTATAGGACACGTTACCAGGTGCCTGGTACCTATGATACAGTACCCTTTGGATACATTAATCCTTGATTGTTTATATACAGTATATATATGTTTGTGTGTATTGATAAAGATATGTTTATTTATTACGTATAGTTTCAATTAGGGTTTAATTTTCTCCTTTGCGTGCGTGCGTATGTACAATCCTAAGCTCCGCCCAGTGTAAGATCGATCACGTGACTCCTGCTACTACCTGAGCATATATCTATCCCTGCATGCTTAGTTGGCCGCTGCAAACCCTTCAGCTCAGACGCGTATTTTCTCAAGACGAAAAATAGTGATGGCTACTTTTGATATTGCGTGTTCGACGTTTATGAAGTGGTATTCGGTAAAGTCGGAAGATGTGGTGAATACTGAAAGACTTCCTACCCCCCCCCTTCCTTTGAGACTTTTAAGGATACATTGAATCGCGCGAAGGAACAAGATGTTCAAATACTCTATAGATATTCTGGCAAGAGTATTGCCGGATTTCGCGGTACAAACGATGTAATGAAGTAAGTTGTGGAGCTAAACTGTATATAAACATGCATACACCGTGAGGTGAAAGAAACAACGCGTGCAGAAGAGAAGCAACGGGTATGGATAATGTGCCTTGTTGATGAGTGGTATGACAGGCGGTATTATGTCATGCTGCATCATAGCGAGTACACGTACCCTGCGGCTGAGAATGTAATCCTTGTCATCATGGACAATCTAAAGTACTTTTACCACTACATTCATATATATCGTGACGAGGTTCGCAGTGAGATTGTGGCTAAAGGCCTGGGTGAGTGTTTTATAGAATTTAGAGACGAGTATCGATTGTTAAACAAAAAGGATAAGTACGGTAACATGTTTCTCTCAAGTAGTGCACCGGTTTGTGAATAAATGTGCTTAGTTCGTGAAATTCTCCCTAAGCGAAAATGTTTGGTGCGTATTGTGGGGAGTGGGGGCTATAAAACGTTAAAACCGATATTGCTTCATGTATCGGAAAATTTCTGAAAACACCTACCCAGTATAATGGAATGCAAGTATTCACGTCGGAAGAGCGCCGTACATGTTTCATCAGCTTATGGTGTGACTCGCTCCTCCCGTCGAGCCGATCCGCCCACCTGTGGCTCATAATCATCTCAGAGCTTGAACTGACTGAACGTGCACTCCTCGAACAAGATGGAACTTCCTTTGAGAAGCATTCTCAATGCCGCGCACGATGTGTCCGTGACAAAGTCATTGCGCGTGTTTAGGCGTGAAACCGGTACTATTAACTATGTACTTGAAACGATTTACAGGCAAGCAAACTCTGGTAAACGTATTGTTATTTATTTAAGTGCTGAGATGAATAGAGTCTTCGTGATAGTTGAGAAGTGGAGCGAGGATCGTTATAAAATGCCTGCAAGTGTAGGTACACGAAGAGAACAGATTAGTGATACCCTCTCATATGCCATTGTTTTTACATTGTTTATAAATAGTGATCAGCCATGCATTGATATACGATTGAGGTGGAAGAATGCATCTGATAATAACGTCCTTGTCCCCACGCGAAACCGATTCATCCTCGACAGAATACTTGAAATCGTCGGTTTCTGCAAGCTAAAGCCTATATTAGACGCATGTGTTACGGATATGCTTTATTTTGATACGGTTCTTGAATACGCATACACCGCTCTGCTCGACGGGTTTACCGAGTGTATGAAAGAACATGGCAATAATGGTCTACAACTGGATGCTTATTTAAAAGGTTTAGACTCTTCGAAATATCATGAACTTTGATACAAAGGACTTGAGCAGTACAGGGCAGAGCTCACCTACACTGTTCACCCTGAAGAATTGTTTCTTTATATAATGAGCAGCTGTCGTTATAGAGAAGAAGAGTTGTGAAGAAGAGTTCACGATTGAAAAGCTCGGATCGGTAAGAATAAAACCTCGATTGGAATGGTGGTTTATAAACTTGAGTTTAATAATGATGTTGTGGCTAACGACTCCCTCTTTGTGCTTGCTTTTGATTGTATTCTGTCCTTGTTTAAAGAGAGAGATAATTTGCCAACCAATTGTAAAGTGAGCACAAAAATAGTATTGAACAAATTGAAGGCCCTTTACATTGAATATAGGCACCCGCACCCTTTGAGCGGTGAAATAATGCTAAATCGTATTTCCTGCATAGTACAAAGCAACAATGATATAACTGTAGATTCGATCACGTGCGAGTTTAGTATTTTAGTTAAGCGCAGTAGAACATAATGTGTATATAGATTTCTCCTGTACTATTTTGATGTTTATAATAAATTTTTGAATGTATATTTATTTTCTATATATTTGTTAAAATTTTATTATTTAACATAAATGTGTATATAGATTTCTCCTGTACTATTAGCATTTTTTAATGTATATTTATATATAGTGTTTAAAGTGTGTTTAGATTTCTTCTGAACTATTTTGAATGTATATTTATTTTCTATATATTTGTTAAAATTTTATTAATATAAATGTGTATATAGATTTCTCCTTTACTAATATTATTATTTAAAAATGTATATATTTATATATATCGTTTAATGTGTGTGTTTTTGTTGTATATTATTTTGAATGTATATTTATTTCCTATATATTTCATGAAATTATTTCCCTTAACTCCTCTAAATAAACAGAATGATGTAGTTGTGTTTTATTATCCAATAAAGGCTTTCCTGGTGTATATATAAACGATATTAAGGAATAGCTAGGTGATGGGAATATATATAAACAATGCACCTTCAATATATATATATATTATATATATATATATATACTGTATGAATACATTATACCAAATTGCTGGTTGTGTCTTCTAAGCCGACTGACGGATTTCTCAGCCAACTGTCAAGAATATCTCCATTAATTAAATAAATAGCGCAATCTGGCAACTCAAACGTTATTACGATACACATACATCTAAACAAGCCATTTACGCCTTCTAAGCCAGATTAAGCCAACTGGCGGATTTCGCATTCTAAGCCAGCTGAGGCTTTGAAGAACTTTCATTATGCGTCTGGCGATCCAGGCGAAAACATGCTGGCTGCTCTCTCTCTCTCTCTCTCTCTCTCTCTCTCTCTCTCTCTCTCTCTCTCTCTCTCTCTCTCTTACCTTCCTAAGCTAGGTATACCCCTTTGGGGGGGTGAGGCCGTCCCAACTTCTCCCCAAAGTTTCTTTTCTCTCTCTTAGGTTAGGTGGACTCCCCTAGCTTGTTTCAGCTGTGGAGATTCGCCCTTTTTTTCCTTTATTTTTTCGGCACCCTGGAAGGGACACCTTGCAGCAAGGGGGAAAGGGGGGTTGGCACTGGCACTCATTTGATCAACATTGCAATTGCATATGCATTCTACCATTCTGCAGCCATACTACTGTGGCCAAACAGCATTTTTTTTTTAGCGTTATGTAATTTCTAGGATGTTCTATTCTAAAACATTAAACATTACTCTACAGAATTCTACAGGATCATACATAATTCTAGAAAATTCTAAATCAATTCATCCCGAAAAAATTTGCTTAAAAAACATTTTTCGCGGGACATTTTGAATACAAAGCGGGACGCGGGATTTTTTTTTATCAAATGCGGGACTGTCCCGCAGAATGGGGGACGTCTGGCAACCCTCCCCTTCTCCCACTTGACTCCTCAGTAGGGGGGTTCAGGATATGTCGTTAATTTAAAATAATTTGGACATTTTATAGTACTTAATGTTAAACAAGTGTGAATAATATTCTCTTTGTAGGAACGTTCTATCTTTGGTAATGTCTGACTTTCAAACTGATTGGTATAGATTAAATGTGAATGTCTTATGTTTTGTACATATGACAGCTTAAAATGCTGAACCATTTTCACTACTTACTGACGTTCGGTTGATAAAAATTATAAATATTTTGTTGAAATTCGTAAACCAGTTAACATTTAGTTAACTTATCATTTCTTGAATTAAAGATTTTATAAGTAAATTAGTTTGAATTATATTACATATAGAGACGCATTTTTAGTTATTTTATCGAACTACCAAGTTTGATTAATTTTACTTCGTAATGAAGAGTTAAATAAAAAAAACTCCTTTTTAGGGTGGATAGCTAACGAGATAAAGGAATCGATATTAAGTGCCGAACCATTTAGTGCCAGTCATTGAATGCCAAACCTTTTTCGTGTCTGTGTTATCGACAGAAAGAGATTCTTTCAGAAGATAAAAGATCTCTCAAACCAAAAATAGATCCTAAATTTAAATAATGGAAAATGGACTGTAATAATGGATTTGACGTTAAAGGCCGAGTCTTTCACAGTGATCGACCGGTTCGCTACGTCAACAAAAATAAAAAACAAGAAAAATGGTGTTTCGCAATCCAAGAGTATCCTTCCACACCTGTATCAAATCCAAAGGAATACTGACTGGATTTAGACAGTCTGGACCACAGCATCGAAAATCTTATTGCATCGATGCCACACAGTATCCAAACCATTCATGCAGAACATGGAAATGCTGCAAGATACTGATTGAATCTGTTTACATATAGAGTATGTCCTTATAAAAAGTAAAATTCTATTTATTGTTTGGATACTCACTTTATTTCTGTGAAGTTCTGCAAATGCTCTAAAAAACGTTTGTAGATTTTAAAAATGAAGAAATACTCGCAACTACACTAAAAGTGCGTGAATAGGGCAACATAAATAAAATCTGAGAGAAATCTGCTTCCAGCTTCCGTTTTCATTTCCTTTCGGGTGATAAACTAAAACCATTTTTTTAAATCTCTCTCTCTCTCTCTCTCTCTCTCTCTCTCTCTCTCTCTCTCTCTCTCTCTCTCTCTCTCTCTCTTTCTCTCTCGGAACGGGAGCTGCTTGGCGTCGATCTGAACGTGGGAAGGACGAACTATAGGTTAATCTTGGTTTTCAGACCACTGCATCTCCTCCTCGAGGATACAGCCCTGTACACCGAACTCCGTAGCCTGCTAGGGGATAGGGTGTGTGTAGTTTTAGGAGACTTCAACTGTCGCGGCATAAAGTGGGAAGACAGGACTGCTGATGCTGAAGGGAGGAGGCTAGTTGACTTTGCTGATGAGAACTTCCTCACTCAGTGGGTCAATGAGCCTACATGAGACGAAACCGTTCTAGACTTAGTATTCACGACCGAAGACAACCTCGTCACTGGCCTCACCGTTGACGAATCGTTGGGCGGGAGTGATCACGGTCTGATTAGGTTCCGTGTCTGCGTCACACGGGTGAAGCGTAGTAACTCGAGAGGCAGTAAGCTCGATCTACGGCGGCCGGACTTTGTTAGCCTCCGGGATGGCGTAGGTGAGATGGGGTTAGAGGTCGGCGGCGATGTTCAGGGAGTGTGGAGCATTCCGGGACGAGTTTATGGTGCTGCAGTCTGCTGCCATACCCTCAAAACCGGTCACCACTGCTTCAACGCAGCCTAAGTGGTTCAGTCGTGACATCGCTTCGGCTATCCAAAATAGGAAGGTAGCGTATAGGAGGGCGAAGGCCAATCGTTCCCATGAGAACACTGAAGCGTATGTCCGCCTGTGTAGGAAAGTGAAGGCGAAGGTTAGACTAACGAAACGTAACGAAGAACTACGGGTGGCAAGCCTCTGCAAGGGGAACCCTAAGAAGTTCTTCAGTTATATTAATAGTAGAAAGCCCATTAGAAGCATGATAGGTCCGTTAAAGTACCGAAGCGGCGTTCTGCGGACCTCCGACGCGGACATCGCTAATGTGCTTAATGAGTACTTTGCGGGAGTGTTCACCAGGGAGGACACCCGCGTCATCCCCGAGCCAGGCGTCAGGCACGAAGGTGCTGGCCTGGATAGTGTTCGATGTACTGCGACAGTCGTTGCCGATTGAATAGACAAACTGAGAGCGTTTAAGGCTCCTGGACCAGACCAGTTTCTCCCCAGAGTGTTGCGGGAGGTGCGCGACCAGGTGGCTCCCCACCTGGCTACAGTCTTCAACAAATCGTTGGAGACGGGCCAAGTGCCTGGTGACTGGAGGGAAGCCAACGTGACCCCTATCTTTAAGAAAGGGGATCACGAAAGTCCAGGGAACTATCGTCCCATTAGTCTCACTTCAGTTGTAGGTAAATTATTAGAGGGGATAATAGCGGATAGGATCGTTGACCATTTGGATTCTTACAAGCTACTTGGGGACTCCCAACATGGGTTTAGACGGCATAGGTCGTGTCTCACCAACTTGCTCCAGTTTTTGCACGTCAAGTTGAGTGAGTATGATAAGAGTTGGGCGATTGATATACTTTATCTCGACTTTCAGAAAGCCTTTGATAAGGTACCTCACCGCCGGCTAATAGCCAAAGTGCGCGCGCTGGGTATCGGTGGGGAAGTAGGTAGGTGGATTGAAAACTGGCTGAAGAATAGGCTGCAGAGGGTTATAATTAAAAGGGCTAGTTCGGGTTGGGCCTTGGTCACTAGCGGGGTTCCTCAGGGTTCCGTTTTGGGGCCACTGTTGTTTATTATTTACATAAATGATATCGACGGTGGCATCGTCTGTAGGATCGCCAAATTCGCTGATGACACAAAGCTTGGGGCCAATGTTGGAACGCCCGAGGCGATAGAGCAACTGCGTGCGGACCTAGGTAGGGTAGAAGAGTGGTCCGAAAAATGGCAAATGCCGTTTAACTTGGGTAAATGCAAGGTGATGCACATTGGCTACGCCAATCCCAAGTCGGACTACTCGATGTTGGGGAGTAATATCGAGGCGACTGATTTGGAAAAGGACTTGAGTGTGCTAATTAGCAGCGACCTTAAGTTTACCAAACAGTGCGTAGAGGTGGAAAAAAAGAAAGCCCAGAAGTTGTTGGGTTATATCAGGAGGCAATTTCGATTTCGGAACAAAGAGATTGTGCTCTCTCTGTACAATTCCCTGGTTCGGCCGCACCTAGAGTATGCTGTGCAGTTCTGGTCGCCCACCCTCAAGAAAGACATTGAGAGGCTGGAGCGAGTGCAGGCGAGGGCCACAAAGTTAATCCCTTCCGTTAGGCATATGGGCTACAATCGACGCTTACGCGCCCTGAATTTGTTTTCGCGTGGTCAACTCATCGAGGTTTTCAAGCTCTTGCGCGGGTTCAACGATGTCGATTTTAGAAGCATGTTTAGTTTAAATGATAACCCAACTCGCAAGAATGGTTGGAAGTTGGATTTGAAACGGTTTAGGACTATAGTCCGGTTGCACGGGGTGGGAACCCTGCATTGTTTTTTATATAGCAAATCTTCACATACTTTGAAAGCTTATACCGCCCCATTCAAAAATCCATCGGGTGTACACCTGACCCCCGCTTGGCTTTTTCAATATGGCCGTCATTTTCCAAGATGGCCGGCGAAACTGAAAAATCCCATATCCCGGTCAATACTTGATGGATTTTGATGATCTTGGTGTCATTTCTAGGGTTTTTTAGGATGAGTCGATATGGAGGGGGTTGCAGATACTTTGGCAGTCGTTTTGACCCACATTCGTCAATACTCAAGGTCACTGGAGGTCAAACGCCCACCGAAATAAGGAATATCCCGTATCCCGGGCAATCGTGGAGATATTTTGGTGATCTTACTGTCGGTTTTTGGTATGCAGAGAGTTGGTCGAAATACGATTAGCCGACAGACAACTGGCCGACAGACAACTGGTCGACAGGACAACTGGTCGACAGGACAACTGGCCGACAGACAATTGGTCGACAATATAAATATAATATATAATATATGTATTATATATTATATATTATAAAATATAATTATAAAATAAGTATATAATAATTATAGAATTATATAAAGATCATTTTTGAATTTCCTCTTTTCCCGATTAGTCTACATACTTCTGTTTTCAACATGTTCGAAAAATTTTCTCTTCGAGAAATTTCCTTTTTCCAGAATAGTCTCAATCACGGAGTAGTTTAAATCACGAGTTTGATTTCCCAAACCAATACCAGTATTATGGAATTCGTTAAAACAGAGAGAGGTGCTAGAAAACTTCTGTATGAAGGACTCGCATACTTAGTTCATAGAATAAGAGAAAATACAATTTATTGGAGATGTGAAAAGCGCAAAGGGTGCAGTGGTAGAGTGAAAACAATTATTCTATACCAGTTGCTTAAAATTAATCGAAATCTACGGGAAAATTGTTGAATGACCGGTTAGGGCAACTGTCCGCCCTTGACGATCGGTTAGGTTAAGTCGTGATATTTTCGTTGGTTAACAGAAAGAGAGCCGATATTGCAAAAGATGATATACAGTACTACAAACTTTCTATTTTTCATGTTTGATCCTTTGCCTTCCCAGTTGTCTGTCGGCCAGTTGTCCTGTCGACCAGTTGTCCTGTCGACCAGTTGTCCTGTCGACCAGTTGTCTGTCGGCCAGTTGTCTGTCGGCCAATCGTATTTCGACCAACGGTCCGGCTACCATGGAAGGTTGCAAAGCTACAAGATATGACCTCGTAAGCAAAACAAAGCTCACACCTAGCTGGGGAATTGGCATTGACAACTTTGATGCAGTTATTCACATTAAGTAACCATTTATTGGGGGCAAATATCAAAAGACATGGTTGTGTCAGGATCGTCAGGATCATCAGTCTGCTCTTCGTTTGCGTTTTGGGTCAATGGATTGTTGCAATCCAAGCCGCTGCCACATGCACAGAACATTGTGCAAGGGATTCCGCGCCCCATGCAGCCGCAGAGACTGCCCCTACATGCTGATTGTGATTCACACCCACATCTGATTAGCTTCAGAACTTCATCTGGTGCTAAGCACACTCCTCCACCAACTGTTTTTGGGATGAGAACTCTGTTTTTTGTCTCTCTCCCACCCATAATGCACAGGATCAAGTGGTGGTGGGTCACACTTTAGTGCATCGAGCCAGTTTGCCACAGTGTAGTGGGCTCTGAGCACATTTTGATGGAAAGCTTCAGTTGTTGGTGGTAGAGAACATAGTTTGGGTGCAGCAGTTCCCGACTTCCCTGTCTTCTGAGCCCATACTCGCTGACGACACTCAGTAAGAGATGAGGATTTCTTATCCCCATAGCATGCAACAATGAACGCTGTTGCCTCTTTCTCGATATGGTCAAAGCATGCATCAAGGGACCCCAGCTTGTCTAGCTTCCGACCCTTCTTGGCTGTGGCAATGGCAGTGGCTTTGCCGATGCCATGTATTGCTGCAACTGTGTCACAACCACTCAAAGCGTGTAGTTTGAGGATTTGTGGGATGATGTCTTTGTGCTGGGTTACAGTTGCTCGGATGTCCACTGATTTTCTGCCACGCACTGGAGACTCCATAATCATGGGACAGCCTAGTTTCTTAAATTCATAGAAGTGAGTCAGCATGGCAAACACGTCTGTGTCATCACAAATGATGGAGATGCGGGCATCAGAATCTTTCTCAGCTTGTGCGATAGCGTGTTGTGTTATTATCACGTCAGCCTCTTCATGAGATGATGAGAGCTCCAATGCTGCTCGACTCCTGCCTCGCACAATGGAAGTCGGTATGGTCTGCCATCCTGCAAGCACTAGCTCATGGTCTTGGGTTACAGTTGCGAGATACTCACTGTCAGCAAGGATTTGCTCACAGAGCAGCCTGTTTAGTTGCTCCTTGTTCGCGGTGCACGTGAGAACAGCGTCTCTTGTAGGCAATGGGGTGTTGAGGTCCAGCTTGTGAACTCTGCTGCTCTTGCTTCTCATTGCCCGAGTGCTTGATTTCGGAGAGAAATCATAGTAGCGATCAAAAGCTAGTACTACAGATGCATGAGAAAGATGTTTCGGTAGCCATACTTTGAAGGTTTGGATAAATGTAGCAACTGTGCCACTAGCAGGCCAGTCGACTGTCCACAAAACAGCTGACACATCCATGATAACAACTGTTGGTCGACCCCATGTTCGAGAGGATGTTTCCACTCCCAAGTTCTGCTTCAATGCGGACTTAGCTGCAGTTCTCATTAAGCCATCTGGTTGGAACAGTGCGGGTGGGTATGCCGCAAGCTCTGTTGAGAATACATGGGTCAAGTCAAGTTCGCGTTCGCTCATCAGCAAACCGATGACGCGTGCATAAATCGCTTCTTGGTCCATAACCAAGTGGGCACCCACCTTGATATGTTTCGTTTTACTTGCAAAGGTGATGACATGTTTGGAAATGGTGCCATAAAAGCCTTGTGGCCATGATGACTCGTACTGTGCCAGTTGCGTCTTTCCAATACTAACAGCTCTATCGGCATTGGCATCTGGAGATGCAAGCTGCCCTGTCTGAATATTGTATAAGTTGCCTCCTGGATGTGACTCTGGATCCATTGGGTCCATGCACTTAGAAAGGGAATCATGAAGTGATTGGCGATCTTCTCCATCATGTTTGATGCGACCTCCTGCCTCCTCTTTGTGGTACAGATGGAATGTTTCTAGGTGCTCACTCATATCTAGGAGGTCAGCAGTCAGACTCACACGAGCATTGAGGCTGTATACCCACGTGGCCATCACTTGTGGATTTTGGGTGTTACCAATGACACCACTAGGGCCCTTCCCACGACGCATCCAGGTACTCTCCAGGAACTGGTCGGTTGGCACCCCATTCCAGAGTCCATCCATGTGATGCATAGAACCCTCTCCTCTCATAAATGCATCTAAGACTTCTTCAGGTAACCACGTCATAGATCGAACGAAGAAGAGGCCATATCTACTGTAGTTGTGATGCCCAGCAGCGAAGAAATATGGCAACATATTTTCAGCTGTTTGAATGGCCAGAGCATAATCACCTTCATGTGTACTGCGCGTGTATTTCATAATGAGAAAAGTTGGCTTGATGATGATGTCAACCCACATACGAGTTGTTCTGCTAGCAGAGGCCAGTTCTTCAAGGACTTGCATCAAGTCAGCCATGGTATTGATACGCTCACCATACTTCAAGAATACAGGTCTGAGAGCTTCTTCAGTCAGCATGCGAAGTGCACGGGCATTTTGAGGGTACTTTTTTCCTTCTAGCATTTTATCCACTGATCCGAATGTGCCACAGAGAACTTCTTTCAGGCCACTTCCCGCTGCTAGACTGCCAATCGCACCTATGAAGTCCATCACCAAGTGCATTCCACCAAGGATGGCAACCACATCAGTCAGAAGACTTCGTGTATGGAACAGGATGTCCACTATAACCTTGTAGATCTGTTGATCTGCTGTGATGACCAAAACACTTTGGTTGGACTCCCTCGTCACTTTAATGCCATTGTTGATTGCAGTGTTGACAGTGTTGTGGTCCGCTGGCTT
Source organism: Bathynomus jamesi (assembly GCA_023014485.1). Classification (NCBI taxonomy): domain Eukaryota; kingdom Metazoa; phylum Arthropoda; class Malacostraca; order Isopoda; family Cirolanidae; genus Bathynomus; species Bathynomus jamesi. The sequence continues at coordinate 191,369 of JAJOZX010004170.1, forward strand.
CATATTAATGAGTGGCATATACTTGATGGCCGACTTCTTAGCTGGCATCATTCCCGCCTCTCTACAATGGCGGGTGTTGAAGCCATTGTACTCAGGGGTGCCAGCGACAAACAGTATCCGTCTGAAGAACTCCAGATCTAGCTCTTCTGCACGGTGAAGTGACACTTCGGCTGCTCTTGTAAGCTTCTCAGAAGGCTCAAATGAGCAGGTTGCCTCCATGGGCATAGGAGGTTTTTTCGGACCAGTGTATGGCACAACTTCCAGCTCACAATTTATGGGAACTGACATTTCTTGTTTTGATAGTCTAGGAATGACCTTCGCACTGTCGTTTTCAAGTGATCTGGGCTGTGTTACAATAGCTGCAAGGTTGTGACAGTTTAATCTACAATTTTGGGAGTGAATAACTGCATCAAAGTTGTCAATTATAACTTGCACAAGACCAGCAAGTGCAGCATCATTCAAACCCGACCACACAGCATCTCTTGCTGCAACAACAGCAGCTGAGCGCATAAAACGCCGCACTTCATCATAAGAACAAGTTACATTGTACTTGTACAACTCTTTAATGATTTGCTTATGGTCACCTATGAGAACACCCAGTGCTATTTGGAGTGGAGTAGGCTGATTTGTAACAACACTTGCTACAATGTTTCCAACCATTATGGATTGCAGGGAGTCAGAGAATTTCGAACTTACACGAGTAAGCAATTGCATAAGAACATCACTCATACATTCGGAAGCAATATATTTGTCTATGTGAGTACGATAAGAAGTGAATTCTTCCTTGTTCTTTTTGCACTCACTCGCGATTTGCTTGCCCAGCTTCTTCACACACTCATCAATATCAACAGATTCCTCACAATCTTTTGCAATATTCAGGTATGAGGCAGCATAGTTTTTGAAAACTAACAACGTAGCGATACCATCCCCATGTAAGTCTACAATTTCGTCTTTGAAGTAATCTTTAACTTTTACAATGAGCGACCTACGTGACAACTTCTCACCACCTAACTCTTTGTAAAGCTTCTCTACTTCAATTGAATTCCATGGTTTCATTTTGTCCTTCGACAATTCTACACACAAAGCAATGAAGGGGCGGTCTTCAGGTTCAACCCTTGACTTATTCTGGCAAGCTCTCTCAACCTCAACATGAAAGGTAGACATACAATCTTTATGGTATCGGGCTTCTTCAGCCGGTAAATCTCCTTTCATGCCCAACAACCTACTGAGTACAACTTGTCCCTGCTCATCATTTTTCAGTTTACACTTTTCTATCAACACATCTTTGTAATTTGTTTTTTTATCACCAAGCTTATCGGTCATAAACCTAGATGCTGGAATGCGGTATTGCACCGGAACTTTGATGTCATATTTCTCGGGTAATATACACTCACTGACTTTCAAACAAAAGAGAGTGTTTTTTAGGGTCATATACTGGGCCTTCACTGAGAACAGCACTACGTAGTCTTTTTGGCTCCACTGTAGGGGTATCACATTCTCTCTTTTTCATGAATGCTGATAAATTCCGCTTGGACACATAAGTGGAAACACAGTTCTTGTGACAACAAAGGATTTTTGCTCCATCTTCCAAGAGAGGCTCTAGTCTCGCTCGAACATCTGGCTGCCCTCTGATGTCGCTGCTCTCTATGATTTTCTGAATCCTCCCACAATTTGAAAGACCTTTCTGACTTCCAGGACAGCTACGCAGGAAATCCTTGAAGAAACATTCGTCTGCAGCTTTTGTAGACCCTGAAAAATAAGAATTTTGTTTACCCATTCTTCAGAGTACAAATCGCATTGAAATAATTTATCCTCAGCAAATGAAAACCAAACAATGCTCACCTGGTATATTCTCCATATTCAGCAGTCAAAAAACAATTTTGGAATAAGCACAACCAAGAAGTCATCAAACCACCAGGTGGGCAGCACCATCAGCAATAATCTCAACAACCTGAAAAAAATAAGAGGAATAATTAGACATATTGGAATTCACCTTGCCATGGGGAAAATATCCCTGATTTAATTTTAAACCCTATAGAACTACTCAGTGTCGCCCAAAACCATAAAAACGACAGTAAGATCACCAAAATATCTCCACGACTGCCCGGGATATGGGATATTCCTTATTTCGGGGGGCGTTTGACCTCCAATGACCTTCAGTATTGACGAATGTGGGTCAAAACGACTGCCAAAGTATCTGCAACCCCTCCAGATCGACTCATCCTAAAAACCTCTAGAAATGACACCAAGATCATCAAAATCCATCAAGTATTTACCAGGATATGGGATTTTTCAGTTTCGCCGGCCATCTTGGAAAGTGGCGGCCATATTGAAAAAGCCAAGCGGGGGTCAGGTGTACACCCGATGGATTCTTGAATGGGGTGGTATAAGCTTTCAAAATATGTAAACATTTGCTTTATAACAAACAATGCAGGGTTCCAGTAAAATCAGGGTCTGTGCTACCGGACTACTAGTGTGTGTGGGAATTACTTTATGTATAAGATCTGTGACACGTGGAACAGGTTACCTTCAGAAGTTGTGAACAGTTCCTCTGTGGATCTGTTCAAGAAAAGGTTAGACCAAATCTTGCACACTATTTGAGGGTGTAGAAAATTTTCCCTGGCACCCGTCGCCATTGGTACCTCCTCGGTATGGGCCGCAAGGCCCATTGAGGTACTGCTTTTCCTTGTAACTCCTTGTAACTCCTTAGGGCTAACCTGAATTCGGTCATGGTATCTTTAGTAGTATACCCAAAAAAATGCCCAGAGCAAATCAATTGCATACAACACGGTCAATAATTGCAGCATTGCACGCATCATTGCACCATGCCGTAGCAAAACTGCATGCAACAAGGGGGTTTACGCAACAAGGGGGTATGCAAAAAGGGAGAGAGGGGGTTATGCATGAAAAGGGAGTGGGTAACCTAACCTAACAAGGGAGGAGAGTGGAGGTTAAGCATGAAGAGGGCAGGGGGCTAGACTCTCCAAAGGGGAAATGGGTAACCTAACCTAACAAGGGTAATAAAACACAAGAAAGAGAGGAGGAGAGAGAGAGAGGATGAGATCTTCTCGCTGCGGCGTTTCGAAGCATTTTAAATTCTGTAGTACCCTTCCGGGTTGGGCTTAGGAGCACAGCCACTTGGCTTAGCAGACAGCCACTCGTATTTTTTTTATGCAGGAAAAAGGTGCAAAGGGCAAATACCCGCAAAAGCGCCCATCCCATAGAAGAAGAAGAGAGCCAAAATCAAGGTCCGGGGTTTTCGAGATGCCTAGACACTGCGTTTGAAAGATGAGAGGTCATAGACACGAGGAAACATGGACTGAGGAAGATTGTTCCACAGTTGACCGGGTGAGTAGATGAAAGACTGAAAATACCGATTGACCCTTGTATTAGATAGTTGGTCAGAAAAGGATTGAGAAAGTGTAGAAAGTCTGGCACTACGTGCTCTCCTTAAAGGAGAAGGCATGCAGTTAGAGAGTTCAGAAGAGCAATGTCCGTATGATAGCGATCGTAAAGAGAACGTGAAGCAACATTGCGGCAAAGGGAGAGAGATTGAAGAAAATCAGTAAAAGGCGGGGAATTGATGAGATGAAAAGCCTTTGATTCCACCCGGTCAAGTACGGCTGTGTGGGTTGAACCACCCCACAGCAACTGAGTGGGGGTGAAGAAACCACGGAGGCGGTACAGCACACCTAACCTCTTAGAAGCTGGTTTAGAAAGAGAGGATGTGTGATCTTTCCAGGAAAGATCGCGAGAAAAGGAAACGCCAAGAATGTTAAGAGAAGAAGAGGGATTGAGTTGTTTCTTGTTGAAGGTATAGGGATGGTCATGTGGAACATTGTGACGAGTAGACAGATGGAAGGACTGAGTTTTTGAGGCATTGAAAGCCTGCATTGAAAGCCTCTGCAGGTTCTGCAGGCGGGTGGAGAAGTGAAGAGTGGAATCATCGGCATAGGAGTGAATAGGACAGGAAGTGCGAATTATAAGATTATTAATAAATAAAAGGAAAAGAGTGGGTGACAGGACAGAACCCTGATGAACACCACTGTTAATAGCTTTAGGAGAAGAACAGTGGCCATCTACAACTACAGCTATAGATCGGCCAGAAAGGAAATTACTGTAGATGAAGTCACAGACAGAAAGATAGAAAACGAAGGAGGGCAGTTTCGAAATTAAAGATTTGTTCCATACGCTATTAAAAGCTTGCAATATGTCTAGCGCAAAAGCAAAGGTTTCACCGAAATCCTGAAAGGGGGGGTGAATCCATATTGACGATCTGAAAGAAGATTGTGAGAAGAAAGGTGTTTAAGAATCTTCCTATTAAGGATAGATTAAAAAACTTTGGAATAGCGGCAAGAAATTAAAACAGTTGGACGATAGTTGGAGGGTTGAAAGCGGTCACCCTTCTTTGGGACAGGTTGTATGAAAGTGAACTTCCAGCACAAAGGAAAAGTACCAGATGAGAGACAAAAGACGAAAGAGTTTGCCTGGGCAGGGTGTCAGTACAGAAGCACAGTTCTTAAGAACAACAGGAGGGACACCATCAGGACCATACGCCTTCGTAGAGTTGAGCCCAGATAGGGCAGAAAAAACAACTTTAGGAGAGATTCTAATTTCAGACTTAATTAGGGGGAGGAGATGGAGAAACAGCACCGGAATCGTCCAGGGTTGAATTGTACGCTAAAGTTTGAGCAAAGAATTCAGCTTTGGCAGAAGAAGAGACGGCAACTCTGCCGTCGGAATGGAAAAAAGGAGGGAAAGAAGAGGAAACAAAGTTGTTGAAAAGGTTCTTAGCTAGATGCCAGAAAGAGCGCGAAGAATTAGAATTGGATAGATTTTCACATTTTTGTCAGATGAAGGAATTTTTGGAGAGTCGAAGAACAGATTTTGCACGATTCCGGACAGAAATATAAGCTGAATGAGAGTCAGGAGTTGGATAGCGATGGTACCTTCTGAAAGCTTCCTCTCTGCTGCAGCTAGCATTTGAATAAATAAAGTTAAAACAAGGTTTTTTTGCATTAGTAGTAAGAATAGCATATGGAATGTAAGCCTCTATGCCCGAGAGAATCACTTCTGTGATGCGCTCTGCACACTCAGAATGGCCCCGGCCACGGAAGCAGTAATCATCCATGGGAAATTACAGAAGTACTGCCTAAGGGCTTTCCAATCAGCAACGCCGAAGTGCCAAAGTCGCCTCCTCTTGGCAGGATCCAAAGGCCGAATTGGAGCGATAGGACAGGAAACAGAGATAAGATTGTGATCGGAGGAGCCCAACGGAGAGAAAAGTTTGACAGAGTAAGAAGAAGGTTGAGAGGTAAGAAATAAATCCAGAATATTGGGCCTATCTCCAAGGCGATTGGGGATATGAGTAGGGTGCTGTACAATCTGCTCTAGGTCATTTAGGTTAGAAAAGTTGTAAGCTAGTTCACCAGGGGTGTCAGTGAAATGGGAGGAAAGCCGAAGGTGGTGATGAACATTGAAATCTAAACTGGAGATTTGAGCAAAGGGAGAGCGGGAAAGAATGTATTCCACTTTGGAAATGAGGTAGTCAAAGAATTTGGGATAGTCAGTAGAATTAGGAGAAAGGTAAACAGCGCAGATGTATTTAGTTTGAGGTTGGCATGTAAGCCGTAGCCAGAGAGTATAGAATTCGGAAGATTCGAGTTCGGGAATACGAGAACAAGTTAGGTCAATGCGTACATATACGCAACATCTGAGTATAGAAAAAGTAAGAGGGTACAGAAAAGGGGTTGCTGTTAGTCGTCCCAGACACCTGAGTTTCAGTGAGGAAAAGACGATGAGGTTTAGAGGAGGAGAGGTGGTGTTCAGTAGATTGAAAATTTGAGAAAAGACCATTGCCCGGATCTGCCTTCCCGGTATTGGCATGGGGGGTGGGGGGACCAGAAGTGGAGACAGAGAAGTATATTTAAATGTTTTACCACTCTATCTAACTGATATTCGACGAATTAGTGGCGAAAGATATACTTTCCAACAAGATGGAACCCCTGCTCACAGAGCACGCCAAACTGTCATTCCTTGAGAACGAAACACCGGATTTTATCGAACCCAATATGTGGCCGTCGTGTAGTTCCGATCTTTTACCACTAGATTATGGTGTTTGGGAAGCCCTGAAGTTCAAACTTTACATCCCTGGTACCAATATAAGAGACATAGATGAACTACGCGAAAGAATTCTGCTCGGCTGGGAGAAGGTGTCTCAATGATATGTAAACAGGTGTATTGATCAGTGGCGTAAACGTTTGAAGGCCTGCGTTGAGCAGAAAGGGGGACACATCGAGCAACTTCTCAATTAAGACGAACATCATGCTATGGTAAGCATCTATGAAGTTTGGGAGCTCTAGTCCCCTTACTTTTTTTAATATTACAGTTAGCTTCTAAGGGGTCACTTTACTTTACCCACCCTGTATATATGTATATATATATATATATATATATATATATTATATATATATATATATATATGCACACTCGTATATACTTTCAGCAATAACGGATTTTTCTCATCTCTTATTCTTTCTCTCTCCCTCTCTCTAAATATCGGTTAAAAACACATACATATATACATTTTATCGTCTCTATCATAAAAATATTAATTTGTATGTCATAGGACACAAGACCTACCCCGAATGAGCCATTTGGTGTTTTCAATCTAAAACAAACAAACTGCGATATTTGCTTGTTTTAAACACGCTTTGAGCCGATTTGCTACTTGTGTAATATAAAAACAACGGGTCAAAGCTTTAAAAGAAAAATTCTAACATTTTTAGATATGATAAAATAAATGTGTTCTTGTTCAAATATGAGCATTAGATCTTTATGCTATCAGGTCTCTTCGTGCAAGTTTTGTAAAGTTTGATCGGCTGATTACCGCATAAATTCCATATATATATATATATATATATATATATATATATGTTAACCCCTCCGTCTATGGCCCTGAGTCGGTTCGGATCGACGGGGGTTCTAGTTGGGAGGCAGCAACGGATATTTCTTCTATAACATTCTAATTCTTTTCTCTCGCTTTAGGGTCGATAGTTGTTAATTCTTCTCTTTCTATGATACTCTGATACTTTCTCTGATACTAAAATTATCGACTTTTCTTTTATAACTTATCGACTTTACTGAATAAGTTCTTCTGAAGAGAGCGCGGCTCGAAGGGGAAAATAAAAAGTTTCTCACTGTGATTTACTTCTAAAAAATGTACAGGTAGTGCTCTGAATTTACAGGGGTAGAGGTTCGACCCCTTTCGACCATGACTCAGGCCGGAATCTAAAAAAATTAAGGAGGCAAGGGGCCTCTGCCACCTCCTCGCAGCGAGGCTGCTAACAAGGGAGTCTCGTAGCAGTGACCAAAGAAGAGTCCCGTAATGAAGTGAAGTCCATTTTACAAATACATGTAACATATAAGCCTAAATGTTGGGGGATGGCAGTTGAAGGTTAAGTTTCCCCCCTTTTAAACACATGATCAGATGTTTGAAAGATTCCAAATAAAAATTTAAAAAATAAAAATAAAAACTAATTGTATTTTTTTGCCGAGTCTTCATTTCTGAAGGCGATATCATTTCATAGTAGTACATAAGTACAATTTAAGTACACGACTGAGTACATTTTCGTTTGGGTTTATTACAATTATGATTGCGATTATGGATTACTTCACATTCGCTTATGATTGTCCATTACAGTTCTATTAAAGTACATTCTTACATTATATATTAAGTCATTACATTTAATTACAGTTTCATTGAAGTACATTACAAGTTGTTATTAATTACAGATTCATTATAGTAAATTACGTTATATTAAATTAAAGTATTACAGTTAATTACAATTAAACAGTTACTATAACTTTGTTTTGTTTTTACAGTGTTTCATATTAATAGACAATTAAGATGTTAGAAATATAATACAAAGTACATGGGCACATACGGTATGGATTTATATACAACATAATATGTTATATTACGTTATAATATGTTATAAATTTGAATCAGAGCGAGAGGAGATATTTATCTTAGAAGCGTTCGATTTTGCAGTGATTAGCGAATTCGATCACTTACCTAAGCATTTATGAATATCTTGTGAGGGGTGAACGCACTTACAAGAAAAAAATAAAATACATGTGGACGTATTTGACATGTACGTAACACAATAGGTTGTGTGCGTAATATAAACACGCGTAAAATATGGACTGACAGGTTGATAGGCATCAGTGGACAATAGGTAAGAAACAACATAAATAATGATGTATAGAGAATGAAGTGTTTTGTTTTTATTATTATTATTAAAGAATTTACCATACATTGAATACGAAAGATGTCCAGATACTAAGCACGTGATTCAGTGTACAAGGTATGGGAAACGTAAAGTGAATTAAGTTATTTTATGACGTCATAGTGTATAAGTCATTATTAGAAAAGATGAATTAGAGAAATACAGTAATGAATAAAGAAGTACAAATCATTATTAGGAAGATTTACAAGAACGAATTAGAGACAAAGAGTGGGTATTAATGACTAAGAAGTACAACTACGGGTTCCAATCATGTTATATGCAATGTGTATGCATAATCTAGGGTCGATGGTGAGATGCAAGACAATCATAATTAATTATAATAACTTCTATAACAAATGAAAAATGGATACGACTAAACCATAGAAATGGTAGATAGTAGGGTTGTGACACAAACAAAAAGAGGAAGCTACAAGTAAAATTATTATCCAAACTCGCGTTAAGCGATTTTGGTTCTTATGTAAAAATGAATATTGATTATTCATTTCATTGTTCGTTTTTACACATATATATAATATATATATATATATATATACACACAGGGTCATTCAAAAAAGACGCAACAGTTTAAATTGCTTATATTTCGTAATATGGTTAACATACAGGAGTGATTTTTGTATTACTTTACAGCGTACAATTGGGAGTTTTTATTTAATGAAAAACATGTTCAATGTGTGAACCACCGGCATCCAAAACCATTTGCAGTCGACGTTGAAAGTTGGCAAGTACTGTGCGTAGAACGTCATGAGTGATTGTGCTGACAACAGATGAAATTTCCTCTTGCAGCTCACTAATTGTGAGAGGATTGTTTCTGTAAACATTATCTTTCAGATATCCCCATAAAAAATAATCACATGGGTTGAGATCCGGAGAATATGGTGGCCAAGACCATCCACAGGCAAAACGTTCAGGGAAGCGATTCGAGATGACGCGATCGTCAAAATATTCATTTAAGGTATTCAAAATTGCGTTTGAAGTATGGGGTCGAGCTCCATCCTGTTGGAAAAACATTTCCTCGAAATTATTAACTATGCTTTGAAGCAACGGGATAAAGTCTTCTTGAAGGAGGTGATGGTATCGTTCCGATGTCACCGTCTCGTGGAGAAAAATTGGCCCAACAATTCCTTTAGCTGAAACAGCGCACCATACGGTGCATTTTTGCGGGTGTAATGGCGCCTCCATTATTGTGTTGGGATTTTCTGATGCCCATATTCGCATATTTTGCTCGTTTACATAACCTTTGAGGTAAAAATGCGCCTCGTCAGTAAACCAGATGTTTTCTAGAACCGCAGGGTTTCTTTCCATGAATTGCAGAAATGAACCACAAAAATCATTTCTAACAGCTTTCGCTCGCTCAGTGAGCGTCTGATGCATTTGAAGTTTATACGGAAACATGCTCAGATCTTTCTTTAATATCCTGTTGGTCGAAGAACGGGATATTTCCAATTGTTGAGAGAGACGGTTAACAGATTTCTGAGGACTTCGCGTAACTGCCTCCTTTGCACGTTTAACGTTATTCACTGATCTTGCGGTTCTCTTCCTACCCACAACGCCTTTCTTATTGTCGGTTGCAGTAGCCGTATTTTCAAACTTTTTAACTAACCTATATATCGTAGATCTGTTCGGACCTTTCCTGCAGTTGAACTTCTTGCAAAAATTACGTTGAACTGCACAGCCGGTAGCATAAAACGTTTTCACTATAAACACACGTTGTTGTAAAGTGTACATCTTCCTAAACACTGACTAATGACGCGCTACTACACCTTAGGCTACAAGAGTCGTTCGCCTAGCGCCTTACGCTACTAGGCCTAAGCAGTAACAACACTCCCAGGTGTACTCTGTAAACTAATACAAAAATCATTCCTGTACGTTAACAATATTATGAAATATAAGCAATTTAAACTGTTGCGTCTTTTTTGAATGACCCTATATATATAGGGTGGGGCACGGGAATCAAGTGTTTTTTGAATAGCTAGTAATCGGCCATTAGGAATGGGAGGGGCGTGCGGTAGGTAGCATTCCATTCCTGGGTTCATAACATTTAACTTTAACTAACACTCACCTTTATCTTTCAGGTGCCATCATGGAGCAGTGGACGTTAGAACACCGCATGTTCGCGTATGATCATTTTGTTAGGAGTGGCGAGTCAGTGACAGCAGTTCAGCGTGCGTTTCGCCGCAGATTCAACATTCATCGAAATGACTCTGTTCCCGCTCGTGACACAATCTTACGTTGGGTTAACAATCTTCGAACAGGAGGCTCAATAATGAAAACAAAACCGAAGGGGCCGCAACGCACTGTGCGTACTCCAGAGAACGTTGAAAGGGTCAGACAAGCGATGTTGCAAAGCCCAGGCCGCTCTGCTCGGAGACATTCAGCTGCACTCGGAATCAGCAATCGTACTGTTAGACGGATTTTGCATGAAGAATTACATTTTCACCCATACAAGTTAGCGATGGTGCAGGAATTGAATGTAAACGATTGCCCCCAACGACTGAATTTTGCACAGGAAATGCTTGCACTTTATGAGCAGAATGAAAACATGATGGTGGTAATGAGTGATGAAGCCCATTTCCACCTTAATGGGGCCGTCAACAATCAAAACTGTCGGTATTGGGCTGCTGAAAATCCGCGACAACTCCATGAAAAAACCGCTGCATAGCCCTAAGGTTACAGTTTGGTGCGCGGTGGGAAAGTTTGGCGTCATCGGTCCCTATTTCTTCGAACAAAATGGGTTACCGTTACCATAACATCTGGGCGTTACATTGAGATGGTGAACACCTTTTTCATCCCTGAGTTACGAAGAAGGCGTATTGCTCGTCGACATTTGTGGTTTCAGCAAGATGGGGCCACGCCACACCGCCAGAGCGTCAATGGCTGTTCTTCGCCCCCTGTTTCCCAACCATCTCATTTCGAGATTTGGTGACATTGCATGGCCCCCTCGGTCCCCTGACTTGTCCACATGTGACTTCTTTCTATGGGGGTACCTCAAGTCACGTGTCTACGAGGACAAGCCCCGTACATTAGATGCATTGAAGGAAGCGATCCGTCAACAAATCATCCAAATCAACAGAGACCTGCTGGGAAGAGTGGAGGCCAATTTTCGTAAACGCCTTCAACAATGCGTCGACGGCCAAGGACATCATATGCCAGATATAATTTTCGGTACATGATTATTATGACATGAAATGCTATGTTCTTACGAATGTTGTTCTACCAATATATTTTCTTTACAAAAATAAATATAATTTTCCTGATTATTCCAAAAACACTTGGTTCCCGTGCCCCACCCTGTATATATAGAAAGAATAATAATAAATAATTTTATTAATGAAAATAATATACAAAGTCCTCTGTGAAGGATGGACGGAGCAACCAAAAAAAATCATCTTTTTATCTCGCAAATTTTCACTTCTGATAAAAATGTGCGGTTGTTCAAATATTGGTATCGCTCCTTTACGCTATCAGGTCTCTTCGAACAAATTCTGACCGAATGGCGCACATTCTCGATGTAATTGTGAGATTCAAAAATATGTAAATAAAAAGTCACGCTATTTGGGCTCATATATATACAGGGTGTCACATAAGTCCGGCATCATAGGAGAAATTCATATTTTTCTATTTCCACAAACCATAATTCATATGCTCGGGATGCGAATTTCCCGTCCACCATTCTGTTCAGTGACGAGGCTGTTTCTTATGGAAATGGTGAGGTAAATCGACAGAACACCCGCTACTGGTCTCAAAACAACCCTCACTGGTATACCTCTTCAAAGGAACAAGGTGCATCTCGGGTGATGGTATGGTGTGGCATTTGGAAGGATCGCATCATAGGCACCCTCTTTTTCGATGAACATATCACTGGAGGCACCTACCTACGTATGCTCAAGGAAGAAGCATTTCCCAGTGTCTTGAACGAAGAAGGAAATTTCCCAACATGGTTCCAGCAAGACGGCGCTCCTGCACATTACAGCACCCAAGTAAGGCAATACCTGTACCAACAATTCCCTGGTCATTGGATAGGACGTCGAGGGCCTGTGGAATGGCCAGCTAAAAGCCCGGATCTCACGCCACTAGATTTTTATCTCTGGGGCCACTTAAAAGCGCTGGTATACGCAGAGAAAATTAGGAGTGTTGAACATTTGCGGCAGCGCATTATTGGGGCATGTAACACCATTACTCCTGACATCATTCACCGTGTGCTTGCTGACTGGGTACCACGTCTGAATTTGTGTATTGAAAACAATGGTGGACATATTGAGCACGTTCTGTAAATAAAAGCTTTTGTTTTGCCTTTTTTTATTATTTTTCCTATGATGCCGGACTTACGGGACACCCTGCATATATATATATATATATATATATATATATATATAATAATAATAAATTACATACGCCCTTCACGGTTAGCTCGGTTAAGTCGTGATGTGATTTTCTTCATATATATACAGGGCGTCCCAAAAAAATGTATACACACTTTAACAGCTGATAGCTCAATTGATGTTTCTTTCTTTCCAAGTTAAACCCATTAGAATTAATAATGGCAGTCAGACTAAGCTTTGAACAAAGGAAATTCATTCTAAAATGCTACTGGAAGTGTGAAAACGCAGTTGAAGTGCAAAGACAGTTTAGGAGGGAGTTTCAAACAGATCCACCAACGCGACTTACCATCACTCGAATTAGAGATAAGTTTGAAGCCGATGGAACTGTTCAGAATGTCCACAAGAAGCGTTCCGGAAGACCACGGACATCGACAAGCCCCACAAAGCAAGAAAGAGTACTGGAAACGTATCACCAAAGTCCAAGAAAATCTGTGCGTCAAGCGAGTCGTGAGGTAGGAATTTCAGAATCGTCTGTCCAACGCATTTTGAAGCGCTGTCAATGGAAAAGTTACATTCCAAGATTAGTCCATGCTATTAATGAAGATGATCCGGACCGAAGAGTGGAGTATTGCGAGTGGTACTTGGCACGATGTGGATGTGGATTGGACGAAGGGGTTTCGTAGAATACCCTCCGCGTTCACCAGACCTCACACCACTAGACTTTTTTTTATGGGGATACTTAAAAGACAAAGTCTACGCTATAAAACCTGCAACAGCCGCTGAATTGAGAGCAGCCATTGAACGAGAATGCACACAAATACCAAACGAAATGTTTCGTGATGTTGCGATTCCATTGCTTCGCGTTATCAGCAGTGCCTGGACCAGAACGGACGTCAGTTTGAAAACAGGCGTTGACAAACAATTAAATAATGTCTGTAGATTCTATTACATTTTGAAAATGAAATGTATTTTAATAAACACTGCCTTTATAATTATTTAAAGTGTGTATACATTTTTTTGGGACGCCCTGTATATATATATATATATATATATATATATGAAGAAAATCATATCACGACTTAACCGAGCTAACCGTCAAGGGCATACAGTTGATCTAACCGTGCATTCAATTAACCCAACATATCCCCGTAGGTTTAAAGAAAATATTGAAATCTCGTTAAAACATTAAGCAGGCTTATGTTGTCCATTTCTTTAAGTAAATTATTATGTTAAGTATATAATGATGTGGTGTAATAATAAAAATGCTAATAACAATAATTCAGTGCATGAGGTCATTTCAGAAAATAAATTTAAAATGTACACTGAGAATCAACCAACCCACAGTTCATTGCACACACACATACACACATTAACGAGGTTAATGTCCCCGCCTTCATCTCTCTCTCTCTCTCTCTCTCTCTCTCTCTCTCTCTCTCTCTCTCTCTCTCTCCGCAGGGGGTATAAAGGTTATGCACGTTCCTTCTGGGTGTTGTAAACTTTATACTTGGGGTGTGACAGCCCTCCGGTCCCGAGTCGTGGGATTCTAGAGAAATTGGCTGCCAATTCCTTTAGGTTCTCTCTCTTTCGGGAGGGCGGGTGAAGTCTGTTATACAAACCTGTCCCGTGGGTTACTAGGACCCCTTCCCATCCCACTCTGTCCTTTTAGCTTAGGTTAGGGATGTTCTCCTCTGACTGCAAAAAAAAAAGAAACTTTTAGTATTGTCTTTTTCTCTACTGTTACGATTAGGACGCTACTGCTATCTCATGCGTGGGAAGAGAGGCTTGGAACCTCTATAAATAACACCATTTAACTTCAGTTGTAGGTAAATATTTAGAGGGGATAATAGCGAGTAGGATTGTTGACCATTTGGATTCCTACAAGCTACTTGGGGACTCCAACATGGGTTTAGACGGCATAGGTCGTGTCTCACCATCATGCTCGAGTTTTTTTCTACGTCATGTTCAGTGAGTATGATAAGAGTAGGGCGATTGATTAGAAGGCCTTTGATAAGGTACCTCACCGCCGGCTAATGGCCGAATTGCGCGCGCTGGGTATTGGTGGGGAAGTAGGTAGGTGGATTGGAAACTGGCGAAAAATGCCACAAAGTTAATCCCTTTCGTTAGGCATATGGGCTACAATCGACGCTTACGTGACGCGGGTTCAAAGATGTCGATTTTAGAAGCATGTTTAGTTCAAATGATAACCCAACTCGCAACAATGGTTAGAAGTTGGATTTGAAACGATTTAGGACTAGTATATGTGGGAATTACTTTAACACGTTGATAGTTTAAGATTAAAACATAAGAAAACTCTGCAGGAGTTCGCTTGCACGGTGTCTCTGTGAGCAAGGTAAATATCGAGCTATTTTTATATTCTCCACTTTCCTGTAAAATTTCCTTGGCTACTTTTCCAGGGTCAAGGTATTTTCTTCAACCTTTTTCCGTACCTGCCTCTGGCAGGGAGGGAGCGGAGGGTGGGGAGAGAGCCTTCTACTTTTCTATCCAGTTTTCTACTACTGCTAGCATAGTTGAAAGACAAAATTTTCCCTGGCACCCGTTGCCATTGGTACCTCCTCGGTATGGGCCGCAAGGCCTTTTGAGGTACTTCTTTTCCTTGTAACTCCTTGTAACTCTCTCTCTCTCCAGGTTGTTGTTCGAATATTCCTGCCAGCTCATACAAAATGTACGTATTGTAATACCAATTTTATTTTTGCGTGATTAATTGAATTTATATGTGATTCATTGAAATTTTTTATTTTTTCCAGGTATTTGAGTTGTGTGAATGATGGCAGTTCAGTCCACTTACACTTTGGACGAAACGATAGTGATGAGCACATGGGCTCATGAAAGGTCACTTACTGGCAAAACGATGCATAATATCCAGAACGATTTCAACACAAGATTCAATAAGGCTGCACCACCAAACAAAACGGTATTACGCTGGGAGAAAAAGCTGTTTGAAACTGGTTCCATCAAGGACACACCACGATCGGGAAGACAAACAACGCAAGCAGAACGATGTGAAGGTGTGATTACATCGCGTTGGCTCGTTCACCGAAAAAAATCACTTCGGAAACGATCACAATAACTTGTAGTCCCCATGTCCACAATGACAGACTACATGACAAAAGATCTCGGCATGAAGCCATACCGCTTTATTAGTAACTGTAATTAGTAACTGTATTTACTGTAAGTATTTGTTGCTAGTGACTTGTTTCTTAATTACACCTACCACATATAAATACAATTAATCACACAAAAATAAAATTGGTATTACAATATGTACAATTTATAAGGGGTGATGGGTTGTTCGAAAAGTCCCATCACCCCTTATAAATTGTACATATTGTAATACCTCTCGCATCCAAGTTGATAAAACGGCAGTGTAAATTAGCTAAACTACTCAAGGTTATGGGGACGAGAGCTGAAGTTTCATTTCCCTTACACTTTCCTTAAAAAACACATTTTAAACTACGTAGACTACTGCTTCCTAAACAACTATGACAGTATGAATGCAAGCGACCGTGAACACTTTATCGATATCTTTTTTCGAGTATAAACTCTCAAAGAAATTTTATAAAGAATGGCTTAAAATATTTATTTATATCGATTCATACACTTCAGTAGAAACAATGAATACGTTAGTTATGAGATACAAGGAAACAGGTTAAAGTTTGTAATATAAACTACACCTACAATAAACAACACGTTCTACACTCTGCCCCAACAGCCTTAGGCACACTTACCGAAATTACAAGAAAGCTGATTGGGAACAGTTCAAAATACAGACTGAGGAACAATTCACCACATTAAACACCACACCCATCATAAACATCAATAAAACACTCAAGACATTTAATCAGATCATCAATAATGCAAACAAATACATACCCAAGGGCAACATTAGGAAATACAACCCAAATTACATTAGAGAAATAGCCCACCTCATAAGGCAACGTAATAACCTCAAACATAACACACAAACACCACACACAGAAGCCATAAAACAGCAGATACAACAGCTCAACACAGAAATAAACAACGAACTCAAAGAAAAACAAACAGAAACATTTAGGAAATTCATAACAACACTAAACCACTCCACAGATACATTCAGGCTATACAAGACTATAAACAGCATTACACACTCTAACAGTGGCATTCACACCTTACACGCGGCTATCTGTCGCAGCCAAAATAATATCCCAACATATACACAAAAAGCGAACATTCTAGTTAATCACTACGCAAAGATAAGTCACTGAAACAGAGACAACAACCAGAAACACGCAGACAGACAAACAGCCAGACACAAGAAAACCTACAGACTCGACACGACCATTACACCCTTCAATACAGACCAGACCACCAAGATCATCAAAAACATTAAGAATTCGAAGGCTACTGGACCGGACAACATATCTAACATACACCTTAAACACTTGGGCCAACAGGGAATAATAGCTCTCACAAATATCAGCACATATTCATACCAACACTGTATTATTCCTGACATATGGAAACAAGGTAAAATTATTACACAACTCAAACCAAACAAAAATCCAACAGAACCAGCTTCCTATAGACCCATTACTTTACTATGCACACCTTCCAAAGTAACAGAAAGACTAATCTTACAAATCACCAACCAACACACCACTATCGCCTACTCAACATGGATTCAGACCTCACCACTCAACCACGACATTACTCACTAACCTCACACAGCACATCATGGATGGCATCAACTCCAGACGACCAGCTCAACGTACACTATTAACAATAATAGACATTAATAAAGAATTTGATGCTAGTAGGATGGGCGCAAAATGGACGAGTGCAATGCAACTGCAAATGTTGATCAATGTTGCAAGTTGTTGTGCAACAAGGGGATGTCGCATGTTACGCAACAAGGGGGAGGGAGAATGTTGCAAAGCGTTATGAAACAAGGGGGAATGTTGCAAGGTGTTATGCAAAAAGGGGGAATGCTGCAAGATGTTATGCAGCAAGGGGGAAGGAGGAATGTTGCAAGAGCAACAAGGGGTTATGCAACTTGGAGGCGGAGTTATCCTCCAAGAGAAAGAGAGAGTAGAAGGAGAGAAAAAAAGAGGAGAGGTGTTCGCCTGGCAGAAGCCAAGCGCATATTAAGACTTCAACCGAGCGGCTGTTGCCTTAATATGTTCCTAATCAGCCAGTTGGCTTATCTGGCTCAGTTGCCAGATTGTGCTATTTATTTAATTAAAGCATATATTCTGGCTTAATCAGCCAGTTGGCTTAGAAGGCTTAGTTACCAGTTTGCGCTATTTATTTAATGAAAGCATATATTCTGACTTAACCCGCAACTTGGCGTATCTGGCTGAGCTGCCAGATCGCGCTATTTATTTAATTAAAGCATATATTCTGGCTTAATCCGCCAGTTCGCTTAGAAAGCATAAGTGGCTCGTTCAGGTGTACAGGTTGAGTTGCCAGATAGCGCTATTTCTATAATTAATGCATATATTCTGGTTTACAAATCCGCTTCAGAAGCCATCCAATTGATATAAATAAATACCGTGTACAACCAAAAAGAATTAAATAAAACACCATTACATCATTCTGTTTATTTAGGCGAATTAATGGAAATATATAGAAAATAAATATACAATGGAATATATATGATAAAAAATAATAATAACACGGACGATGAATATATAATAAATATACAATGGAATATATATATATGATCAAAAAATAATAATAGTATAAGAAGCACAAAAGGGAAATATATAATGAAATATATACAAAACTTTCTATTATCAATATATTAGTACAGGAAAAACATATATATATATACAGTTATATTAAATAATTAAATATTGAAAATAATAACATACGAAACGTATAATCAAATGCATATTAGTACAGGATATATACACACAATTAAATAGATAAATAAACTTCCTTTATGTTCTACGGGGTATATTAAATAATTAAAAACAATAATATATATATATACACACACGCAATTAAATAATTAAATATACATCCTTTATGTTCTACGGTGCAAAACGCTAAACTCACACGTAATAGAGTCTACATTCATATCGATATTACTTTGTACTACGTGGTAAAATCGTCCAAGCAACACTTCACCGTTTAACTGATACGGATGCATATACTCGACATAAATGGCTTTCATATCGTTCAATACTATTTTTGTGCTCACTTTACATTCGGTTGGCAAATTATCTTTAAACACGGTTAGAATACAATCAAAAGCACGCACAAAGAAGTCATCGTTAACCACAACATCATTATTATATACAAGTTTATAAACACGCCTTTCCAATCGAGGGTTTTTTCTTACCGTCTCGAGCTTTTCAATCGTGAACTCTTCTTCACTCTGCATAGCGGCAATTGATATAATCTTCCAAGTCGTAACGACAGCTATTCATTATATAGGGTTACAGCTCTTCAGGGTGAACAGTGTAGGCAAGCTCTGCCCTGTACCGCTCAAGAGCTTTGTACCAAAGTTCAGGATATTTCGAAGAATCTAAACCTCTTAAATATGCATCCAGCTCTACAGTAGACCATTCTCGCCTTGTTCATTCCTACATTCGATAAATCCGTCGAGCAGAGCGGTGCATGCTTATTCAAGAACCGTGTCAAAATAAACCATATCTGTAACACGAGCGTCTAATATAAGCTTCAGCTTGCGGAATCCGACGATTTCAAACATTCTGTCGATGATGAAACGGTTTCGCTTAGGGAAAAGAACGTTATTATCAGAAGCATTCTTCCACATCAGTCATATATCAATGCATGGCTGGTCGTTATTTATACATAACGTGCAAACAACGGCATACGAGGGGCGTCATTAATCTGCTCTCTTCTTGTACCTACACCTGCAGGTATTTTATAACGGTCCTCTCCCCACTTCTCAACTATCACGAAGACTCTATTCATCTCCTCAACACTTAAATAAATAACATTACGTTTACCAGAGTCTGCTTGCCTGCAAATCGTTTCAAGTGCATAGTTAATGGTGCAGGTTTCACGCCTGAACACGCCCAATCACTTCGTCACGGAGACATCGTACGAGGTGTTGAGAATGCTTCTCAAAGGAAGTTCCATCGTATTCGCACGTCCACACGGTTCAAGCTCTGAGATGACTATGAGCCACAGGTGGACAGATCGGCTCGATGGGCGGAGTGAGTGATGATGGTGAAACGTGTACGGGTTTGTTCGAACTCGTGTGTTTCGTGAGGTATACGGGTGGGCGGCTCACTGGGGTGAGCGCGTCACACTGATAAAGCGTGTACAAGCTTGTTCGAACAATTGTGCTCTTGGACAAACAGAATTTTCCACTACATGAAACAATACCGGCTTTAATGTTTTATCACTCACCAGACGTTCATTTCCACAAACTAAACATCTTCACAATCCGATGCAATATTTGAAAGAAACATGCCCATACTTATCCTTTTTGTTTAGCAAGCGATACTCGTCTCTAAAGTTTGTTAAAAATCACACAGGCCATTAGCCACAACCTCACTACAAACCTCGTCATCATATATATTAATACAGTGGTAAAAATACTTAACATTCTCCATGATGACAAGATTTACATTCTCATCCGTAGGGTACGAGTAGTCGGTATGGTGTAACATGACATAATATCGCTTGTCAACCACTCATCAACAAGACTCACTATCCATAACCGTTGCGTATCTTCTGAACTTGTTGCTTCTTTTACTTCGCGGTATATGTGAGCCTTTATAAAGGTTAGGTCTATAACATATTTCAGTACATCGTCTGTACTACGAAATCCTACGATGCCCTCGCCAGAATACCCGTAGAGTATTTGAACATCTTGGTCCTTCGCACGGCTCAATGTAGCCTTAAAAGTGTCAAAGGAGGGGGAATAGGGAGTTTTTTAGTATCCACCACATCTTGGCACTTAACCGAATACCACTTCATAAATGTTGAACACGCAATATTAAAGGTAGCCATTACTATTTTTCTTCTACGCGGGAGAATACACGTCTGAGCTCAAGAGTATGCAGAGGTCAACTGAGCACGCAGGGATAGAGATATGCTCAGGTAGCGGCAGGACTCACGTTGCCGATCTTACAGTGGGCGGGGTTTAGCTTTTTACTGTACACACACACACACACATATATATATATATATAAATACAATCAAGAATTAAGGTAGCCAAAGGGTACGGTATCATTGGTAACAGGCACCTGGTAACGTTTCCTACAGGTGTTACGGCATACCTTCGTGCCCCTAAGTTCCTTCACACACCCCAGTTTCTGCGCCCGAAAATAGTGCGTCCCCACAGTCAGTTGGGGTAGCTGTTCACCCTCATCTTCGAAGCAAACTAGTTCCTTCAACGAGTGAAAGTTAACGACTCGACGGTTTGCATGGTTAAGCGTGATACCCTTAGCCTTCACGATATACTTCGTATCATCGACTACCCTCATCCGTACCCCATAGGTTTTTGGCCCTGTTGACACAAATAAGTCTGCGTATGCACCACCACCATACTCATCCTTGATCTCCCTCAGTTAGCTCCCCGAGGAACTCCCAAAAGCGGGCATGTATTCAACTTCCCTCGCTGTGAATATCACGCTATCTGTGTCAGCGTACAACACCCTCCGTCCAACAGAATGCAATAGGACCCAAAGTTTGATGCGGGCGTAGGCCGTCGTGAAACTGGGTACAGGTATGTTTGTAACCCGTGAGGCATCTGTGGCCAATTTGGTATTGTTGTACTTTATTATGTAAGTATTACCTACATTCACGATCTCTATAACCTCATTATCGGGGGCGTTGGCATAATCCCAGATTTCACTATAACTTTGTGCCAAATGGACGCTCCCTTTTCCGGTATTCTGCGCAAACTTTCCCCAAAGACCGTTTAGACACAACTTTGCACTAAACCGCTTCCCAGGATTCTTAACAATTTGGGATTGGTCAAGCTGTATACCTTCATGGGCTCAGTAAAGCTGAATATAAGTCGTTTTTTCATCTTCGGTGTGAACCCCTCGCGGATATCCTGACGCCTCAACCTTATCCTTCAAAATGGCGTTTATATATGGTGTGAAAAGGTTGGGTAGCTTCTGAAACCTCCACACATCATGCATCTTCATTATTCTATACCTATGGCGAACGGCTTTGCCAGCTCAGGGCTTGTATATACACCTCTGATCTTACGTTGGTGGGTTGTATGGTCACAATCACCGTTGTTCTCTTCTGCGCACTTCACGCACAGGGGAAACATGAGCTTGTGATCTATAACGACGGGTAAGATCGGCATCCATAAATCGCGAGGGCGGAGCACGTCTACGAAGGAGAGTCCAAAGTAGCGCTCATACAAGTTAGCTGAAAACTCCTCGATGGTTGGTATGGTGGGACCCACCAGTTTTTCAGGTGCACCTACGGGGTACGGATTGTTCTTCATCACGTAGTGGTATAAAGAACAGAAGTCGTAGTAATGGAGTTTCACACCCTCCGTAGGCGGAAAGTATAGCTTGAAGGGATTTGTACGCCCTCCGAACAAGCTATCACTGCATTTGAGAGGATCCAGTACCATTGAACGTGCAGGAGATCTACCGTGGATATCTCCTACGATTCCACACTCAGGACGGCGGCATCCGTGCCACCATCAACCATTAAAGGAGTACACAGTCTTCTCACCAGTGGCACGGTTTTCACTTAGACCATCAACCCAAAAAACACGACCATTAACTTTAATGGGTACTTCACCCGCGTTGCGGGCATGCTTTATATATACACATGTCTGCTGCTGTAGGTGTATGAGCCAGTAAATAGCCTTGTGCCAGTAACTGCGGGGATTGTTTCTGTGGATAACGGCTAAGGTGTTTTTAGGCATGAAGTTATTCTTGCAACGGATCGCATTTGAAACGACCTATGTACATCCTCCTAAAGGCCTGGAAACATACTCTAAGCACGCGCACATCATTCACGCAATAACGCTCACATTCATCAGCTATATTATAAGGACTACATTCATTAAAACGGTTGTAGTATCGGTCAAAATCTTCACGTTCATCTGTACTCATACATTCGTAGTTAAGGTAATGTTTGGGCGGAGGTAGTCCTACATAATTTAAAGTTTCGCTAGTGAGGAATGTGTAAGGGAAATATCCTTTTGAAACTTCAGCGGCTACGCCCATCACTTTGGGTACCTTTGCTAATTTACAAGGTGTGAATAATAAAGTGTCATTAAACTGTGCATTACCTCGTATTTGCATCTGTATTATCCATCATATGAAATATTCACAGATTCTCATTTTCTTGCACTTGCCAATTGATTTATGGAGCTCAAAACAGTTATTATTGAAAAATATGCGTCTGTACACATCACAATCCCTCTTCTCAGCTTCAACTACACGGCTTTCACATTTGGAGCTATTACACTGTTCACATACCATGTGGCAATCTTTACAATGTTTCACTACATCATCCGCAAACTCGATACAAACCTTACACAAATCATGATGTCGTCCATATTTTCGACTTTTATCATAACTCGCGTAAAAGTCCCTTATATTACGGATGGGTAGATATGTTGTTCCTGACAGCCCTAAAGTAAGTAGGGGTCTTGTACGATCTCTCACACTGCATTTAAAAACATACACAGTCCTACGACGATCATCTATTCCAAATACAACTATACGAGCATTCATTTCCTGTTCTACCCTTCTCAGCTCTTCAGGACCCATATTACACTTAAATTCGAGTTTACAATCTACAGCTAGTTTACGGGCACGCTCAACTATTGTAGGCAACCAAATGTTTTTGACCTGTGTATTTAGTACAGTAAACATACGGGTCAAGACTACTGCTATAAAGCCGAATCACGATAGGCGTTTATATGCCGTCTATAAATAGCCTGAGAATTGAAGTTAAGTGTATAAGGTGTGGCACTATTACATGCAACACGGAATACACGGTCAATATTTACCGTGAAGTTGTCCATATTGAAGGCTATACTACTTTGAGAGGCCTGCATTATACGGCCTAATATATACTCTATATCTTCAGCTGCCAAACGTCTGAACGGTATTATTACCCAAAAGTCATCTACATCTCCATCATTTGACCCGAATCCGAAGGACAGCCTCGTCCTGACTTCACGTTCGTCCCGGTTCTGAAGGGAAACTCTACAATACGTTCAACTATGCGCCGTAGTCCGTGTTCAACACCATTGCTATACATGGATCTAGGATCAACCCTGACTATATACCGATTTCTAGTCAAGGCCGCGGTGGGGGTTGCCGTGCGCACCAATTAGAATGTTATGCCATCCTCAACAGAACCAGAAGCTGCTGTGGAGGATGTACCCGGAATTGAATAAGTGGATATATTTGAGGAAGGTACTATTGTGGGGGTTGTGTCGTAAGACGTAGAAGGTTGGGGCTCTATTACTGGTGGTCTAGCAACAGGCTCAACCCTGGCGCGCTTTATACCTGACGTGGTGGATTCTTCATCGTGCCTCCGCTTTGAACTGGCGCGTGCTGCAGGTATCGCTTGTGAGGATTCGTCAGCGGGGATGGATTCTGTAGCTGCACAGTAAACGGGGATATCGATGATGGGGTGCTGTACCTCATCGTCATTAACTGTTCTGTGGAAGAAGAAAACAAAATATAAGGAGCAGCACTCAAAATTTGTAATATTTTGTAAATGGCCAACTTAGGGTTGTGACGTGTTAGAAATGGATTCTGTAGAAAAATTCAGGTTCACGAGCCCATCCACATGTATTATATCTGGACCTACTGGATGTGGTAAAACTGTGTTTATGCTTAAAATCATTAAAGAAAAGGGAGAGATGTTCTCAAAATTTGTGCATAAAGTTATATGGTGCTATTCGACGTATCAATCAGTGTTCAACGAGTACCAAGATGAAATCTTGTTCCACAGGTGGGTCTATGACGTTAATTCGTTAAAGGGAAATGAACATACAGTCATTGTAATTGACGACCTCATGTTGGAGATGGATAAAACGTTTGCCGAGACATTTACAGTGTTCTCTCACCATCTTAACATAAGCGTGTTCTTCATCAATCAGAATCTATTTTTCAAAAACAGATACATGCGAGATGTGTCGCTAAATACACAATATCTAGTCTTATTCGCGCAACGTAGAGATGTATCACAAATTGGTGTATTAGCCAATCAAATGTTCCCGATTCAGCGTAAGGAGTTTTTGGAGGTTTATAAAGAGGCCTCAAACCAGCGTTATGGGTATTTGCTTTGTCACTTTCACCCGCGAAACACGTTTAGGGTGCTTCTAAGAACGAATATATTCCCAAGCGAACCTGAAACGGTGTATATTCCAGAATGACAAATAGGCTAAAGGAATACCGTGAATTAATAAAAATCTGTCAATGATTGTCCCGAGCACTGCAACAGATGTTTGTTAAAAATATCGACTCCGACTTTTTAAAATGCATCTGTGAAATCTCTCTTAATGTTATAAAATGTAATGTGCCAATGAAACCCTCTCAGAAGGATCGCTTACGTAGTAACAAGAACATAATACGAGCGCTCGCTCATAAATGTCAAACTGTGGGTAAGAAAAAGCGCATCATTCTATAAAGAGAAGGATCATTCCTACCCATCTTATTTTCAGTTTTGGGGCCTTTACTGACTAGATTAATATAATGAAGAAGGTGGTTGTGATTCCGCACGAGGTGTATGCTTCATTGCAAAGTTTAAAGACTCCAGACACGGCTCTAGATCACCGTAAAAGTAGGCTTAAAAGGATGGAAAGCGAATTGCTAGCCCTATTAAACAGTGAAATGTCACCTGATGAGAAAAGGATCTTGCACCAAGAGGTTTTGCAGAAATTTCTTCATGAGTACGGGGATTATAAGTATCCAACAGAGTTCCCCGTGGTTATTAGGCACAGCGCGAGTAGTGCTGATCATGGCGAGACAGGACCTGGCCCCGACGTTAGAGATGACCAACCAAAGAACAACGGAACACAACACATCGAACATGTGCTAAAAAACAGTCTCCCACATACATTGAGGAATAAAGGCTTGTCTTTATAATCTATTGAGTGAGGACCCCATCATACAGTAGGTCGATACAATCGAGGTCATTGTTGAAAGAACAAGGGTACAAGGATCCAATATCGTTGATATTTTTCATGATTTGGTGAGAAAGTGGGACAGACCCTCGCCAACAGGATGGAAGCATATTAAAGCAAGACTACAACAAATAAATGTCCCCAAAACATTGATAGGTAATCTGAATAAGTTAAAAGACTTGGATCAAGTCTCGCATGTCACAACTGAGTACGCCATCGCCCCCTTCAGCAGCGTCTCTGAAGAGGAGAAAGAAGAGAACAAACGGACAGCCTTATCTACGTCTCTCTAAAATACGCAAATGGCTAACATATTAAGTAAACGCTATTATGACATTTCTAACCCCGCCTCCTATGGTGGCGTTAATAGACTGTACAGAGGTGTTTACGGTGTAAGGAAAAAAGATGTTGAGAGATTTTCGCGGGAACAGGATGCTTATACACTTCATAAACCGGTGACCAAAAGGTTTAAAACGGCCAAGACAACAGCTGCTTCGATTGACTCTATTTGGCAGGCGGATTTAACAGACATGCAAAAATATTCAGTGTATAACGATGGTTACTGCTACATTCTATTCATAATAGATGTATCCTCTAGATATCTGTGGCTAATTCCCCTCAAAATAAATCGCCTGAAACAGTTGCTAAAGCCACCAAAACGCTAATGTTGAAAGAAAACAGGGTTCCTGGCTATTTTTGTACGGATATGGGGAAAGAATTTATAGGTCTCGCTTTTCAGAACATAGTGACAGAGTTTGATATCAGTTACTACACTAGCAGTTCTATACATTAGGCCTCTTTACCTGAAAGAGGTCAACGTACCATAAAGGAGCGCATGCATCGCTATTTTACACATAAAAACACATACAGCTGTATAAACGTTCTCGGTTCATTGGCTTCATCATACAACTGTTCACGCCATCGTACGATTGGCACAACGCCTAACGAAGTTTTAGAAAGAGGTGCAGTGCCAGAGGTGAGAAGAGATGGAACACCACCACCACACATCCTACACATTTCAAAATCAATGATTACACAGCTCAACAAAAAAAATTTTTGTTTCGTTGCCAAGGAAATTCGTACGAATTTAGAGTATTTTGGGGTTGCTGAATTCCAAAATGAAAGTAGTTTTTTCCGATTTGGCTCTAGTTCTTGAGATAATGAATACCCTCAATTAATAGGAAACGTAACCATAACGCGTGCATATGGGAAACTACCGGAACATTCTAGATGGTGAGACACGCGAATATTCTTAGTGTTTACTCCACGATCATTCTAGAATATTCCCCCTCCGTATATAAGTCATCGCCCACCCAACCAGTAGTCAGTTGACAGTTGGCAGTGGAGCGGTACGTGTTGTCTGTTGTGTTTTTCTTGAAATGTGTTTCATTGCACAATGGTAACCGATATGCATCTCTTCCAATTGCTCACTCAACAAAACTTAAAGAAGAATATGAAAATATCAAAATGATCCTGCAGAAACTCTGCTATCATGAGCACCAGATGCCTATTTGTGTTGATCTAAAGATGGTAAACTTCTTGCTTGGGCAGCAAAGTGGATATACGAAGTACCCTTGTTTCATCTGTTTATGGGATAGTAGGGCAAGGCAAGATCATTGGAAAAAAGTGACATGGCCTTCAAGAGAAAACATGACTGTAGGTGCAGCGAACATCATTAACGATCCTTTGGTTGACAGGGAAAAAATCATCCTCCCACCACTTCATATCAAGCTGGGACTAATAAAACAATTTGTTAAGGCCTTGGACAAAGATGGCGATTGCTTCAAATACATTTGTAGATAGTTCCCTAGACTAAGTATGGAAAAACTAAAAGCTGGAATCTTTGATGGCCCTCAAATCTGTACACCTATCAAGGATTCTAATTTCACAAAATTTATGAATGGTGTTGAAGCTTCTGCCTGGTGCAGTTATGTCTCAGTTGTCAAGAACTTCTTGGGTAACCACAAAGCAGACAATTATGAAGAACTTGTGCAAAACATGCTCACAAACTTTGAAAAGTTGGGTACTAATATGAGCATAAAGGTACACTTTCTCCATAGCCACTTACACAGATTTCCGGATAATCTTGGTGATTTTAGCGAGGAACAAGGGGAGAGGTTTCATCAAGATATCAAGATGATGGAGGAAAGGTATCAAGGCAGATGGGACAGACACATGATGGCAGACTATTGCTGGAACCTCCAACGTGATTGTCCTGATAACCCACATAAAAGAGAATCGTACAAACAGAGATTTACTATACATTAATTGTAATTATGCGAATCAGCTTACTGTGTTTATCTGTTATTATACCGAATAAAATGCCATTATGTATTTCATGTGTTTACTTTTGTATGATTTGAGACAATTTCAATGCGATTTGTAAGTAGGCTCCGCCTGAACATTAAATTTTTTGCATTTTTACGTGTTTCAATGGGGTACCAATTATCTCATAATTTAGAGCCAATCTAGCAAAACCGATGTCATATTCGAAATCAGCACCACAAAGTCACCCCAAAATCACTCTAATATGATTGGCAATAAAATGAGTGTTGACCAGTGTTATGTAAGGCTATCACGTTCGGGAAATAAATTTGCGAAGGGATTTGAGCAAGGATGGACACGTGAGATTTTTAAAGTTCGTGCTATGAGACCTAATGGTGAGATAATGTATTACGTTGAATATTTGAATGAGGAAGAGATCGCTGGAGGCTTTTACCGCGAGGAGTTGCAGAAAGTGACATTTAATTTTGGAAAAAGTGTTTAAAATTGAAAAAAATTTAGGCAGCAAAGGTTCAGGAAAGAGAAAAATGTACCTGGTGAAATGGCTGGGTTACCCAGAAAGCTTCAACACCTATATAAAAGCTGCTGCAATAATGAAGCTTAATTAGCGTGCAACATGGCTCCGAGCCACTTCTCTGTCACACTCCCGTCCTCTTCTTCTCTGTCTGTACATCCTAGCAACACCCTGGCCAACTTTGTGACAGAACTCCACGGACCCATTGAATTGGAGCGTGATTCGTATGAGGTGGGGTTATGTGAACTCCAGTTAGCCACCAAATTTTTAACTCTTGAAAATGAGCAAATCATATTTCTGATCATTAGAAGATTCGATGACTGCGAAAAATTTGGCATAACCTCAGACAATACTATGCGTTCAGTCCTGTTCGGTGAGGAACGGTACTGTAGCACAAATGTATCGTTAGGAATCGGGCATTATGATACAATCATGGACATTGTGACGGGGTTAAACAAGAGTCTTGAAATGTCGTACCTGACATACGATTTACTTTTTGAAGTCGTAAACATAGACACGCCTGCATGCACATTAAAGTTAAAATCAACGCTTAGTAGAAATATTAAAGATAAAGAATTGTTCACAATTGTGGCTGAGGGCCGATATAGCTCAGCTCTCCAAAGAGATGCCTTTCACGAGGCATAGCATGACTTGTCCAACTTAATGTACCAATTGAAGATGGAGAAATTGGGAGAAAGCACTCCGCCCCCAGACAAGTGCTATATTTACAGCAATATCGTAAGGCACCAATTTGTTGGGGACACCCAGGCGCACTTGCTGCAGCATTGCACACATCCCCAACCATAGAGGGAAAAGTTTGAGCATTACATATGACAAGCCCCATTATGTGAATGTTGCGACTAATCTATTAACCAACATCTCGATATATATAAGAACTATTGAGGGAAAAAATTTCCCATTCGGTGATGGGAGATTAACAGTGAAACTACACTTTCGCCGTTTATAATGACTTGAAGACCATTCACAGTCTACCGAGGAGTGAGATACCCGCGTGGGAGTGGTCTTGGATCCATTTTTTCATCCATACTACGCACTGCTGTCCCATTGTTGAAGAGGGGTGACAGGTACCTAGGGCGGAAAACGTTAAAAACAGGTTTTAACGCTGCAGAAGACATAATGGGTGGAACTAAGCCTAAAGAAGCTCTAAAAAAATATTTAAAAAGTACACGGGACGAAATTATCAAAGATGAAGAAAGAAGAGATCTGCCAAGAAGAAGGGGTTACCATCAAGTGGCGCTAAACGTAAAAGGAAATCAAAAAAGAAGTGCTCTAAGCGTATGAAGCCTATGGCTGATCATTTTTTTAACTGATATAAGCTGAGGACACAAGTCACGAATTATAGGCTGACTAATACTTGTCGAGGGAGGTGGCACTATTTCTGACTCGTCATGGCGCATTTCATCCATCCGTGTAGTTCACAATGCTGTAAATCGGAACTGTCCCTCTTTGATATGCCCCCCACTCAGGTCTCTATTGAGCATAGCGACTTTATTACAATTAACCCATTAAACACAATTAGTTCACCCAATGCCCCTATAGAATTCGTGATACCCAGCTCAGGCCCTCACTTTTTTGACCCGAGCTGCATGCACATGTACGCTAAACTGCGTATAGCCCATTCTGATGGAACGGACTACGATGATAGTTACTCCGCCTAACCTGAAACCAACTTTTTACACTCCATATTCAGCCAGTGGGAAGTGTATTTAAACAAGGTTAACATCTCGGCAGGAACGGGGTACTACCACCTACGAGCCTATCTGGAAAATGTCCTCAACTTTTCTAAAGAAGCGAAGGACATCTTTTTAACCGCCGATGGGTATTACCATACTAAAGATGAAAATGGAATAACGGATAAATTTAAAAATTCTATAAAAAAGATATATGAATGTTTTGGACGTCTTCATACAGATTTCACATTCCAGGAGAAACTGCTAATGAACGGGGTGGATATGAAGTTGAAGTTTACCCGCACGATTCCTGAGATCTGCATAAATCTGGGGTCTGATCAAGAAGAGGGCGTGAAACCCGTTGTGATTCACATCATGGAGACGTATTTGTGTATTCGCCGAGTGAAATTAAGTTCTCCGAAACAAATAGAAATTGAGAAAGACGTAATACACGCCACAGTAAAATACCCAATTAACAGGGTACAGATCAGACTATACACGGTCCCCGCCGGGTTGGCCTCGAAGCAACTATAAAACGTGGCCCTCGGAATCCTATTAAAAGGATATTAATTGGAATGCAAGACCATGCCTCGACGAATGGAAAATATAAAAAGAGTGCCTTTAAATTCGAGAATTTCGGCCTCAAAAATATTACACTATACGTAAATGGCATCGCATTAGGAGGGACCATGATTACGGACTACTCATCAGACGCTGTGTTCCCTCTCTGCGAGAGAGCATATAGTACTCTGGCTCATAATGCAGACGCCTGTGACGAACTTGGGTTTGGTGTAACGCAGAAAGAATTTGTCGAAGAATTTAACATTTATTTATTCATTTGATATTACGCCTGACTTGTCTGCTGGCGCAAATACGCATTTAAGTCCACAGCAGAGTGCGAATATCTGTCAGGTTGGAATTTGCCAAACCTATAGACGCGCCTATAAGTGTACTCGTGTACCTCGAATCACATGCACAAATAGAAGTTGATCGTTTCAGGAACGTGGTCACAGACTTTTAAAATGGACGCGAATACACTCCAGAGATTAATGAAAAGTGACCGCTTCACACGCTCAAAATTTATTGGCGTTTGCGAGGAATGAAATATTGAAGCTGCCAATTACGAGAAACTGGTACGGGATTATCGTTAACACCGACATTGTTGGGGGTGAGGGGATTCATTGCTTTGCAATCTATCTTAAAAATAGGGAAAGAATGTACTATTTTGATTCACTCGGATTTGAGCCCTGGAATGATTCGGTAATTGTACAGTTTATTGCGCAATTACATGTACCTGAGATTGTTTGGAACCCATATCGTTTTCAAGGATATTATCCTGAAACGTGCAGCATGTATTGCATTTCATTTCTCATGCACATGTCACGTGGGAAGGGATTTATAAATTTTTAAAAAATATTCGATTTGTGAGACACAGAGATGAACGATAAAAGTGTATACAGACAGATAAAAAAAAGGTTTCCATAAGTTAGCACCCGCTGTAATGTGTAAAGGTGTATATCTATATTGTGTAAAGTTGTATATACATTTCTAACTGTAAAATGTAGCCATTAAGACTTATTTAACGGACACTGGTTCCGCTTTGTACATGTTTTCTGCCATTTAATAAATGGAAATACAATGTGTTTTGTTCTTAACCTCAAAAATACTTACATTAGTTTCTCGATAATCTGAAAATCGCTTGACCGGATGTGAGCCAATACCTCGACTTCTGTACTCAGGTCACTGGGTTGGCTGTGCGAAGAAGCATCCATATCATTTATTCCCCTTTCATCAAAAGTAGCTATAAGACGACCGAGTTCCGCATCGGTCCTATAAGGTTAAGTAAAAATAAAGAGCTACAACAAGTGAAATGCCACACGAATTTAAATGCAGATAATTCTTAAAAGTTTTGGTAATTTAAAAATCCTACTGTGGTGCTGAATTATCGAGAAAAATATTATTAAAGTTCCACCATATATATATATATATATATATATATATATATAAGCACACCGGACAAAAAATTAGTCACCCCTCTCAGAATGTACCTAATAACGTGTGACGGCGCCTCTGACCTTGATAACCGCACGAATCCGGCGAGTTTAGTATGCGGAGGTACGCCTGCTGGTTCAAATTCATCGTCACTGGAACGAGAGGGCCCATTTCGTGGTACGAAAAACATCCCCAGAACATCACGGAACCACCTCCAGCCTGAACAACACTTTCGACGCATTCAGGATTAAAGGCTTCATTGGACCTGCGATGTACTCGTCGCCTCCCATCATTGGAGAACAAACAAAAACGGGACTCATCGGACCAAATTACACGTTTCCAATCTGCCGCAGTCCAGTTTTTGTGCCTCTGAGCCCATTTATAACGTGCCAATTTGTGACTTGCTGTTAACAGCGGCCTCTTCCGTGGTACCCTGCTCCAGATGTCCATCGCATGCAGTTCTCGTCGCAATGTCCGTTCGGAAATTGGTCGCTGGAGAACCTCATTGGTTTCTTGGAGCAATTGTTCTCTGGTTTGAAAACGATTTGCAGTTACTAGACGAGAAACATGGCGGCGGCCCCTATTGTCGAGAATTGTTTTCCGGCCACAGTTACGCCGTCGATTGTCAGTTGATTGCGAACTACACCACTCTTTGTAAACTCGCTGGACAGTACGCGTTGACACACCAACAAATTGGGCTACTTCAGACATTTTGTGTCCGTGGGCTCTGCCAAACACGATGGCTCCTTTTTGCCACTGAGTAACGTCTGCCTCACGACCCATTTTGCAGACTATATCCAACACACACTTTGTTCTTCACCACCTCACGAAACAGATCTGATCCTGTGTGCTACGTCACCGCTACTTGTCACTTACCAATGCTACATCAGCGCCCTCTCTGTGACCTTGAACTTCCTACTATCGGTGCTATTAGGGGTGACTAATTTTTTGTCCGGTGTGCTTATATCACATACATACACACACACACACACACATATATATATATAATATATATATATATATATATGCCGAAATAATCACGATGGAAACAGACAATAATTAAACACATGATCGGATTAATTTTTACGTTAGACTCACAATAAATTGTAATCATAAGCAGATATCCTGACAGTTTTCAAAAGTAAGATTAGCTGGGTGTGCTATGTTCCATCTGCCTGCAACGGGTCTCAAACCCGTAGCCAAATCTTAATAGTTTTTAATATTTCTATTGTAAGTTTTTAATATTTCTAAAATCGTACCTGTACAAGAAATGCACAAATAAAAACACACCATATATATATATATATATATATATATATATATTTTATATATACACACACACACACCGAAATAAACCGAAGAAAACAGAGAATTAAAAATATTTTTGAAAACGCGTTTATTGCGCTAAGCTATATTGTTATAAACGAGAGTCCTGGGGTTAATTTTTCTTTGTAGGAAAACTCAGAATAAAGCTAGGTTAGACACTTATAAGTTACTTACATTTCAACAGCGTCTGGATTGAACGGATCCTGCATTTCGTCACAATTTTCCGTAACATTCTGGGTAGATAAAAGCTCCCCCCGATCCATAGCTCTGCAAATTAGTTTCGTGGTTAATTTATTTAATTAATTATTTCTTTGTTTACTTTCTTTTTCTTCTATTTCTCTTTATCCTTCATCGTTCTCTTTACACTCTTTTCGCTATACTTTATAAATACGGTAGACGTGACCGAGTGGAAAGGCGTTATAATTCAAACAATGCAAGGGAGACCGGGGGGTCAATTATTCGCTTATTAACATTTTACTAACTTTATTTATACCGAAAACACTTAGTTAAACGGGGTAATGCGAGGAGAGAATTTACGTTAACATTTTAGTCGGAGAGAGATACGAAATCCTATTCTAAATTCTCACCCAACATCGTAACACCAAAAGACACCTTAAACGCAATGCCGCCCGATGAATGTGTTCAGGCGTTGCCAACTCGTATTTTATAATTTTTTATAAACAAACCATTATTTATCGTAATTACATTTATTAAATATTATTATCCTTGTTAATTTCTTACAACCAAAACATTCTAATTTTTAATTAGACATTACTACACTCGCATCACCCCCTTGAAAATAAGTTTTACACTAGGAAAACTTATTAATATTGTTTAACAAATTTATTTATTTATTCAACAAAGTTATTTATTTTTTGCTTTTTTTGTTTTTTTAACAAGTTCACAGTTAGGATAGACAAGAAATCATTCCAATGACAAATTCCACACATCGATATTTCGTACCATTTTATAAAAATCGAGAAACCAAAACTATAATATTCACAACATTTGCATAAAATAACATTTCACACTAATCATCAAATTTACAACCTGTAACGAAGCTGTAACGTGAAAAAAATAAAGGACAATTTTCTTAACATTGGTTATAACAAATTTCAAGTTCACAATCTATTCCAGCGATTCCTCATGAAAAATCGCTTTACATTCGAAACAAATATTTATATAGTTATACAGTTACTATCAGGACAACAGAGAAAGAACGAGAAAACGTTTTTATATAAAATACTGACCAGAGCGCACATACTATTTCACGAAATACACAACAAATATGGGCAATAATCGCACCCTTTCACTTATAATTTCATTACATAACAATCAGTACAATAATAGCTGGACGTTGTTTAGATCACAATCCGCACGCTGACAACGGACTTCTCCAATATTCAATCGCAGCTCCTGCTCACTTCGCTAGAATGCAAGAGATTGCATCACCATGCAACAGGTCAACACGCTTGAGGTTGGTTCCGCTCTCTCTCCAAATGGCGAAAAAAACAAAAAACAAGAGAGACGTCTAATTCTAAGAGGATCAAGGGGGAGATATACTGAAAGTGGAACCACGCACCGGAATTGGACGGAAATTGCAATTCTAGAAGTCGACGAATCAACTCGCCTGTCTCATCTCAACTTTTGTCGGTGAACGCTGCTCTTTCAACGTCCAGCTGAAAGACTCTCTTACTGGCAATAATCAAACGATCACTTCGCCGTAGGCAGTTTCGCAACGAACCTACTGTATGTCTGTATAGACAGTAAAGCCTTAGACACTCGTTCAGACTCTCGTGGTTTGCCTAACGA
This sequence comes from Bathynomus jamesi, assembly GCA_023014485.1. NCBI lineage: Eukaryota > Metazoa > Arthropoda > Malacostraca > Isopoda > Cirolanidae > Bathynomus > Bathynomus jamesi. The sequence continues at coordinate 226,720 of JAJOZX010004170.1, forward strand.
GTGCTAAAACACATATTTAGCGAAGCATCGAGCAGTGTGACCAGCTACTGCCCGAAAAATACCAGTAGACCATCTTCGACCGAAACTGTCCTGTGCCAATTCCCTGCACATTCGGTTTCTCTTCTCTCACTTCTCTCTTCCGAAACTGTACTGCGCCAAGTCCCTGCGCATTCTGTTTCTCTTCTCTCACTCTTCTCATCACTTCTCTCTCATCGGTGATCGATCACCTATCGGGTCAACTAAACTCAATGGATGGAATATGGATCCAACTTAGCTGCCTTCAAATCGAGCCTCTTGAAATTTTGATGAAAAAAAATTATCAAACTTTATACTGCTACTGATTATCATGTCATATTAATTTACCAAATTTTCGTGACAGTTCACTTCGAAAAAAGAACTATAATTTGCTCTGGCCAAATTCACGGAAAAACTATTACAAATTTTACAGAATTCACAAAATTTTAATCAAAGCCTAGCTACCAATAAGGTCACTTATGGTAGTTACATCAGAGAAGATAAAAAAAATTCAGAAAACGCAACGAAACAAAACTGTACAGTAGAAATATAAAAGCGCCCATACATAGTATCCGTTATTATAATTTAACAAATATTATTATTCAAACTACCTTCAGAAATTACATCGAAACATTTAAATACAAAAGACAAAAATGAAACTCGGAAACTTCATATCATCAATTCTCAGAAAATCACGAACCCTCTTACACTTTGGGAGAAGCACACATAGATACCACAAAAACGTTACTGGCCATCTAAAGGGCTCCATTTCTGGGTGAACACTCAAGCTAATATTTTAACTGCATTAGTAAACCCGACTGAAGTTATAAACAATAAAAAATTTCCAAAACAGTTATTAAATAAAAAAAAAAATTAATACATAAATACCACAAAAACGTTACTGGCCATCTAAAGGGCTCCATTTCTGGGTGAACACTCAAGCTAATATTTTAACTGCATTAGTAAACCCGACTGAAGTTATAAACAATAACAATTTTCCAAAACAATTATTAAATAAAAAAAAAAATATTAATACCGAAAATTAGTTTAATACATTAATTCCAACTTGAAACGCTAAATTTCATAGGAGGAAAACTCGTAATTCATAAATTACATCTGAGAGACAACTCTTTCCTTCAACACAAAACCCAGTATGGTTTGTAAATTACAAAAATCCTAGTAATTTATCGTTTCCAAGTGAAACTACAAATTGACATCGTTATTCTAAATAAGAACAGATATTATGAACCCAAAAATACACGCAACCTATTATGTAAACAAAACAAAAGTTAAAACAAATCACTGCATAAGGAAAGTGTTCGCTTTGTTTGTAAGCGAGCCTCTATAAAAATATTCCTAACCCTAACCGAATTTAACTGAAGTACGTCGGGAAACAATTTCTGTAACATTTTCTATGCAAACGCGCGAACGTAAAAAAAAATTCATTTTTAATACCCAAAATAAAACGTTAAACAAAAAAAAAACTCCCGAACAAAATAAAATCTAATTTCAGAATAAATAAAATTTAAACAGCCTAAGTATACAAAATATCACTCGGAATTGTCTTGAAAATGAAAGTAAAAATAGACAACAATAATTAATCAGCCCACCTATAAAAATATAAAAATTAATGAATATATAAAAAAAAATTAAAAAAAAAAATTAATTTATCAAAAGAATTTACAAAACAACTCTATTTCAATTAAACACATTTTTTTTCTTTTTATAATAAATTTAGCTTCCTTGTGGTCACAATTTATATACGGCAAACATATAATCTTACAGCGACACATCCAGTCAAACAATAATCTTAAAAACTACCTAATAAATTCTGAAAAATTATGCTACTCGCTTATTGAATCTCCTAGAATGCTCTACTATATACATACATACACACACACATATATATATATATATATATATATATATATATATATATACACACACATATGTATATATATATATATATACATGAATAAAACCACGAAGGAAAAGAAACACACAATGGTGCTCAAGCGCTTTCGTCTAATGACATCCTCAGGAACACTGAAGTACATAAAGAGTTACAGCCTATATATAGGTTACAGAAAAAAAAATATATATATATATACATACATACATATACAATAAACGGAGAAATGAAATTAAAAAAAAAATTATTAAAAATTAAAAGATTGTGGAAGGGGCATACAACTTTGTAAGGAAACACTATCGATTTTTAGCACAAGATCAAACTACCGATTTTTAGCACAAGATTAAATTAATTGTTTCCAACCAATGTTATAAAAAAAAAAATACAAATTTATACTGGAAATCTGCCCGTGTTTTATCACTCTACCCATCTTGTATATAAAAATAAATTGAAAAATAAAAGTTATTAGAGTGGCATACAAGTTTACCAAAGATTTAGCGTTCTACCCTTCTTATCTAAATCTTTTCTGAAGGAATTCAAAACAGGATCGAGTTGAAAAAGACCTTTGCTTATGTTGGAGTTATTTGTAAGTTGGATAATGGCAGACTCAAGAATATTTTTATTAACAATGTTGCTAGAGTGAAATAAAACTGAAGCATTATTCCAATCAATACAGTGGGATAACTCTGACAAATGGACAAAAAGGGCACTCGACGACTTTCCTGTTCTAATGGAATATTGATGCTGTTTTATACGTGTGTGCAAATCCTTTCCCGTCTGACCTATGTAAAAGGAATCACATTGTTTACAACCAATTTTATAGATAATGCCTGAATTATTGGTAGGGCTATTTTTTACTACGATATTTTTCACAATATTGTTATGAAAATACTACATTAATATCCAAAAGTTTAAGTACATTAGCAATGCCTAAAAAGCCCGGGAAAAATGGAAGCACTAAATTTTTTTTTGACAAAGTGCGAGTGTTATTATTGCCCCGATAGAAACTTCGTTTTGCCTTGTTGAGACAAGATTCCATAAAGGCAGATGGATAACACAGATCACTTCCAATACCGTTGATTTTTTCTAATTCGGCATCGATGTATTCCGGGCGCGGAGAAACATTGAAGAAAAAATGGCCTTCTTAGTGGGGGTGTCATGTCCAGAGTAAAAGTGTACGTAGGACAAATTGTTTGTTTTTTTCCGATAGATACTGAACGTAAAACATGGGCTTTCCCTATGTACACCCACATCCAAAAACGGAATTGAATTGTCTTGTTCCACTTCTAAAGTAAACTTAATGGAGGGGACTTGATCATTTAACTGAAGGAGGAAGTTATCCAGGTCACGATTCATGGGCCAGATACACAAAATATCGTCGACGTACCGCAACCAAGGGATGCCAACCCCCAGGATTCTCGGAATGTAAGTAATTTCGAAAAACTCCATATAAATATTGGAGAGGAGGGGCACCAAGGGGTTGCCCATGGCCATCCCAAAAACTTGTTGATAATACGCGTTATTGAAATGAATTTACAGTCTTTGATGCAAAGCTTAATAAGTTCCAAAACAAAGTGTGAAGGTAGTGGCAGGTCATACTTATGTAATTCTTGGGAGAGAAAGTCAAGCATATCATCAATCGGCACTTTTGTAAACAATGAACAAACGTCAAAACTGATCAATCTATCGTTAGTTTCAGTACGTGCATTATTCAATTTTTCAGTAAGATCCATGGAATTTTTTACATGTGAATCAGAGATAGTTCCGAGAATGGGGAACAAGACTTTGACAAGCCATTTGGAGAGTTTATAAGTAATAGAGCCCACCGAGCTAATAATAGGGCGCATAGGGTTACCAGGTTTGTGGGTTTTAATAAGACCGTAAAGGTAGGGCAGAGAAGGTGAAGTAGATATGAAAAGCGGAATTAAGTCCTTATGATCTTTGAGAATGCGTTTCAAGCCACTATTAAATGATTTTATGACGTCATCCTGCGGGTTCTTCCTAAGTTTGCTGTATGTGGCGGGGTCCTGGAGAAGCTCGTTCATCTTTCTGAGGTAGTACACTTTGTCCATAATAACTATGGTGTTAGCCTTGTCTGCTTTAGTAATATGGAGCTCCCCATCTTATTTTAATTGTGAGAGGCTATTGCGAAAACGTTTAGGAAAGTTATCTTCGTAACTACTATTCGCCGCACTATAAACAAGGCCTTTAACTGTGTTAAACAAATACTGAGGGAGATTACACTCTTTCTCAAAACAAGCGAGACTGTAACAAATTTGTAAAGCCGAAGGTTTTTTAACAATAAAAAAGGACATACCATATCCAAGGGCACTTTTTGCATCGTCACTAATGTTTTTCGAAGAAAGGTTCAAAACACACTTTGAGCTTGCTTTTTTACTCCACTGACTATTTCGAATGAGACTTTTAATTTTTCGATCCAAAATGTTACGAAGTGAAGAAGTTCTCCGACGGGAAAGGATTTGCACACACGTATAAAACAGCATCAATATTCCGTTAGAACAGGACAGTCGTCCAGTGCCCTTTTTGTCCATTTGTCAGAGTTATCCCACTGTATTGATTGGAATAATGCTTCAGTTTTATTTCACTCTAGCAACATTTTTAATAGAAATATTCTTGAGTCTGCCATTATCAACTTACAAATAACTTCAACATAAGCAAAGGTCTTTTTCAACTCGATCCTGTTGTTTTGAATTCCTTCAGAAAAGATTCAGATAAGAAGGGTAGAACGCTAAATCTTTGGTAAACTTGTATGCCACTCTAATAACTTTTATTTTTCAATTTATTTTTATATACAAGATGGGTAGAGTGATAAAACCCGGGCAGATTTCCAGTATAAATTTGTATTTTTTTTTTTATAACATTGGTTGGAAACAATTAATTTAATCTTGTGCTAAAAATCGATAGTGTTTCCTTACAAAGTTGTATGCCCCTTCCACAATCTTTTAATTTTTAATATTTTTTTTTTTAATTTCATTTCTCCGTTTATTGTATATGTATGTATGTATGTGTATATATATATATATATATATATTTTTTTTTTTTCTGTAACCTATATATAGGCTGTAACTCTTTATGTATTTCAGTGTTCCTGAGGATGTCATTAGACGAAAGCGCTTGAGCACCATTCTGTGTTTTTTTTCCTTCGTGGTTTTATTCATCATAAATATTTTTCACTTGTTACTTTTGTGAAATAATTTTCATATATATACATATATATAATACATACATATTTTCAATACCTAGAAATGCGTTACATATTTACGCACAACCTTTTAAACCGTACCTTATAAAAATGCATGTCACAATGTCATTACAACTAAACTAATTTAATTCATATTATTATTTAATTATTTAGTTCGTACTATTATTATTATCATCATCACAATTATTACTAATTCCAAAATTGTAAACGCAAAAGGACTTTAAACACAAAACAGGTAAGCTTTCAGACAGGAGTAAAAGGGGAAGGAAGGAAAAAATGAAAGTCACCGGACAGCAATTATCAATTTTGAAATTTCTCTCTCCGACCGAACGAAACAAAATCTAAAGAAAACGCGAAAAAAGAGGAAACAAACGACTCGAATTTTTATTCTAATTTTTTACTCCACATTACAACTGTCGACCAGACGAATAATTGGAATTTTGAGTCAGAGCGGTTTGGAAATCTACTCTCCAACGAGAAGAGGAAAAAAAAGCAAAATTTTGACCGCGAAAATTACGAAGACGCTCGCTATGAGAAGAAATTTGGAAAATGATGGACGCCATCTTGACTCATCGAATTTTGAAGAAAAGGGAATCAGAATTTGCTTAATTTTATAAATACTTTAAAACGGGTAGCGAAACAGAATATCTACTAATTTTCTTCATACGGAGAACGTGGAAAAATTATCGTGATTAATCGAAAGAACACGCGCAAATTTTCAATTCCTATTCATAAGACACGAAAAAATGCAAAAGCCTATGTTAATGACGGAGTGCGTGGTTTCGTATTATTAAATTTATAACAATTTAATAAGGTTAGCTGCCACCAGAATGTAGTAGTTAATTTATTTAATTCATTATTTCTTTATTTACTTTCCTTTTTCTTCTATTATCGCTTGCTTTCTCTGTGTCCTTTCTACGGACGCGGCTGAGCCATTTTTACACTTTCGAATAATGCGAGGGAGACCGGGGGATTAATTATACTCTTCATTACACTTTACTGACTTTATTTATGCCGAAAACACTGAGATAAACGGGGTAATGCGAGGGAGGCATTTAACGCTAACATTTTCGTCGGAGGGAAAGACAAAAGAATATTCTAAATTTAGAATCACATCTTAACACGGAAAAACACCAAGTTACTAAGCTCAAGGCTGCCCGATGACTACCTTTTTGGGGAATTCTCTCTCTCGTCCCGCTTGGGCCGATTCTCAGTGTTGCCAACTCGTATTTTATATTTTTTTTTATAAACAAACCATTATTTATCGTAATTACATTTATTAAATATTATTATCTTCTTCATTAATTTCTTATAACCAAAACATTCTAATTTTTAATTAGGCATTACTACATTAGAAACGTTGCGTGAGCATAAAAGTCTTTATCTTCAATCAATTCCGGAGAATTGTACAACGATAACTGACTCATAGTGTGTATTTGAAAAGCACTAAGCGAAAAACATACAAACTGAGGCGCTGAGATGAAATGCTCCCTTTTATAAATGGGGCTTGTGACCAACCCACAAAACACAATCGTCAGCTTCCTATTGGCTAGCGGTGAATTTTGGGCGGGAACTGACGCGTAGGCCTGCATAGCGGCCAAACAGAGGTCCTGGGATCCGCCCTCATGGCTGTGGTTGGTTGCCACGTGAAATCTGGGGCGTGTCACATGTCCCCATTCGTGGAGAGACGAGAAACGCTTTGTTTTTTTATCTTGTTTTCGACCGAGAGAGAGAGAGTGAGAGAGAGAGCGAGCGAGTTGAGGTTGGAATGTGAAACGCTTTATGGCAGTAGCAGTTCGCCTGTGCAACCTTGTTTATCGGGAAAGGAAGGATTTTTGTGATATTGGAAGATATATTCGAACAATTCGCGTATGCTTGAGAAAAACGCTATGGTTTATGGTGCCTTGAAACATAAAAGTGAAAAATATTTAATTATCTATGCCCTGTAAACTTTGAGCGATAAAATAGATAAATTAAAAAAAAAAAAACTAAAAACAAAAAACAAAGCGAACTGAAATAAGATTGACCCGACGCTGTGTAGTATAATTTAAAATGCGTACATTATCTCGAATCTTGGAAATCAGAGAACCGCCAATAAAGAAATAAACAACATGTGTGTGTGTGTGTGTGTGTGTGTGTGTGTGTGTGTGTGTGTATAAGAAAAGTTCAGAATGGAGGGGCTTTATAGCCCCGTAATTAAATTTTTTTGTTGTAGAAAGACAAGAAAAAAACTATGATTAGCAGAGACATAATTGGTACAATTCGCGTATGTTTGAGATATACACTAAACGATGATTCAATTGCTGATGAAGTTTTAATCTTTATAATCTCGAAATAAACTCCTGCGGAAAGAAGCTTATTTATTGGATTTTTAATTCGAAATTATCTATCGCTTCCGCCAAACTCTGCAATTTTCAGAACGATGTTTAATATAATTATATATATATATATATATATACAATTTTCCATAAATATTTATGTCCTATTGTTCAGCTAATTACATCATTTAATTAGATGTTTAGGAAGGCGGTTGTTTATAGCGCTTTCACCTTTCTTCATTTCCCTCCTTTATATAAGCACGCCTTTGCTTTCCGCCCGAATTGTTCATTCTGGTGAAGATCAAGCTTTACACTCCACCTTAGACCTACTTTTAGACGGGGATATATATATATATGGGATGAATTGCACAATTAAACACGTGAAATGAATGAACGCTGCAAACCCACAAGGAAAAAGAAAAACGATTCCAAGGCCTTTCGTGTATTCAGAGCTACACCTCGTCATTCCCTGACGAGGTGTAGCTCTGAATACACGAAAGGCCTTGGAATCGTTTTTCTTTTTCCTTGTGGGTTTGCAGCACATATATATATATATTATATATATTATATATATATATATATATATATATACATTTATTTATATATATATAAATATATATACTGTATATATATATATATATATATATATATATATATATATATATATATATATATATGAGAGAGAGAGAGGGAAATAAACAAACAGATAAACAACATGATCGAGTGTTGCAATAATGGAATCCCCTGGTTCCCCATAGAACCGTGGAAGGATGTTTACATTCCACCTTAGACCTACGGTTTAACACTGATCATTAGGTCACCCTGACTAGCAACCACGGAAGGACGCGCCGCCGCCGGGTCTCGAGCCTGCCTACACTCCACCTTAGACCTACAGTTTAACGCCGTCGCCCGACGCATATAAACGTAATGGGCGTATAGACGGGTGTGTACCTGCCAAACGAAGTATACACTGTGCCAACTGGCTGATGATGGCTGGAGGTACTGGCTGATTAGGGGCCATATAAGGCAACGTCCGCTCGGCTGAAATCTTAATATGCGCTTGGCTCCTGTCAAGCGAACACCTCTCCTCTATCTCCTCTCTCTTAGGTTAGGTATAACCCTAAGGGGAGTGAGGCCGTCCCACCTTATCTCCCAAAGAGGTCTCCCCCAGCGGGGGTTCATTGCAACTTGGGGAATAACTCCGCTTCCAAGTTGCATAAACCCTTGTTGCTCTTGCAGCAACCCCCTCCCCCATTTAGAGGGTGCCTTGCAACAAGGGGAAGGGGGGTTGGCACTATGGGTGTCTTACAACAAAGGGGGGAGGGGTGGAACTATGGGTGCCTTGCAACAAAGGGGGAGGGGGTTGACACTCTTGCAACATTGATCACCATTTGCAATTGCATTGCACTCGTCCATTTTGCGCCCACACTACTGATGCTATCCCACGCTTCCCTCTATAACCAAAATACTCAACACAAACATGCACAATAACACCAAAAAGTGGCTGAGCAGCTATCATTCAGGAAGATACTCACATGTCACATTTAATGGCAAGTCATCCAAAAATAAGCCTTTTCCGAACGAGGTCCCTCAAGGCTCTGTTCTCTCACCAACACTGTTCAACTTATACATGCATGACATTCTAACACCCATAGATAACAAGCTTACCTTATCATCAAATGCAGATGACATCACTCTAACATCCACCCACAACAACATCGACACCGCTACAAATAACCTACAAACATACATAAACAGTATACAAGACTGGCTCACACAAAATAGACTCAAAGTAGCGCCCACGAAATCAACCATCACCTTGCTTACAAACAACACAAAAAAACGCCAGATAACTCCACAGCTTACACTAAACAACACCAACATTCCACACACTCACAGGACCAAAATACTTGGGGTCACATACAACACATCATTATCTTTTGCAAACCACATTCAGGACATTAAAAACAAATGTACGTCAAGACTTAACACGCTTAGGGTACTAATAGGCACAAACTTTGGACACCAGCAGGAAACAACATCACTCATATACAAACAATATATATTCGCTCGTATATATATTGGGCACCCATTATCTCAAACACACACATAAACACCTTACATACAATACAAAACAACGCACTTCGTATCATTACAGGATGCACTCAAACAACACCAATAGAACACCTGCACACAGAAACAAAAATACTGAAAGTTAGGGAACATTTAGACATGAGGGGAACACAATTCATGGCAGCAGCGACAACTAACCCACAACACCCTTGCCACTACAAGTACAATCATGCATCGACACCTCGCACCATTAAGGTAACACCAGAGACATTATAATCAAATACACCATTCCATACCACGCCCCACAGACATCACACAGTACAGAAAATACATACACACACACACCTAACCCACAAAGCACTGACACGACTCGGTCTGAATGCGGTCCAAGGTGCGAAGCCGCCATCCATTAACATGTCAGAGACCAGCCTGAGCAGATCGGATCGAGTTAACTTAGCACGATTCCGATGTGGACATCATCCCAACTTACAGACATATAAACACAGACTAGACAACTCCACAGACGACACCTGCCACCTGTGCCAGGACACACCACAAACAATTGAACACATTATGACAGACTGTACCGCTCTAGCACAACACAGAACACAACGCAACATCACTGGTGCGCTGAACCTCTGGTCCACTCCAGCGGCGTCTAGGAGAATTTGTCTAAAACAATTCGTCTAAAATACAATTTGTCTAAATCAATTTGTCTAAAACAATTTGTCTAAAATAGTTTGTCTAAAATCAATTTGTCTAATAACAATTTGTCTAAAATACAATTTGTCTAAAAATAATTTGTCTAAAATACAATTTGTCTAAACAAACAATTTAATATAATATGGCATACAAATTGTTGCCTGATGTACAATGCTATTTATTACTTGCCACGCCCCATCTTAAAAGGTTACCTCTTGTGCGGAATAGTACATCGAAATAGTTTGTCTAAAAATAATTTGTCTAAAATACAATTTGACTAATAACTGAAGATAACTAGAAATGCATTTGTCTGCTTGATAAATTTGGAGTGAGGATGAAAAGATTGAAAATGGGTTGATTTTATTCAAATATACCTAACCTAACCTAACCTACCAAGGTTATGGGTTCCGGGATAACTGATTTCGATGTACTATTCCGCACAAGAGGTAACCTTTTAAGATGGGGCGTGGCAAGTATAAATAGCATTGTACATCAGGCAACAATTTGTATGCCATATTATATTAATTGTTTGTTTAGACAAATTGTATTTTAGACAAATTATTTTTAGACAAATTGTATTTTAGACAAATTGTTATTAGACAAATTGATTTTAGACAAACTATTTTAGACAAATTGTTTTAGACAAATTGATTTAGACAAATTGTATTTTAGACGAATTGTTTTAGACAAACTCGCCTGATTCGACTCCAGAGAGGGCGATCGGTTACCTGCGTGCCGCCGGCTTGCTCGATCAGGGTGGGCTGATCGGCTAACCAATAACAACAACAGATTAGGTAAAATTTAGTAAATTATAGCTAAACCCAGTTAAACATATTGGTTCTAGCCTCGCTAGTATGCGTAGTTATTAATACATTAGATACAAACCTAAAGCCTTACACTCTGAAATACTATAAAGAAACCTTAGAATGACTTAGGCAAAGAAGCATATAGAGTAAGTTTACAGACTCTGAATAATCAAGTGTTTACCGTTTTAGGAGGTTTGAGAGGGAATCCAGGACAAAAACTCACTGGACGAAAACTCACTGGACAAAAACTCACCGGACAAAAACTCACCACTTAAAAGCAAAAGAGGACAAAAACTCACTAGACAAATGTTTATGCGAAATACATACACTCTAGTCTAGATCTTAACATACACTCTTAAGATTTTAGACTCAGTGTAGACAACTGAACTTTTTCGAAACGTCTGTTATTAGACATATACCATCTCCTCGTGCTCTTATTTCTAACTATATATATATATATATATATATTGTGTGTGTGTGTGTATGTGTGTAATTAAGTGGGCATAAGTGAGGTCGAGTGTGTAATAATTCACAGTTGTAGTGTGGTAATTTTTCTGTGAAGTAACACTTTTGGTACCTCGGAACATTACAAAATTTATATAAAAATTTGGATCACCTGAAGATCAGGGCCCCCCAGCCTTCTTTAGTTAGCCTTATAAGGCTAACTAACGAAAATATCACGACTAAACCTAACCAATCGACAAGGGCGTACAGTTGACCTAACCGGGCAGTCAATGAACCTAACCGGATATTCAGTTGACCTAACCGGGCATTCAATTAACCTAACCGGGTTATAAGGCTTAACGAAAATATCACGATTTAACCTAACCAATCGTCAAGGGCGTACAGTTAACCTGAACAAAAATAAAACATTGAAAAATAGCAAAACCAAAATGGGATATAAACTGACCTTCAACGTTGGAGTTGAGAAAACAACTGGCATAAAAAACGGGATACGTTATAACAGTGGACCGGCCAAAATTCAAAACTCGACTTTGAACGGCGTTTTTGGTTAATAGCTGGCACCCATGCTAAATCAATGTACCTGTGGGTGAGGAATAAAATACAGGTGGATGCCACGCTCGCTTTTGGCTTTGAAGGTCATTTTCGAGGTCAAACTGTGTAAAAAATGATATTTTCTAATTTTAATTTTAAAAAAATATTCTGAGCCAATTGGTTTGACCAAATATTTCATTTTGCCATATTAGTGATAAAGAAGTATGATGACACCCTTATTCCATCCGAATTACCAACTCAAGGTCAAATTCAAGTTAATCACGACCGAAATTGTGCTAAAAATTTGTGATTTTTTATTTTAATTGGCGAAAAAAAACATTGAGCAAGTCTGTTTGTCAAAACAATTTATTTTAACATGATTAGTGCCTAATAAGTTTGATGGCATGAATTAAGTACTCACAGTAACAGAATTATCACAACTAAATCACAAAGCAGTAAATATAGCCCCATAACTATACAGTTTACACACTAGTAACATCTACAAGTTCACGTTTCTTGATGAACAGCATCGAAATGCTGAACTGACAGTCACAATTGTGTGGATTGCAATCACTTAAGAACAGAGCTATTAGTTCCTTACAGCACATTCCAGCTTCTCTCGATTTCATCCCGGAAGAAAGACATAGATCTAATGTCCAGCTGGGTTACAGCAACCGCTGTCGTCACAACCACAAGCTGTCGTACACTTCATCTTTTTCCTGAAGCAGTTGCATCTAGCTGTCTTGCACTTTTTCTTGCAACTACAAGCAACAAGCTCCAGGCAGGCTTCAGGGATTGGAGGAAGTCTTGTCCACACTGGTAGGAGGCTCCCACCTTCCAGGCCGAAGTGTCCACCGGATCTTCAACATCTACGTGCTCTTTGTCAGCCTGGAGGCATATTTTGGCCTGATAGTTTGCCCGCTTTGCGTGGAGCTCCAGGGCTTCCTTTGTCGGTGGGAGCATTTCCAGAGTCTTCTTGGCCCTCCCAAAAAGGTGAACTCTGGCGTCATCAACTGTGGGTTGTTCCAGGGTGCCATATAAATGACACACAAACTTCTCAACATCTGCGATATCCCCATCTCAACCAATGGCGTGCAGCAGGAGTGGGTGGTCACTGAACACCTTCCCACACTTCTTTTCTCCATGACCACTGAAGGACGAGACTGTGTCGCACCTGGTCAAAGCGTGGAAGCTGACCAGGTTGTCCCTGACTGCGGGCGACAAACTCTTGCATACATTGTGCACGGGGTAGCATTTTCGGTTCTTGGCCGTTCCGCACAGCATCCACACTTCAGCGACCTTGGTGCAAACGAAGTGAATCAGCAGCACCATTACATCAGTATCTCTCCACACTACCAGTATTCGTTCATAGCCCTGGGACGCTGCATCACATGAGTGAAGGATGAGCCTGGTGTCCACCTCTTCATGGTTGCTATGCAGTGGAACGTCATGTCGCCTGGTTGACCGTACTTCAGTGGCTTCAGAGAAGCCACTCCCTGTCACCAGCTGACATCTTTTTTGAAGATCTCTGCCCTTCTCAGTGATGATGTTAGAAAGAAACAAGGCTAGGTCAGCCTTGTTTGTATCCAGGGCCATGAAGTTTTTCCACATTTCAGGCAGTGGAACTTGGGGGCCATCATTGACTTTCCGAATCGGTTTCTTCTTGCTTGCACGCTTTGTCCTGGTAACTGCTTTGATCGATCCTTCCCCTGCGTACCGATCAAAGATGACATCAACTCTTGTTGTGTGTTCATTGAAATAACTCGTCACGGCCTTGAAGAACACGTCAGCATAGTCGCCGAATGTTCGACAGCCGCCAGGCTTGCCAAGAGCTTGGATGAGTGCATGGCCATCTATCATCACACAGGAGCCGCTGTAGTAGCTTTCTGTCAGCTTCGATAGTCTTCTGCATGTTCTGCTTGGTGAAAACTGTAGCTTTGTACACATCAGCGGAGGTTTTCGACCGATGTTTCTTCATCGTTTCATGGAAGCCTAGTTTCTAGTTTAGGTAGCTTGTCGGGAAGGTTAGATAGAGTTGAGGAAGAGGTTAAGGTTAGTCCGCGAGTAGTAGATAGCGAGGGATTTAGAGAGGTTAAAGGTGGAGCTAGGCCGCGTACGTTAGGTGATAGGAATTCCCCCCTATCGAGGTTTCGAACCCTTTCGCCCATTTGAAAAGGGACGTGAATGAGGGGGAAACTGTTTTAATCGGGGACTCTTTAGTGCGCCACATGGACAAAGAGTTCGTTAAACGGCATCCAACAAAGAGGAGGAGGGTCTTTCTCCCAGGGGCAAGGGTTGACAGAGTTAGAGACGAAGTGGACAGGATTGACGTTCCCTCCCGTCACTCAATGTTGGTGACGATGGTAGGAGGCAACGACTCGTATAGGCCCGATACGAGAGTGCCTGACCTTTTGGAGAGATATAGGGAGTTAATTAGGTCCCTGAAGGCGAGGTCAGATAGGTCTTTAGTTCTAGGTATTACCCCTAGGCACGGGTTGGGTCTTAGAATTACGTCAAAAACAATATTTTTGAATAACAAATTAGAAGAGATTTGTGCTGAGGAAAATGTACCCTTCGTAAAGCTGTGGTCCGAATTCAGTGATCCTAGCCTTTTTATAAAAGATGGGGGTGCATTTTAATGAAATAGGTAATGCTAGGCTAGGTAGGTTAATAGACGAAAACGTGCGAAAGCTGTATAGGTCGAAGCCTTCTTTAAACGTTGTGGGTCCGGGGAACGCGGGCCCGACGTGATAAATAGTTTAAAACGCGGGCCCGTGTGGTAAAAAATAACTTAAACGTCTTTTATTGTAACGCGCTTAGTATTAGAATTAAATTAAATCAATTTAAGGCGATAATTTATTCCGGCAACTATGATATAGTTGCTATCACTGAAACTTGGTTAAATACCGTGACTCGGGACTTGTTGGGGGAACTTGATGTACCGGGTTTTAAACTCTTTACTAATGATAGGTTACATAGGTTTGGTGGAGGCGTTTTGCTGTACATTCGTAATTCCCTTAGGGCTATCGAGGTTAACCCTTTAAAGCCTACTGGGTCGAATACGTACAGTTTCAAATACACGCATTTAGACTTAACCCTACAAAAAAGTTCGGCGTTAATGGGTTAAGTTAGATTTTCCGGCAGCAATTAATGCGATATGTGTTGAAGTTAGGGCGCGTAGTATTAGTTTTAATTTTGTTGTTGTTTATAGACCTTCCGTTCAACCCCTCGATACAGATACTAGATTTTACTCACTTCTTGGTAATTTTATTGACAATCGGAATAGTATAATTGTCGGAGACTTTAACTGCCCTAATGTTAATTACGAGAATTTTACTGGTAATGAGGAGGGTTTGAGATTGGTTGAGTTTATGGACGATAACTTTTTACGACAGATAGTTACCGAACCAACGCGCGGTGACAATATTTTAGATTTGGTGATGACGAACGGCGAGAATATAGTCGAAGGTTTAGAAGTAGGCGAGAGTTTAGGATGTAGTGATCATCAAATTCTTAGGTTTAAGTTAGCGATAAAAAACACTAGGATAGTAACGTAATAGAAGTCCCTGATTTTCGTAGGGCTAATTTTGATAGTTTTGCGGATAGGATGAGAGTAGTGGACTGGGATAACTTATTTATGGGTAATGACACAAATTTGCATTGGGTGGCGTTTAAAAAAGTTTTAGGAATATTGAAAGGGAGTTTATTCCTCGTAGGCCCAAGCGCGCTAGAAATCATGGTAGGCCGAAGTGGTGGACTAGGGAAATAGGAGAGTTCATAAACGAGCGTAATAGAGCGTATAGACTTAGTAAGCGCAATGGCACGGCAGCTAACTTTAATAGATATATCGAGCTTAGACGTCAGGTTAAAAGATCAGTTAGGAATGCCAAGCGTAATTTAGAGATACTTATAGTGCGGATAGTAAACATAATCCAAAAAGTTTTTTGAATACGTTAATAATCGTAAGCCGATAAAAGATAACATAGGCCCTCTAGTGGATGTTAATGCGCTTTGGCTTCTGACGCTCAGGCGATGGCGGTATTTTCAATAACTTTTTGCGACAGTTTTTACCGTAGAAGACGTAAATAATGTCCCCGACGTGGACGATATCGTTCCATTTAGTAGCGAGACTATTTTGGATGAAATAACTGTTTACGAGGGTGAGATTGCGCATTATATCGATAGGCTAAAAGTTAGCAAGGCTCCAGGCCCTGACGCTTTTTATCCCAGACATTTGAAGATTTGAAAGACGTTATCGTAGGCCCCTTAACGAAGATTTTTAATCAGTCACTCGAAACGGGGATTATACCTGAAGACTTCAAATTAGCTAACGTCACGCCTATTTTTAAAAAAGGCGACCGCAGTAGCTAGCAATTATAGGCCCATTAGCTTAACGTCAATTGTCGGTAAACTTTTGGAATCCGTAGTTAGGGATCGTATCATCGATCACTTAGAAAGTAGAGATTTGATTAATAGTAGTCAGCATGGGTTTCGACGCCATAGGTCTTGTTTAACTAATTTGTTAAATTTTATAACGAAATAGTGCGCGAATACGATAGGCATAGAGCAGCTGACGTTATTTATTTAGATTTTAAAAAGGCGTTCGATACAGTTCCGCATAGGAGACTAATTGCGAAGGTCAAAGCGCACGGTATACGCGGTCAGGTAGCTAACTGGTTAGAAGAATGGCTTCGTGCTAGGACAGAGGGTCGTAGTTAATGGTAGTGAATCGGGGTGGTTAGATGTAGGTAGCGGTGTCCCACAGGGTTCAGTGTTAGGCCCATTGCTATTCGTAATTTACATTAACGACATAGATGTAGGATTGACTAGTAACGTGTCAAAATTCGCGGACGATACTAAAATAGGCGGTAAGGTTGTTAACGAACGATATAGAAATAGGATCCAAGACGATGTAAATAGGATTATGGAGTGGACAGATAAGTGGCAGATGCAATTTAACGTAGACAAATGTAAAGTTTTGCATATAGGTTCTCGCAACAATAATTACACGTACACGATGGATGATAGGGAGTTAGCGAGCGTTGACGAGGAAGTAGATTTAGGCGTACGCGTATCTAAGGATTTAAAGGTTAGGAACCAGTGCCTGGAGTCTTGCGCAAAAGCTAATAGGATGTTAGGCTTCATAGCGCGTAATTTCGAATTTAAATCGAAGGATATTATATTGCCCCTTTACAAGTCCCTAGTCAGGCCTCATTTAGAATATGCAGTTCAGTTTTGGTGCCGTACTTGCGTGAGGATATTGATAGGTTAGAAAGGGTTCAGCGTCGTGCCACGAAACTTATTCCGTCATTGCGCAACAAGCCTTATGAAGATAGGATTAAAGAGTTAGACCTGTATTCACTCGAAACTAGGAGATTAAGGGGGAGCTTATTGAAGTTTTCAAAATCGTTAATAACATCGATAACGTAAATTTTGACAAATTGTTCACTTTCGATAATAGTAATACTCGCAATAACGGATTTAAGTTGCGTGGCAGACGTTTCATTACTAATATCGCTAAAAACTTCTTTACGTTTAAAGTAATTGATAAATGGAATAATCTTCCCGCGTCAGTCGTTCATTCTACCAGCGTTAATATGTTTAAGAACCGTCTTGACAGACATTTTAAAAATATTAACGTTGTTAAAATAAAAAAAAGTTAGCAACAGGAGCTCTGGTGGTGGTGCTCGAGGATGAGTCTGTTGACGATGAATGCCAGCTTGTGACATGCCAGCGTGTGATGCCAGCAATAAAAAAAAAAAAAAAATTAGACTAACACGAACGTAGATGTAGCTCGTAGCGTAAACTAACCCACTTTTTGTTTAACTTTACCTACTTTTTTTTATCTTTGCATGTCTGTAACTCTCTTTCTTGCATGTTTGTAGTTTGCATGGTATGACAGTGAGTTAAGACTGTGTTTGCATGGTTTGTAAGCGTTCTTATTTTACTTCTTTTCATCTTTCACCCCTCTCCTATTCTCTCCGACTATTTTTCTGACTTGTCGGCAGTGGCCGGCGGATGATGATGGTGAGTCTTTTTTCTCTTTTTCTGAATGAATGTTAACCCACGAGTGATAGGTGTTGCTCCTTACTTAACCCCTTATTCTCTTCTCTTCTCTTAACCCCCTACTCTTTCCTTTCTCTCGGGCTAACCTTAGAGTGGATCTTAGGGTCTTTGTTAGCCTTAGCTTCTGTAGATCTGTAGATCTGTTCAATCAGTCTCTCCTTCATGAAGCCGATTACATGCTGCTTTCCTCGATCCTGAGCTGTCAGCAGGTTCTCCACAACATCTGTGGGTGCAGTGTCTTTGGTTGCCAGTGAAACAAGTGGGATGTTAGTGGGCATCTGTATCTCCTGCTTCACTCACGTGAACTCTGAAGACGTCAAACTGCTTCAACTGCTGAACTAGCTTCATGACATCATGAGCGTCACGCCTAGTGCGAGAAGGCAGACTGTCAACCCGAGTGAAGGTGGCTTCCCCATCATCATCTTGAAGATTGAAGAGGCATCTTGTGTCTTGAGAGATGCGTGACCGCTCTGACCATGTGATGCAGAACCTGTCTCTTGCTTGGTCATTCTTTGTGATGCCGATGATACCATTGTGCATCTTGCATGTACGATTTATCCATTCGGTTGCCTGATCAGCTGGAACTTGGTTGAAGCGCTTCGCCGTCCTCTTGACGACAAAGTTCCCATTACAGAACTCTGCATGAACTTCTGGTGCTGACTTCTCAAGACCTCTCATATCAGCCAAGTAGACCGGCCCCAACGTGCATAGTTTGTGTGGTCATAGATAGTTAGCCAAGGCAGCATTGCAGCAAAGGCTTCTATGTGGAGACTCCACATGCCATCTCTCTGAGCTCTGATGAAGGCCAGTAGGATCTCTACCATTTCCATGTAGGATGACCACAGCATGAAGTTGGGATTTTCAGAGTGCTGGTCATTGAATTCCTCCATGAGACTGTGGAATTTCTCATCTGCCAAAACGTCTGAGAAGTTGTCAACAGCATCGCGCATCTCATCTATGTCAGCTCTGTCTTTGAAAAGCGAAGCAACATTGAGGGCAAGCTGTTTGACGTTTTCATCTCCGTTGCCAGTTGCAGCCAGCCATGACTCAAACATCTGCCACTTGATGCGCCACAGTGCCTCATACGTCAGCTGGTGACCTCTCACAGCTCGGTAGTAGGCCTTGCCGTCCAGCATTGTCTCAGTGGTGTTAGCCGCGTACACACCTGCCTCTGTCCATAAGTCATCAAGTCCCACACTTTCCATGTGTTGACCAATGGCTTTCAGAAAGTTGAAGCAGATATGGAGGCCTCCCATGAGCAAGACCACGTTGGCAAATTTCGAGTTTGCCCAGACTAGTTCCTTACCCCTGCTGTACAGAGGCTGATCAGCAGTGATGATGGTGTACTTCTGGCTGACATACTCAGAAATGGCCATGAAGCGATTGATGACGGTGGTCATGGTGTCATTGTCATCTGCTGGTGCCTGCAGGATTGGCAACATCCCGGCGGTCGTTACTGGTGGATCCGCAGTGCTGACAGATTGATTGAATGCTCCCCAGCTTGGAACGGACATCGCTTCATCATGGATGCGTGACACCACCCAGGCCAAGTCCTTGGCACGTGCCCGGTCCTCTCAGGTTCATGTGACAAGTCGTCTATGTCAGTGTCGTAGCCAGGAGGATGGCCTCTTGCCAGATGGGAGGGTAGCCTGGTCCAGCCTTTGGAACTCCTGTAGGTCATCAGGTTTGATAGATTTCGATCTCTTGTGCTTGCCACCCTTTTGGCCATGACTCTGCTGTGGAGGGGGGCCTCTCTGCCATACCATCAGTTGAGTGCTGTGGAAGGTGTTCTTCCCGTCTAAGGTTGACTCCAAGACATCTATGTTGTCACAAGAGCAGTGAATCATTCTCTCTTTGACGATGGTGTCAGGGATGTAGACACATCCATTCTCAGCATACCTCTCCAGGATGTTCTGAGCGATGGTGGTGTCTATCCTTCTTACAGTGTCGATACCAATAGTGTGATTTGCCGCGTGGAACAGATCTAGGAGTGCTTCTGAGCGGGTGGCTTGGTGCAGAGTAAGACCCAAGCCCACATGCTTTGGTGTCAACTTTCGTCGGTTGGAGACTGCATAGACTATGTCCTGGGCAATGCTACACACACTCTGCTTCACTTTCTGGTCCTCTTCACTTCCCTCATCCACAGCATCCATTCCCCAAAGAGCAATCGTAGAAACAGGTACAGACTGTCGGGTATGACGCGATCAACATGTTCCTGATCAAGACCTTGCCATGTCTCGGAGTGTCCAGGAGTTTCAAGAAGATCTTGTCGAACCTTCAGAGCCACGTGTACCATATCTTGGAATATGCTGCTAGTGGCACACATGCGGACATCAGCATCTTCATCTTCAGTAGACTCTGACTCAGAGGTGACAGGACCTTGTTCACAAGACTTAGCCAGTGCTTTGGAGATGATGAAATCTGAGCTCTCTCCAGGGTAAATCAGCAGCGGGCCCCTTGACAATGGGCGTACATAGCTGGCGTTTGATCCAAGCAGCCTTTGAACATCTTCGTAGAACGTTGTTCTCCTGGAGTATTTCACGGTGATGCCGGTGTCATTACACATACTCTCGTATCTGTCCCAGACGTCTCCCATGTCGTATACGTGACCACGAGACAGGCCTACTGTCAAGTCTTTGCACAGCTTCGTCATGCACTCATTTTCAGGCCCTTGCTGCTCCTCTGACACCGCTTGTTTTCTAGTACGTCTCTCAAATGTCACCAAACATGCCAGATGATAGCAGCCTTCAACTGCAATCACATCACTCACCGCTGACAACGGTATGCTCATGACAGGGTCGTGTTTGGCACGCTGGATCAAGTCATCTGACTTCTCCATTGTCTCCACCCTGTGCAGTTTCTTTGTGGTCTTCTTTTGGCAAAACATGCAGAGGGTCCAGTCAATCACTGGTGTTGAACGTCTACGCTTTGGGGGAAAAGCCTGAGAGCCTGCACTTTTTGTGGTCGCCGATGCACCCATGGTCTGCTGCTGACTTCGCAGCCTTTTGAGTTTGCCTTCAGAGGTGAATAAAGAGTAGCATGATTTATGCCACTTGAGTTCCAATGCATTAAAATCATCCTTGGAATGACTTTCTAGTCTTTGTAAAATATCAAGATAGTAGTTATCTCCCAGGTTCTTTCTCTCATCACCCACAGTCATAGTTCTTGCTTTTCCTTCTGCTAATGCTGTGCGCAGGTCACCAGCGCTGCTTTGGCAGAAGAAGCAACAATCCTCACTGACATCCTGATGTTTCCTCTTGTGCTTGATGACAGCTACAGGGTCCATTGCTGATGAGCTCCCTATCTGCAAAGACAAGTGGGAATGGCAGTATGTAGTAGCCACAGATATATTGAAACAATTCGAAACATACCTATCCTTTAGCAGTATTATTATTAGTATTATTTTACCAGCTGGCACTGTATGCACTCTTTTAATTGCATATACCAAACCAATGTCTGGCCAGCCAGTGCATTGAAAATATTCAACATGTGAAAGTATGCTATTACTTGTACTATGGTAGTAGTAGGCACATGCGCACCTCGTCCAGCATGCTAAATGTAATTTTAATGGAAATAACGACATCCAGAGTCAGTTACATTCAATTATTATCCATAAAATCACACCATCTATGTAACATCTATGTAACACCATCTGTGTAACACGTTGTTACATAGAGCTACCACTGAAATGCAAAAATTCGGAATTTTTCAGAATTTGACTTTTGTAACCTTGTATGGGACCTTCAAACCCAAAATTGAGAGTGGCATCCACCCAAATCTTGTTTGGCATCCTCAATACTACTTATCTTAGGTGGGTGCCTGCTATTAACAAAAAACGCCATTAAGTTTTTTTCTAGAGGACTTTTCAATTTTTGGCCGGCCCACTATAACGAAAGATTGGTAGGTTGGTGAAAAATTAATATTGGTTGGTCGGTTAAAAACAGAACAATTTGAAAGATGGACAGTTTGAAAGATGAAGAGTAATTATCTACAATGAGTCTAAAATCTTGAGATCTTAAGATCTAGACTAGGGTGTATGTATTTCGCAAAAACATTTGTTTGGTGGGTTTTTGTCCTCTTCTGTATTTAAGTGGTGAGTTTTATTTAAGTGGTGAGTTTTTGTCCGATGAGTTTTTGTCCGGTGAGTTTTTGTCCAGTGAGTTTTTGTCCGTGCCCCCTGTGAGGCGGGAGTAATATCCTACAGGATAGTACAGACAGAGTAACGAATTGACTTCCATCAATGTTGAACATACTATCGTTATCCTGAAACATTTACTTGTATAGGGAGTAACAAAAATTAATCATACATTTAGTGGTAAAGACTCGTTTGGTTTTTTGAGCTGTTTAACCGTAACAAAGATCATGTGATGGAGGGTCCTACACCTTTATGGGAATTCAAGCCGTGGGTCGCTACATCATCTGCACGCAGAGGGCAGTGCCCCATCCATTTGTTGCTCAGCATAAACTTTAGACCTTCCTGTATGTATGCGAATACAGAAAACGGTGCTTGTCGGAAAATGTAAAGCCTACTGTGTGAATTTGAAGGGTAATAAATAATTAGATATGGCATCACTGTCTTTCGTGCACAATATTATGCGGTCACGCTTGAACAACATGGTATAAAAGTATACCTAAATTATTAAGTTCTAAAATCAAATTTCTATTATTCGTAAAACGCATGATGTAGAGAGCTTTCTTAAACTCTCTCTCCTCTCTCTCTCTCTCCACATATATATATATATATATATATATATATATATATATATCGACTGATTAAGCATCGCGCACCCAAGTTCATAACACGTCTCCAGCGATGTTATGATAGATTAGATGAGAACCATCAACGTTCAAAAGATTTGATTCTTTTATTTTGCTAAATAACTGGGTGTATCACTTAAAAACATTATTGTCGATCACATTTCCTTATACATACACTCTCTGTATCATTTATATATACAACTACACACAACCACACAGTATCTGTACAATATGACGGAATGGAATGTCACAACCATGCATTAGTTCAAAGTAATTCAATCGAGTTCTTTTAATAGCCACATTTTCTTTAGCCGAAACATTTTTTATACCACATAAAAGTATTAACAAGCTTTCGACACCAGCTTAGACCTACAGTTTAGGGGCCGTTAAAAAATTACCAAGCGCTATTTTTGTTAAAACTTGACACCCTAGATTCACCAGGAACGTCGTTCTGTAAAGCTAGACCAAACACACCCGAAGATGTTATGTAATACTTCCCCCACCCCACACCCCACGCGTTACGGAACATTACAGGGGGGATGGGGGTGTCAGGTTTTAGCAAAAATAGCGTTACGTAATATTTGAACGCCGCCTTAGCCCGGATTTCGAACCACGCCCACCAACCGGAAACCACAATTATATCATGTCTTCCATGTTACTATAATGACTTTGAAATAATGGTGATTTTCGGTTACGGCTTTGTTTTTTATCTATTATTATTCCGGACATATTATTTTCGACTTTTTTTAGCTCGATGCTGAGGTGTAATTTAAGGGGTAATTTATTTAAGCTTCCATTTGTTCTGTAATATCGCTAACAAGTAAATCTAAAGTTTAAGGTTTCAGAATAATTGGAATTACTTGTTCGACAAACATTTTTATGCCATCTTATGCAAACTAATTACTGAACATAACATACTGTACATAATTACTGAACCGCTGACAGACGTCATCAGACCCTTTTACGTACTGAACATTACTCGATATTGAACGCTTAAAATAATTTAAAAAGCCGGTTATGTAAAAAAGTGGAAATATAACCAAATATGCAAGTTTGTGGTAAAATTCCTTTTTTTTAATGTACACAAAGAAAGCAGGATGAGGAATTTGTGGGAATAGCATTTTTATTTACACATTTCGTAGATAACTTAAATTTCCACTCTATTTTAGCGATTGGACACAAACTGTGCAATAAGTGATACCATCTTTACAGTACAATTTTCTCGTATGTTCTGTTTAGTTAATATGATCGAAGGTACAAATAAAAAAAATACAAACAAAATACATCCATTTGTTCTTATCCAATTCGTAATGTCATATCTGGCAACTTTCCCACCAGCTGTATGTCAAGCATACAAATAACCCGTAAAATATTTCAATTCGCACATCCTATCTAATAATATTGCTTTTTAAGAGTCTTTACACAGTTTTTCCAATGTTACTACATTATAAATTCACATAAGGAAGACGAAGTTATTCAAAAGCAAATTTTGCAGTAACATTTAGGTTATCTCGAAGAGAGGAGAATACAATTCTTATATTTGTGTATTCATTCGTTTATTCCATGTAGGCTAAGATCTCCCAAGTGTCTTTCATCCATTTATTAATTTTATTTATTCGTAAAAATGTGCAGTTATTTACACAAAGCTAAACCACAACTCTCTCTCTCTCTCTCTCCTCTCTTTTTAAATAGTCTTAATACAGAAATCCTTAACATACCTATAAGCACTTTAAGTGGAGTGAATCACATTGAATGAGTTTTGCAGAGAATTAAAAGCTATAGACACTAATTAGTTCAACCTGCCAAATATCTTACTGTAAATTTGAAATTTTTGCGCATCCATAAAATTCACTGTAAATTTTTTCCTTGTACATAGATTTTTAAAACCATCACTGGAGGAATTTATATTTTCTGTAAACTTAAAAAGTGATACTACACAGTGGCGTACTAAGGGCGGAGCGAGGGGGGCGGTCCGCCCCTGGTGACAGCCAGGAGAGGGGGTGCCATCGGGAGAGTTGAAATACCAGTACAAGTTTTCAAACCAAATGAAAAATTCGCCAAAGTAAGAAAAAAATTTAAAAATGTTCAAACTATTACAACAGTTTAATGTTAATTTCCACTATAAAATAATTTTTTTTTTATTGGCAATACAAAATTTACAAACGAAAAATTAAATATTTGATAAAAATTACATCGAAAGGCGTACGTTTGTTGACGTTTTAGTCATCAGTTTGTTGAGCATAGCCAGATGGCTGCAACTGCCATTCCAAGTCTTGTTCACTTGACACTGTGACTCCATATATATGAGGTATGTTTCATTAAATAATTATGATAAAGCATAAAGTGCTGGTGTTTATAACAATATCATGGTACTTATACCAGTGTCCAGTAATTTTTGACAATGTGGTATCATAGTGATGTTTAAGTGTTTATAAATGCATCGTCGTGATGTTATAATACCAGGTAAATGCATTGTGGAGAGGGCCATTCATTATGCAACTACAAAGTGTGAGGAAATGGACATTTCTATGGAGAGAAGAGGGACAGTAAAGCTCTGAAAAAGGATGCCAGGATAGATGGCAAAGGATGCTGGTCTCACATTGCCAGAGGAAGTAAAAAGGGCTATGTTTGAATGCCTTGATCGCTTTCATCAAGAATTGGAGATTCGTTCTAAGGCAATGGATCAAATTCTGTCAATCTTCGCTGTTATTCAGCCAAACACTTTGGTTGTTGCAACAGAAGAAGAACTTCGGAAGTATATTCCAAATTTGACTCAGATTTTCGATGAATTCTCTGATGAAGATATCAGTGTGGAAATTGGACGACTTCGGAGGCATTTGGAAGCTGCCAAAATCAGCGTTGAAGAGGCAAAGAAATGGACAGCATTGCAGTTTCTGGAGTTTATTGTGAAATGGGATTTTTGTGAATCTTTGCCAAGCTTGTCACTGTGTTTGAGATTCTTTTTGACTGTCTGTGTGTCTATTGCTTCATGTGAAAGAAGTTTTTCCAAATTGAAATTGATAAAAAATTTCTTTCGCTCGACCATGAGTCAGACAAGACTCATAAATCTGGCTTTACTTTCAATTGAACATGAATATGCAAAGAAGGTGAATTTTGATGAGGTCATTGATCAATTTGCAGAAATTAAGGCTCGAAAGCAGAGACTGTGAATCCTCTCTATTTACCTTTGAAGAATAGGCTGAGCGTTGAGACTGGATTTTCTGTTTTTTGTATAAAATAAAATATAGTATTACCTGTTCACTGAATTTTTAATGTCCTGCATTTTTCTTATTTCCAATTTGCTTATGACAGTACTGTACTGTTTAAAAATCTACTTGCAAACATAATATATTTTTCTGTTTAAATTTTAAAATTATTTATGGGGGGTGCCAAAGGAAGGATCCGCCCCGGG
Source organism: Bathynomus jamesi (assembly GCA_023014485.1). Lineage (NCBI taxonomy): Eukaryota > Metazoa > Arthropoda > Malacostraca > Isopoda > Cirolanidae > Bathynomus > Bathynomus jamesi. The sequence continues at coordinate 253,001 of JAJOZX010004170.1, forward strand.
TGCCAAATACTTCAGGTACGCCCCTGATACTACATTATTTTAGGTAAATTTTATATTCTGCCACAAAATCCATAATAACATTGATCAATAAAACAACTTTTTTTCTGGTTCCTGCATAAACATAGCTGATCCTAAATGAATTTTTCACGGTAAGTTCGAATCTGTCTTCAGAATTTTTCTATCACATTGAGGTTTTGAGAAAAATGCAGTTTTATACAAGTATAAATAATTTATTTTATTATACAAATACAGCTAAGTAAACATAAATAGAAAGCTACTTAAATGATTTAGTGAAATATTTTCACTTGTATGATGTACGAGGAACTTCTCTTCACAATGACCAACAGTAATCATCTAACATATCAGGGTTCCATCTGCCATGGTACCTTTTATCCAGCATGAAAATATCCTGATGGAAGCACTCACCATGCTCATCACTCACAGCTCCCAAATTCTCAGGAAAGAAGTCTAAATGGGAGTGGAGGAAGTGAATCTTTAAGGACACGCTACACCCCACTTCATGGTATGCTACCAGCATTCTTTTAACTAAATCTTTGTAGTTTAGTGCTTTGTTGTTACCAAAAAAATTGGTCGCGACGGATTTAAAACACTCCCAAGCATTTTTTTCTTTTCCTTCTAAAATTGCATCGAATTCATCATCATTTATAAATTCTCGTATTTAGGGGGGTCCCACAAATATTCCTTCTTTTATTTTCGCTTAGCTGATTTTGGAGAATTTTTCTTTAATGTATTCAAATTCTTTGCTGTTTCGATCCAGACCTTTCAAAAAAATTTTCACCAGTCCTAACTTTATATGCAAAAGTGGTAGATAAACATTTTTTGGTTCAACAAGGCTTTTATGCAAAACGTTTTTTTGACCTTCTACTAGTTGTTTAGTTGGCCAATCGCTAACAATGTAATGTTTAGACTTAGCACGGCTGTCCCATTCACATAAAACACAGCAATATTTCGTATACCCCAGCTGCATCCCCAAAAGACGAGTTATAACTTTTAGGTCACCACATATGTTCCAGTTATACTTATTGTATGCTATGCTGTTTAAAAGATATTCAATATTTTCATACGATTCTTTTAGGTGAAATGAATGAGCAATGGGAACTGATGGAAAAATATTCCCATTATGCTGCAGAACAGCTTTTAAACTCAATTTTCATGAATCATTGAACAACCTCCATTCTTCAATTTTGTGTTCGTGTGCAAGTGCTTCCATCAGTACATTAACATCATTGCAATACCAAAGATTTTTTTCATTGAAAAACAATGGACAAATTCTTTTTTCCGGTTACGAAGTAGACTTATGTTTGTGTTTTTCTCCAAAAGATTCCACCCATGTAATCTTGAACGAAGTACCTCAGCTTGATTTTTAGATAGGTTTAGATCTCGAACCAGATCATTGAGCTCCGCTTGAGAGATTATATGTGGCTCAATTAGTGTGGAAGGATTGAAATCTGGATGGTAGGTCCAAGTGGTGGACTACGGAAATAGGCGAGATCATAAACGAGCGTAACAGAGCGTATAGACTTAAAAAGCGCAATGGCACGGTAGCTAACGTCAATAGATATATCGAGCTTCGACGTCAGGTTAAAAGATCAGTTAGGAATGCTAAGCGCAATTTAGAGATACTTATAGCTGCGGATAGTAAACATAACACAAAAAAGTTTTTCGATTACGTGAATAATCGGAAGCCGATAAAAGATAATATAGGCTCTCTCGTGGATGCTAATGGCACATTGACTTCCGACGCTCAGGCGATGGCGGGTATTTTTAATAACTTTTTTGCGAGAGTTTTTACCGTAGAAGACGTCAATAATGTCCTCGATGTGGACGAGATCGTTCCATTTAGCAACGAGACTATTTTGGATGAAATAACTGTTTACGAGGGTGAGATTGCGCATTATATCGATAGGCTAAAAGTTAGCAAAGCTCCAGGCCTGAACGCTTTTTATCCGAGACATCTGAAAGATTTGAAAGACGTTATCGTAGGCCCCTTAACGAAGATTTTTAATCAGTCACTCGAAACGGGGATTATTCCTGAAGACTTCAAATTAGCTAACGTCACGCCTATTTTTAAAAAAGGCGACCACGCAGTAGCTAGCAATTATAGGCCCATTAGCTTAACGTCAATTGTCGGTAAACTTTTGGAATCCTTAGTTAGGGATCGTATCATCGATTACTTAGAAAGTCGAGGTTTGATTAATAGTAGTCAGCATGGGTTTCGACGTCATAGATCTTGTTTAACTAATTTGTTAGAATTTTATAACGAAAGAGTGCGCGAATACGATTTAGATTTTAAAAAAGCGTTCGATACAGTTTCGTATAGAAGATTAATTGCGAAGGTTAAAGCGCACGGTATACGCGGTCAGGTAGCTAACTGTTTAGACTTTAGAGGAATGGCTTCGTGCTAGGAGACAGAGGGTCGTTGTTAATGGTAATGAATCAGGGTGGTTGGATGTAGGTAGCGGTGTCCCTCAGGGTTCAGTGTTAGGCCCATTGCTATTCGTAATTTACATTAACGACATAGATGTAGGCTTGACCAGTCACCTGTCAAAATTCGCGGACGATACTAAAATAGGCGGTAAGGTTGTTAACGAGGACGATAGAAATAGGCTCCAAGACGATGTAAATAGGAATATGGAGTGGATGGATAAGTGGCAGGTGCAATTTAACGTAGACAAATGTAAAGTTTTACATGTAGGTTCTCGTAACAATAATTACACGTACACGATGGATGATAGAGAGTTAGCGAGCGTTGACGAGGAAGTAGATTTAGGAGTACGCGTATCTAAGGATTTAAAAGTTAGTGACCAGTGCCTGGAGTCTTGCGCAAAAGCTAATAGGATGTTAGGCTTCATAGCGCGTAATTTCGAATTTAAATCGAACAATATTATATTGCTCCTTTACAAGTCCCTAGTCAGGCCTCATTTAGAATATGCCGTTCAGTTTTGGTGTCCGTATTTGCGTGAGGGTATTGATAGGTTAGAAAGGGTTCAGCGTCGTGCCACGAAACTAATTCCGTCATTGCGCAGCAAGTCTTACGAAGATAGGATTAAAGAGTTAGACTTGCATTCACTCGAAACTAGGAGATTAAGGGGGGAGCTTATTGAAGTTTTCAAAATCGCTAATAAAATCGATAACGTAAATTTTGACAAACTGTTCACTTTCGATATTAGCAATACTCGTAATAACGGACTGAAGTTGCGAGGCAAATGTTTCATTACTAACATCACTAAAAACTTCTTTACGTTTAAAGTAATTGATGAATGGAATAATCTTCCCGCGTCAGTCGTGAACTCTACCAGCGTTAATATGCTTAAGAACCGTTTAGATAGGCATTTTAAAAATATTAACGTCGTTCAAAATAAAAAACAATTAGCAACAGGAGCTCTGGGGGTGGTGGTCGAGGATGAGTCTGTTGACGATTAATGCCAACTTGTGACATGCCAGCGTGGGATATGCTAGCAATAAAATTATTATTAAAAAAAAAATTAAACTAACACGAACGTAGATGTAGCTTGTCACGTAAATTAACCCACTTTTTGTTATACTCTTTCTACTTTTTATTTCTTATCCTCTCTTTATTTGCATGTCTGTAGTTTGCATAGTATGACAGTATTTGAGTTAAGACTGTGTTTGCTTGGTTTGTGAGCGTTCTTATTTTACTTCTTTTCATCTTTCACCCCTTTCCCCTTTCCTATTCTCTTTGACTATTTTTCCGACTTGTCGGCAGTGGCTTCCGGATGATGATGGTGAGTCTTTCTTTTTCTTTTTCTGAATGAATGTTAACCTATTATTCTCCTCTTTTAACCCCCTACTCTTTCCTTTCTCTCGGGCTAACCTTAGAGTGGATCTTAGGGTCTTTGTTAGACATAGCTTCTGTCGATCTGTAGATCATCTTTGTCCTCTACAGTGTATGTTTCGGGGTGAGTAGTATGGGCACAAAAGGAGAGAGGGTAATGCAATTGCAAATGTTGATCAATGTTGCATAATGTTATGCAACAAGGGGGAATGTTGCAAGATGTTGTGCAACAAGGGGAGGGGAATGATGCAAGATGTTATGCGACAAGGGGGAGGGGGAATATTGCAAGAGCATTAAAGGGTTATACAACTTGGAGGCGGAGTTATCCCCCAAGAGAGAGAGGAGGAGAGAGAGGAAGAGGGGTGTTCGCCTGGCAGAAGCCATGCGCATATGAGCACTTCAGCCATGCCGCCGCTCTCTTATAGGACCCCTAATCAGCCAGTTGGCTTAATCAGCCAGTTAGCGTAGACGACTGAGTTGCCAGATTCTCTATTTATTTAATTAAATCATATATTCTCCCGCCAGTTGGCTTAGAAAGCTGAGTTGCCAGATTCGTCATTTATTTAATTAAAGCATATATTCTTCCGCCAGTTGGCTTAGAAGGCTGAGTTGCCAGATTCGTCATTTATTTAATTAAACAATATATTATACCGCCAATTGGCTAGAAGGCTTCTTAGAAGCATAAATAGGCTGTACATAACCTCCGAACGAATTAAAAGCGTACATACGGGGCTCCAATAAACCTTAGCACCCCCGCCCATGGCCTAAGCCATTAGAGGTACAGTAAAACTGAACATACCTTGCAAAAGAGAATTTAATCCTGCATTTAATGAGAAACAATTAAAACTTGGTGTTTCCGCCATTGGCTTCCAAGACAGCCTGAATTCGCTTTGGGTAGCTTGCCAAAGGTGAAGTGAATAGATCTTGATCGTTACGCAAATTTGCTAAAACAGTTTGAATGTGTTGCGTCATTGTATCCTTCGAAAATCGATTTGCTGCAGGTTCTTGAAACAAGAGACATTCAACCTTGTCCTTTATAACTGATCCAATGTGTTCACAGACGTTCAGGTCAGGAGAATTTCCTGGCCATTCTTCATTTCCAAAGAAATCAATCCCATGGTTCTGCAACAACTGTTGAGTGGCTAATGCCTTAAAGCAGGGGGCCTTATCGTGCAGAAGTGTGACCTGATCGACATCCATAACATTGTTTGGATTTCATAGAAAAGGAATGACATGCTGGGATAGAATAATATCACGAAAATACTGTCCATCCCAACTCTGACCATTTGGCTTCAGCACCCACATGAGCTTCTTTGCAGTGAACAAAACAAACACACCAACACAGTCTGGAATTTTTAATAATTCGCGATAATGTTCATTGTCATCGATTTCATCAGGTGTTGTGGCCCACACTCGATCATTTTGGTAGTTAGGCCGACGTGTTACGTAAACAAAAAATTCATCGGAGACAGCTAAATGCATGAAATCATCCACATCCCAATCTTCAAAAAATGGGCAAACCACATTCTGTCATCGATGTTAAGTTGAGTTTTTCTTGGCTTTGGAAGTTCATGCCAAGGCTTTAAACCTTGCCTATGACGGTACAGTCGAATGATCTCACCACTAACGATCTTTCCTCTCAACACTTCGATCTCTCGAGAAAGTTTAGCACAGTTGTTTTTCCTCTTACGCGTACCGCTTTCAATGATGTCCTTTGTTTCCTGAGAGAGAGGCAAATTTGGGCACCCAGATTTGGTTGTATCCATTTCACATTCATCCAATGTTTTACTCCAATTTCTTTTGACGAAGTCCTCACTTCTTCGCAACTTTTTGGCAACCCATGAACGTGTTATAAAGGTGGCTCCAGCATCACGAGCTTCCCGAAATGTTATTCCTCGTATGCGATCTATCACACGTTGCCTCTCCGAATCACCAATTAATTGAGAAGCCATTATATTATCACTTTATCAGCTAGAGTAATTTTAATACCTGCAATAAATAAAGAATTTTATATATTTTTATAACCGCTGAAAACTATTTCGATATAAGTAAACATGTAAGCTGCAAATAGGGAGGGGGCTAAGGTTTTTTGGAACCCCTTACACTCATCGACTGTGCGCCCATGAAACCCCTATTAGCACACACCCTCACACACACACACACACACACCACACACACACGTATCTGGTAGAGGGGCCAGTTTGCACTATTTTTTATTTAAAACATATATCCTGACCTTAAGATCCATTTTGCTTAGAAGGTCGCGTTGACAAATAGCAATTAATTAAAACAAATATTCAGCTTTAGAAATCCGCTTTAGAAACCAAGCAAATGATATAATTAAATGCCGTGTACAAACATAAAGGAATAAATAAAGCGCCAATACATCATTCTGTTTATTTACATGAATTATTGTATATAAATATACAATGGGTATATATATGGTCAAAAATAATAATCATGAATGGGAAATATAAAATAAAAAATATACAAAACGGTGCATTATCAATATATTAGTACAGGAAAAATGTACAGTTATATTAAATATATGTAATCAGAAATATACAAATCATACTATCATCAAAATATTAGTATAGGAAAATATACAGTTATATTAAATATGTTGAAAATATACGAAACTTATAATCAATTGCAAATAAGTACAGGAAAAATATATACAGTTATATTATATATACGAAACGTATAATGAAATGCATATTAGTACAGGATATATATATATATATATATACAATTTAAATATATTTCCTTTATGTTCTACGGTGCAAAACGCTAAACACACAGGTAATAGAGTCTACATCCACATCGCCGTTACTTTGTAAGACGTGGTAAACACGTCCAAGCATCACTTCACCGTTTAACTGATACGGAGGTCTATACTCGATATAAATGGTTTTCATATTCAATACTATTTTTGCGCCCACTTTACGCTCGGCGGGTAAGTTATCTTTAAACACGGCTAGAACACAATCAAAAGCACGCAGAAAGAGGTCATCGTTAACCACAACATCATTATTAAATACAAGTTTATAAACATGCCTTTCCAATCGGGGTTTTTTTCTTACCGTCCTGAGCTTTTCAATCGTGAAGTCTTCTTCACTCTGCAAAGCGGCATTGGAAATAATCTTCCAAGTCGTAACGACATCTCTCCATTATATAGAGGTACAGCTCTTCAGGGTGAACAGTGTTGGCGAGCTCAGCTCTGTACCATTCAAGTGCTTTGTACAAAAGTTCAGGATATTTTGAACAGTCTAAACCTTTTAAATATTCATCCAGCTCTAGACCATTCTCCCCCTGTTCATTCCTACATTCAATAAATCCGTCGAGCAGAGCGGTTTATGCGTGTTTAAGAACCGTGTCAAAATAAATCATATCCGTAACACGAGCGTCTATTATAAGCTTCAGCTTACGGAATCCGACGATTTCAAACATTCTGTCCAGGATGAAACGGTTTCCTGTAGGGACAAGAACATCATTATCAGCTGTGTTCTTCCACATCAGTCGTATATCAATGCATGGTTGTTCGTTATTTATACACAATGTGCAAACAATGGTATATGAGGAGTCGTCACTAATCATCTCTCTTCTTGTACCTCCGCCAACAGGTATTCTATAACGGTCCTCTGCCCACCTCTCAACTATCACGAAGATTCTATTCATCTCCTCAACACTTAAATAAATAACGTTAAATAAATAACGTAAGCTCTGAGCTGACTATGAGTTACATGCAACGCGTCGGCTGACGAGGGGAGAGTTTCACACCATAATCTAATGAAACGTGTCCGGCGCTGTACCAAAATGAATAGCTGTATCCCATTATATTGGGGAGGTGTTTAGAGAAATTTTCCGATACAAGAAGTAATATCGTTTTTAATGTTTTATCACTCCCACTCCCGCGAATACGCACCAGACATTTTTGCAAAGGGGAATTTTCACGAACTAAACACATTTTATAACGGTTTTAATGTTTTATCACTCACCATTTCCACAAACTAAATATCTTCACAAACCGGCGCGCTATTATAGAGAAACATACGTTCATATTTATCCTTTTTGTTTAACAAGCGATACTCATCTCTAAAGTCTGTTAAAAACTCACACAACCCATTACCCACAACCTTACTACAAACCTCATCATGATATATATTAATGTACTAGTAAAAATACTTAAGATTGTCCATGATGATAAGATTTACACTTTCAACCGTATGGTCGGTAAGGTGTAACATGATATAATACCGCTTGTCACACCACTCATCCACAAGGCTCACTACCCATAACTGATGGTTATCTTCTGAACGTGTTGCTTTTCCTACTACGCGGTATATGTGAGCCTTCATAAAGCTTAGGTCTATAACATACTTCAATACATCGTCTGTACTGCGAAATCCTACAACCCCCTCGCCAGAATACCCGTAGAGTATTTGAACACCATGGTCCTTCGCAATGTTCAATGCACCCTTAAAAGAGGCAAAGGAGGGGGGAATAGGGAGTTTTTCAGTATCCACCACATCTATGGGCTTTGCAGAATACCACTTCATAAATGTTGAACACGCAATATTAAAGGTAGCCATTACTATTTTTCTTCTATGCGAGAGAATACACGTCTGAGCTCAAGGGTGTACAGAGATCAACTGAGTACGTAGGGATAGAGGCCTGCTCAGGTCGCGGCATGACTCACTTTGCTAATCTTAGAGTGGGTGGGGCTTAGCTTTTTACTGTACACACGCACGCACGCAAAGGAGAAAGAGAAGCGCTAATTGAAACACGATTTATTTAATAAACGAAATACATGCAATAAATAAGTTAACAATACCAAAGAATATGGTAGCCAAAGGGTATTGTATCATAGCACACCAGGCTAATCTTACTTTTGAGAAGGATATCTACTTGTGGTTACAATTTCTTGTTACTCTAACATCAGGAACACTGAAGTACATAGAGAGTTACAGCCTATATATAGGTTACAGAAAAAATATTATATATATATATATATATATATATATATATACAATAAACGGAGAATGAAATTTAAAAAAAAAATTATTAAAAATTAAAAGATTGTTGGAGGGGCATACAACTTTGTAAGGAAACACTATCGATTTTTAGCACAAAATCAAACTACCGATTTTTAGCACAAGATTAAATTAATTGTTTCCAACCAATGTTATAAAAAAAAAAATACAAATTTATACTGGAAATCTGCCCGTGTTTTATCACTCTACCCATCTTGTATATAAAAATAAATTGAAAAATAAAAGTTATTAGAGTGGCATACAAGTTTACCAAAGATTTAGCGTTCTACCCTTCTTATCTAAATCTTTTCTGAAGGAATTCAAAACAACAGGATCGAATTGAAAAAGACCTTTGCTTATGTTGAAGTTATTTGTAAATTGGATAATGGCAGACTCAAGAATATTTTTATTAACAATGTTGCTAGAGTGAAATGAAACTGAAGCATTATTCCAATCAATACAGTGGGATAACTCTGACAAATGGACAAAAAGGGCACTGGACGACTGTCCTGTTCTAACGGAATATTGATGGTTTTATACGTGTGTGCAAATCCTTTCCCGTCTGACCTATGTAAAAGGAATCACATTGTTTACAACCAATTTTATAGATAATGCCTGAATTATTGGTAGGGCTATTTATTACTACGATATTTTTCACAATATTGTTATATGAAAATACTACATTAATATCCAAAAGTTTAAGTACATTAGCAATGCCTAAAAAGCCCGGGAAAAATGGAAGTACTAAAATATTTTTTGACAAAGTACGAGTGTTATTATTGCCCCGATAGAAAGTTCGTTTTGCCTTGTTGAGACAAGATTCCATAAAGGCAGATGGATAACACAGATCACTTCCAATACCGTTGATTTTTTCTAATTCGGCATCGATGTATTCCGGACTGGCGATCCTAAGTGCGCGGAGAAACATTGAAGAAAAAATGGCCTTCTTAGTGGGGGTGTCATGTCCCGAGTAAAAGTGTACGTAGGACAAATTGTTTGTTTTTTTCCGATAGATACTGAACTTTCCCCGGGCTTTCCCTATGTACACGCACATCCAAAAACGGAATTGAATTGTCTTGTTCCACTTCTAAAGTAAACTTAATGGAGGGGACTTGATCATTTAACTGAAGGAGGAAGTTATCCAGGTCACGATTCATGGGCCAGATACACAAAATATCGTCGACGTACCGCAACCAAGGGATGCCAACCCCCAGGATTCTCGGAATGTAAGTAATTTCGAAAAACTCCATATAAATATTGGAGAGGAGGGGAGACAAGGGGTTGCCCATGGCCATCCCAAAAACTTGTTGATAATACGCGTTATTGAAAGTGAATTTACAGTCTTTGATGCAAAGCTTAATAAGTTCCAAAACAAAGTGTGAAGGTAGTGGCAGGTCATACTTATGTAATTCTTGGGAGAGAAAGTCAAGCATATCATCAATCGGCACTTTTGTAAACAATGAACAAACGTCAAAACTGATCAATCTTAGTTTCAGTACGTGCATTATTCAATTTTTCAGTAAGATCCATGGAATTTTTTACATGTGAATCAGAGATAGTTCCGAGAATAGGGAACAAGACTTTGACAAGCCATTTGGAGAGTTTATAAGTAATAGAGCCCACCGAGCTAATAATAGGGCGCATAGGGTTGCCAGGTTTGTGGGTTTTAATAAGACCGTAAAGGTAGGGCAGAGAAGGTGAAGTGGACATGAAAAGCGGAATTAAGTCCTTATGATCTTTGAGAATGCGTTTCAAGCCACTATTAAATGATTTTATGACGTCATCCTGCGGGTTCTTCCTAAGTTTGCTGTATGTGGCGGGGTCCTGGAGAAGCTCGTTCATCTTTCTGAGGTAGTACACTTTGTCCATAATAACTATGGTGTTAGCCTTGTCTGCTTTAGTAATATGGAGCTCCCCATCTTTTTTTAATTGTGAGAGGCTATTGCGAAAACGTTTAGGAAAGTTATCTTCGTAACTACTATTCGCCGCACTATAAACAAGGCCTTTAACTATGTTAAACAAATACTGAGGGAGATTACACTCTTTCTCAAAACAAGCGAGACTGTAACAAATTTGTAAAGCCGAAGGTTTTTTAACAATAAAAAAGGACATACCATATCCAAGGGCACTTTTTGCATCGTCACTAATGTTTTTCGAAGAAAGGTTCAAAACACACTTTGAGCTTGCTTTTTTACTCCACTGACTATTTCGAATGAGACTTTTAATTTTTCGATCCAAAATGTTACGAAGTGAAGAAGTTCTCCGACGCAACTCGTTGTAAATTTCATCAAACAAAGGTTGGATCCGCGGTTGGGGAATAACAGTTACAAAATTACGTTTGGCAATGTTTAAATTTTTGAAGGCGGACCACTCATTTTGTCTGGTGACTTCAATATGTTTCTTTAAAATTAATCTGCTGAAGTTATTGAACGGATTGTCGTCAATTTGTCTGAGGCGAATCGGAAGGAGGGATTTGGGAAGAAGTTGCTCCTCTAGACAATTATTACTTTTGGATATTAATTTAGTATTTTCATATAACAATATTGTGAAAAATATCGTAGTAAAAAATAGCCCTACCAATAATTCAGGCATTATCTATGAAATTGGTTGTAAACAATGTGATTCCTTTTACATAGGTCAGACGGGAAAGGATTTGCACACACGTATAAAACAGCATCAATATTCCGTTAGAACAGGACAGTCGTCCAGTGCCCTTTTTGTCCATTTGTCAGAGTTATCCCACTGTATTGATTGGAATAATGCTTCAGTTTTATTTCACTCTAGCAACATTGTTAATAGAAATATTCTTGAGTCTGCCATTATCCAACTTACAAATAACTTCAACATAAGCAAAGGTCTTTTTCAACTCGATCCTGTTGTTTTGAAATCCTTCAGGAAAGATTTAGATAAGAAGGGTAGAACGCTAAATCTTTGGTAAACTTGTATGCTACTCTAATAACTTTTATTTTTCAATTTATTTTTATATACAAGATGGGTAGAGTGATAAAACCCGGGCAGATTTCCAGTATAAATTTGTATATTTTTTTTTTATAACATTGGTTGGAAACAATTAATTTAATCTTGTGCTAAAAATCGGTAGTTTGATCTTGTGCTAAAAATCGATAGTGTTTCCTTACAAAGTTGTATGCTCCTCCCACAATCTTTTAATTTTTAATAATTTTTTTTTTAGTTTCATTTCTCCGTTTATTGTATATGTAGTTATATATATATATATATTTTTTTTTTCTGTAACCTATATATAGGCTGTAACTCTATATGTACTTCAATGTTCCTGAGGATGTCATTAGACGAAAGCGCTTGAGCACCATTCTGTGTTTCCTTTCCTTCGTGGTTTTATTTATCATAAATATTTTTCACGTTTACTTTTGTGAAATAATTTTCAGATATATATATATATATATATATATATATATATATATATGGTGGAGATTTAATAATATTTTTCTCGTTAGGCCAACGCCGCTGTTGGACACAAAACGAATTATTTGCATTCAATTTCGTGACATTAATCGTTATAGGACCGAATCCGCGCTAGGACGTGTTATGGCCACTTTTGATGAAAGGGTGATAAATGAAATGGGGGCTTCGCCTCCCAGCCAACCCAGGGATCTGAATAAAGAAGTTGAGGTATTGGCACACATTCGGGGCAGCGAGTGCCAGGTCGTAGAGGAGATAATGTAAGTATTTTTGAGGTTAAGAACAAAACGTAATATATTTTCATTTATTAAATAGTAGAAAACATGTACAAAACGGTAACAGCATCCGTTACATAAGTTTCAATGGCTAAAGTTACAAATGTATATACAGCTTTACACAATATAGATATACACCTTTACACATTACAGGGTATGCTAACATATGGGAACCTTTTTTTATCGGTTTGCATACACTTTTATCGTTCATAACTGTGTCGCATAAATCGAATAATTTTTAAAAATTCATAAAACTCTTCCCACGTGACATGTGCATGATAAATAAAATGCAATACAACCCGCATGTTTCAGTATAATATCCTTGGAAACGATATGGGGACCAAACAATCTCTGGCACGCCTAGTTGCGCGATAAACTTCACAACCACAGAATAATTCCATGGCGGAAATCCGAGTGAGTCAAAAAAGTACATTTTTTCCAGTTTTAAAATAGATTGCAAACCAATGAATCCTCTCACCCCCCACAATGTCGGTGTTAACGATAATCCCGTACCAGTTTCTCCTACTCGGCACGTTCAATACTTCATTCTTCGCATACACATCGATAAATTCTGAACGTGTGAAACGGTCAATTTTCATCAATCTCTGAATTGTATTCGCATCCATTTTAAAAATCAGTGAAGACGTTCCTGAGACGATCAATCTCTATTAGTGCCTGTGACTCGAGATACACGAGTGCACTTATAGGCGCGTCTATAGGTTTGGCAAACTCAAACCTGACTGAGATGTTCCCACTTTGTTGTGGGGTTAAATGGGTATCTGTGCCTGCAGACAAGTCAGGTGTAATATCAAATGAATAAATGTTAAATTCTTCAAAAATTCTTTCTGCGTTACACCAAAACCAAGTCCATCAAAGGCGCCTGTATTGTGAGCCAGACTACTGTATGCTCTCGCGCAGAGGGGGAACACAGCGTCTGAAGAGTAGTCCGTATTCATTGCTCCACCCAGAGTGATGCCATTTACGTATAGAGTAATATTTTTAAGGCCGAAATTCTCGAATTTAAAGGCACTCTTTTTATATTTTCCATTCGTCGAGGCGTGGTCTTGCACTCCAATTAATATCTTTTTAGGTAGGGCTCCAAGAGCAACGTTTTCTAGCTGCTACGATGCCAGCCTTGCGGGGATCGTATACAGTTTGATCTGTTCCCTGTTAATTGGATATTTTACTGTGCCGTGTATTAAGTCTTTCTCAATTCCTAATTGCTTTGGGGAACTTAATTTCAAACGGCGTATATGCAAATACGTTTCCATGATGTGTATCACAACGGGTTTCGCGCCTTCTTCTTGATCAGTCCCCAGATTTATGCAGATCTCAGGATTCGTGCGGGTAAGCTTCAACTTCATATCCACCCCGTTCATAAGCAACTTTTCCTGGAATGTAAAATCTGTATGCAGGCGCCCTAAACATTCATATATCTTTTTTTTAGAATTGTTAAATTTATCCTTTATTCCATTTTCATCTTTAGTGTGGTAATACCCTTCGGCGGTTAATACCATTCGGTGGTAATACCCTTCGGCAGCACCTGCCGAGATGTTAGCCTGATTTAAATACACTTCACACTGGCTGAATATAGAGTGTAAAAAGTTGGTTTCAGGGTAGGCAGCGTAACTGTCATCGCAGTCCGTTCCATCACAATGGGCTACGCGTAGTTTACATACATGTGCATGCAACTCGGGTCAAAAAAGTAAGGGCCTGAGCTGGGTATCACGAATTCTATAGGGGCATTGGGTGAACTAATTGTGTTTAACGGGTTAATTGTAATAAAGTCACTATACTCAATAAAGACCTGAGTGGGGGGCATATCAAAGAGGGACAGTTCCGATTTACAGCATTGTGAAGTACACGGATGGATGAAACGTACTATGACGAGTCAGAAACATTTCCACCTCCCTCGACGAGTATTAGTCAACCTATGATTCGTGAGAGGAGCGTCCTCAGCTTATATCAGTTAAAACAATAATCAGTCATAGGTTTCTTACGCTTAGAGAACTTCTTTTTAATTTCCTTTTACGTTTAACGCCCCGTGATGGTAACCCCTTCTTCCTGGCAGATCTCTTCTTTCCGCCAACACGCATCTTTGTCTTTGCATCTTTGATGATTTCATCCCGTGTACGTTTTAATTGTTTTTTAGAGCTTCTCTAGGATTAGTGCCTCCATTATATCTTCTACCACGTTAAAGTCTGTTTGTAACGCTTTTTCCGCCCTAGGTAAATGGCCCCCTCTTCAACAGTGGGACAGCGGTGCGTAGTATGGATGAAGAAATGGACCCAAGTCCACTTCCACGCTGGTGCCTCACTCCTCGGAATACTGTGAACGGCCTTCGAGTCATTATAAACGACGAAAGTGTAGTTTCACTGTTAAGTTTCCATCACTGAATGGGAAATTTTTACCCTCAATCGTCCTTATATATACCGAGATGTTGGTTAATAATTAGTCGCAACATTCACATAATGGGGCTTGTCATATGTAATGCTCAAACTTTTCCTTCTATGGTTGGGGATGTGTGCAATGCGCAGCAGACGTGCCTGGGTGTCCCCAACAAATTGGTGCTCTACAATATTACTGTAAATATAGCACATGTCTGGGGGCGGAGAGCCTTCAACCAATTTTTCCATCTTCAATTGATGCATTAAGCTGGACAAGTCTTGCTGTGCCTCGTGAAAGGTATCTCTTTGGAAGGCTGCGCTATATCGGTCCTCAGCCACAATTGTGAACAGCTCTTTATCTTTAATATTTCTACTAAGCGTTGACTTTAACTTCAATGTGCATGCGGGCGTGTCTATGTTTACGACTTCAAAAAGTAAATCGTTTGTCAAGTACGACTTTTCAAGACTCTTGTTTAAGCCCGCCACAATGATTCGTAGCGATACATTTATGCTATAGTACCGTTCCTCACAGCACATGGTTGAACGTGCAGTATCGTCTAAGATTATGCCTAATTTTTCGCATTCATCTGTTCTTCTAAAGATCATAAATATGATTTGTTCCTTTTCAAGAGTAAAAAATTTGGTGGCTAACTGGAGTTCACATAACCCCACCTCATACGAATCACGCGTCAGTTCAATGGGTCCGTGGAGTTCTGTAACAAAGTTGGCGAGGGTGTTGTTAGGGTGTACAGACAGGGACGAGGAGGACGGGAGTGTGACGTAGAAATGGTCAGACGCCATGTTGCATACTAATTAAGCTTCATTATTAGAGCAGCTTTTATATAGGTGTTGAAGCTTTCTGGGTAACCCAGCCATTTCACCAGGTACATTTTTCTCTTTCCTGAGCTTTTGCTTCCTATAATTTTCTCAATTTTAAACACATTTTTAACTAAATTAAATGCCACTTTCTGCAACTCCTCGCGGTAAAGGCCTCCTGAGATTTCTTCCCTATTCAAATCTTCAACGTAATACATCATTATCTCACCCTTAGGCCTCATAGCCCTAACTTTAAAAGTCTCACGTGTCCATCCTTGCTCAAACCCCTTCGCGAATTTATTCCCCGAACGCGACAGCCTTACATGATCATTGATTTTGAAACGCGCAGAGTGTGGTGCTGGCGTTCCATCTCTTCTCACCTCTGGGAGCATACCTCTTTCTGAAACCTCGTTAGGTGTTGTACCGATCGTGCGATGGTGTGAACGGTTGTAGGATGAAGCCAATGACCCGAGAACGTTTATATATCTGTATGTTTTTATGTGTAAAAGAGTGGTGCATGCGCTCCGTTATGGTACGTTGAACTCTTTCAGCTAAAGATGCCTTACGTATAGAATTGGAAGTGTAATAGCTGATATTAAACTCTGTCAGCATGTTCTGAAAAGCGCGTCCTATAAATTCTTTCCCCATATCCGTACAAAAATAGCCAGGAATCCTGTTTTCTTTCAACATCAACGTTTTGGTCGCTTTAGCAACTGTTTCAGTTGATTTATTTTTCAGGGGAATTAACCATAGGTATCTAGAGAGTATATCTATTATGAATAGGATGTACCGGTAGCCATCGTTATACACTGAATATCTTTGCCTGCCGAATAGAGTCAATCTAAGCAGCTGAAGTCTTGGCTGTTTTAAACCTTTTTCTCACCGGTTTTTGAAGTGTATAAGCATCCTGTTTCCGCAGAAATCTCTCAACATCTTTTTTCCTTACACCGTAAACACCTCTGTACAGCCTATTAACGCCGCCATAGGATGCGGGGTTAGGAATGTCATAATAGCGTATTTTAGAGGCACGTGGATAAGGCTGGCCGATTGTTCTCCTCTTTCTCCTTTTCAGAGACACTGCTACTGCTGGGGGCGATGGTGTACTCAGTTGTGACGCATGCCTGACTTGATCCAAGTCTTTATCCTATTCAGATTACTTATCAATGTTTTGGGTACATTTATTTGTTGTAGGCTTGCTTTAATATGCTTACATCCTGTTGGTGAGGGTCTGTCCCACTTTCTCACCAGATCATCAACAATATCAACGATATTGGAGCCTTGTACCCTTGTTCCTTCAACAATGACCTCGCCTGTATCGTTCCACGGTATGATGGGATCCTCACTCAATAGATTATAAAGACAACCCTTTATTCCGCAATGTATGTGGGAGGCTGTTTTTTAGCACATGTTCGATATGTTGTGTTCCGTTGTTCTTTGGCTAGCCAGGTTCTGTGTCGCTATGCTCAGCACTACTCGAACTGTGCCTCAAGGGGTACTCTGTAGGTTGTTTATAATCTTCGTACTCATGAAGAAATTTCTCGAAAGCCTCTTGATACAAGATCCTTTTCTCATCAGGTGACATTTCACTGTTTGATAGGGCTAGCAACTCGTTTTCCATTCTTTTAAGCCTACTTTTACGGGGTTCTAGAACCGTGTCTGGAGTCTTTGAACTTTGTAATGAAGCATACATCTTGTGCGGAATCACAACCACCTTCTTCATTATATTAATCTAGTCAGTAAAGGCCACAAAACTGAAAATAAGATGGACAGGAATGATCCTCCTCTTTGTAAAATAATGCGCTTTTTCTTACCCACAGTTTGACTTTTATGAGCGAGCGTTCGTATTATGTTCTTGTAACGACGTAAGCGAGTCTTCTGAGAGGGTTTCATTGGTACATTTCATTTTATAACATTAAGACAGATTTCACAGATACATTTTAAAAAGTCAGAGTCGATATTTTTAACAAACATCTGTTGCAGCGTCCGGGGCAAGCATTGATAGATTTTCATTAATTCACTGTATTTCTTTAGCCTTTTTGTCATTCTGGTATATACACCGTTTCAGGTTCGCTTAGAAATATATTCGTTCTTAGAAGCACCCTAAACGTGTGTTTCGCGGGTGAAGGTCACAAAGCAAATACCCATAACGTTGGTTTGTGGTCTCTTTATAAACCTCCAAAAACTCCTTACGCTGATTCAGGAACATTTGATTGGCTAATACCCCAATTTGAGACACATCTCTACGTTTCGCGAATAAGACTAGATATTGCGTATTTAGTGACACATCGCGCATATATCTATTTTTGAAAAATAGATTCCGATTGATGAAGAACACGCTTATGTTAAGGTGGTGGGAGAATACTGTAAATGTCTCAGCAAACGTTTTATCCATCTCCAACATGAGGTCGTCAATTACAATGCCTGTGTTCATTTCCCTTTAACAAATTAACGTCATAGACCCCCTTGTGGAACAAAACATCATCTTGGTATTCATTGAACACTGATTGATACGTCGAATAGCACCATATAACTTTATGCACAAATTTTGAGAACATCTCCCCCTTTTCTTTAATGATTTTAAGCATAAACACCGTTTTACCACATCCTGTAGGTCCAGATATAATACATGTGGATGGGCTCGTGAACCTGAATTTTTCTACAGATTCCATTTCTAACACGTCACACCCTAAGTCCATTTACAAAATATTACAAATATTGAGTGCTGCTCCTTATATTTTGTTTTCTTCTTCCACAGAACCGTGAATGATGATGTACAGCACCCCATCATCGATATCACGGACGACCCCGTTGACCCTCCAGCTACAGAGTCATCCCCCGCCGACGAGCCCTCACCAGCGACACCTGTAGCATGCGCCAGTTCAAAGCGGAGGCTGATGAAGAACCCTCCACGTCAGGTATAAAGCGCTCCAGGATTGCCCGGTTGTTAGACCAGTAATAGAACCCCAACCCTCAACGTCTTACGTCACAACCCCCAATAGCCTTCCCAAATATACCCCCTTATTCATCCTCCAGTAGCTCCCCGTTCTGTTGAGGCTGACATAACATTCGAGTTGGTGCGCACAGCAACCCCACCCCGGCTTGACTAGAAATCGGTATATAGTCAGGGTTGATCCTAGGTCCATGTATAGCAATGGTGTTGAACACGGACTACGGCGCATAGTTGAACGTATTGTAGAGTTTGCCCTTCAGAACCGCGACGACGTGAAGTCAGGACGAGGCTGTCCTTTGGATTCGGGTCAGATGACGGTGATGTAGATGATTTTTGGGTGTAATACCGTTCAGACGTTTGGCAGCTGAAGATATAGAGTATATATTAGGATAATAGCAGGCCTCTCAAAGTAGTATAGCCTTCAATATGGACAACTTCACGGTAAATATTGACCGTGTATTCCGTGTTGCGGGTCATAGTGCCACACCTTATACTCTTAACTTCAATTCTCAGGCTATTTTTAGACGGCATATAAACGTCGATCGTGGTTGCGGCTTTATAGCAGTAGTCTTAGCTCGTATGTTTACTGTACTAAATACACAGACCCAAAAATTTGGCTGCCTACGGTAGTGGAGCGTGCCCGTAAACTAGCTGTAGACTGTAAACTTGAGTTTGACTGTAATATGGGTCCTGAAGAGCTGAGAAGGGTAGAACAGGAAATGAATGTTCGTATAGTTGTATTTGGACTGGATGATCGTCGTAGAACTGTGTATGTTTTTAAAAGCTGTGTGAGAGATCGTACAAGACCCCTACTTATTTTAGGACTGTCAGGGACAACATATCTCCCCATCCGTAATATAAGGTGCCTTTACGCGAGTTATGATAAAAGTCGAAAATATGGACGACATCATGATTTGTGTAAGGGGTGTATCGAGTTTGCGGATGATATAGTGAAACATTGTAAAGATTGCCACATGGTATGTGAGCAGTGTAAAAGCTCCAAATGTGAAAGCCGTGTAGTTGAAGCTGAGAAGAGGGATTGTAATGTGTGTAGACGCACATTTTTCAATAATAACTGTTCTGAGCTCCATAAGTCAAATGGTACGTGCAGGAAAATGAGAATCTGTGAATGTGGTGTGTTTCACATGATGGATAATTGGGGAAAATTCACGCATAAATGTGATGAAATTCACTGTCCTACATGCCATGAGAAATATAAAGCGGTTAGAGTAAAGCATGTATGTTATATGAAAGATGCTAAGCCTAAAAACAACCCTTGTATAACTGTGTACTACGATATAGAAACATACACGAACGCGGAAACCAAAGAGGTTATTCCACATTTACTTGTGAGCCAGACTATCTGTGATGAGTGTATGGAGAGCGAGTGTGATGAATGTCACAAATATAGAAAAAGGACAAACGTTTTTAAAACGAATGCCCACGATAGCCCTGTGAAACTCTTTGTGTCCTATATTGTGAAGTTAGCGGACAATTTAAAAAAAATGACTGTATATTCTTGCCCAGTGCTGTCCAACTTCTATAAAGCGCCGCCAAGATGTTGCCTATAATCATACACTGTTGGTTAATACGACTTAGAAACCCGCTGAATGTTGTTCTACCTACTAGAAATGACAAAATAGGGAAGAAAATTCAGAAATGAAATTTGGCAAAAGTCCATTCCGCGGGCCGCAAGTTGGACAGCGCTGTTCTTGCCCATAACGGGGCGAAATTTGACACAGTTCCTTCATAAGGAGTTGTTTGAGCACGAGTCATCTGAGTTATTTACAGGTGATCCCTTGAAAAGAGGCAACAAATTAATACAGCTGCAAATAAGAGGTAATGTAGAATTTAAAGACACTTTATTATTCACACCCTGGAAATTAGAAAAGGTGCCCAAAGTGATGGGCGTAGCCGCTGAAGTTTCAGAAGGATATTTCCCTTACACATTCCTCACTGCGAAACTTTAAATTACGTAGGACTACCGCCACCCAAAACATTAGTTTAACTATGATTGTATGAGCACAATGAACGTGAAGATTTTGACCGATACTACAACAGTTTTAATGAACGTAATCTTTATAATATAACTGATGAATGTGAGCGTTATTGCGTGAATGATGTGCGCGTGCTAAGAGTATGTTTCCAGGTCTTTAGAAGGATGTACATATGTCGTTTCAAATGCGATGCGTTGTAAGTCGCAACCACCATCGCCTCATTATGTTTTACGATATTCAAGAATAACTTCATGCCTAAAGACACCTTAGCCATTATTCACAGAAACAACCCCCGCAGTTATGGACACAAGGTTATTTACTAGCTCATACACCTACAGCAACAGACAGGTGTGTATATATAAAGCATGCCCGCAACACGGGTGAAGTACTCATTAAGGTTAATGGTCGTGTTTTTTGGGTTGATGGTCTAAGTGAAAACCGTGCCACAGGTGAGAAGACTGTGTACTCCTTTAACGGTTGCTGGTGGCATGGATGCCCCCGTCCTGAGTGTGGAATCGTAGGAGATATCCACGGTAGCTCTCCTGCCGACTGTCTTGCGTGGACGTGCACCGCGATCAACTTATAGGCTCCCAGTTCACTCACAAAGTCTTGTGGGAGCATGAGTATGATGCACGGTTGCTGGCAGATGGACAGTACCGTGAAGAAATAAACACGATCAAACGTTCATTGGTACTGGATCCTCTAAAATACGGTGATAGCAAGTTCGGCGGGCGTACAAATCCATTCAAGCTATACTTTCCGCCTACGGAGGGTGTGAAGCTCCATTACCCGTAGATGCACCTGAAAAAATGGTGGGTCCCGCCATACCAACCATCGAGGAGTTTTCGGCCAACTTGAATGAGCACTACTTAGAATTCTCTTTCGTAGATGTGCTCCCCCCTCGCGATTTATGGATGCCGATCTTACCCGTCGTTATAGATCACAAGCTCATGTTTCCCCTGTGCATGAAGTGTGCAGAAGTGAACAATGGTGATTGTGGCCATACACCCCACCAGCGTAAGATCAGAGGTGTATACACAAGCCCTGAAATTTGCATAGCCGTTCGCCATGGGTATAGAATAATGAAGATACATGATGTGTAGAGGTTTCAGAAGCTCCCAAACCTTTTCACACCATATATAAACGCCTTTTTGAAGGATAAGGTTGAGGCGTCAGGATATCCGCGAGGGGTTGATACTGAAGATGAAAAAAAGTCTTATATTCGGCGTTACCGTGACCGTGAAGGTATACAGCTTGATCGTACCCAAATTGTAAAGAACCCTGGCAAGCGCTTTAGTGCAAAGTTGTGCCTAAGCAGTCTTTGGGGAAAATTTGCACAGAATACCGGCAAAGGGAACGTTAATTTGGCACAAAGTTATAGTGAAGTCTGGGATTACGCCAACGCACCCGATAAAGAGGTCATGGAGATTGTGAATGTAGGTAATACTTACATAATAAAGTACAACAATACCGAATTGTCGACAGACACCTCACGGGTTACAAACATTCCTGTAGCCAGCTTCACAAACAGCCTACGCACGCATCAAACTTTGGGGCCTATTACATTCTCTTAGGCGGCGGGTATTGTATGCCGATACAGATAGCGTGATATTCACAGCGAGGAGGGGTGAATACATGCCCACTATTGGGAAGTTCCTCGGAGAGCTAACTGACGAGATCAAGGATGAGTATTGGGACAGCGCATACGCCGACTCGTTTGTGTCAACAGGGCCAAAACCCTATGGGGTACGGGTGAGGATAGGGGATGATACGAGGTATATCGTGAAGGCTAAGGGTATCACGCTTAACCATGCGAATCGGCGGGTCGTTACCTTTGATTCACTGAAGGAGTTAGTGTGCTTGGATTGGAAGATGATGAGGGTGACCGCGCGCCGCAACTGACTATAAGCACTCACAATTGTCGGGCACAGAAGCTGGGAAGCGTGAAGGAGCTTAGGGGTGCAGAGGTGTGCCGTAACACCTATAGGAAACGCTACCAGATGACTGGTACCTATGACACCGTGCCCTTTGGACACCGTAATCTTTGATATGTCTATTGTTAACTTATTTTTTACACGTATTTGTAAATATATATACCCTGAATATTTCGTTTATTAAATAAATCGTGTTTTAACTAGCGTTTCTCTTTCTCCTTTGCCTGCGTGTGTGTGTACATTAAAAAGCTAAGCCCCACCCACTGTAAGACCGGTAACGTGAGTCATGCCGCGACCTGAGCAGGCCTCTATCCCTGCATATTCAGTTGACCTCTGTACACCTTTGAGCTCAGACATGTATTCTCTCGCATAGAAGAAAAATAGTAATGGCTACCTTTAATATTGTGTGTTCAACATTTATGAAGTGGTATTCTGCAAAGTGCATAGATGTGGTGGATACTGAAAAACAGCCTATTCCCCCCTCCTTTGCGTCTTTTAAAGCTGCAATGAGCCGTGTGAAGGGCCATGATGTTCAAATACTCTACAGGTATTCTGGCGAGAGGGTTGTTGGATTTCGCAGGCAGTACAGACGATGTATTGAAATATGTTATAGACCTAAGCTTCATAAAGGCTCACATATACCGCGTAGTAGCAAAAGCAACACGTTCAGAAGATAACCAGCAGTTATGGATAGTGAGTCTTGTGGATGAGTGGTGTGACAAGCGGTATTATATCATGTTACACCTTACCGACTACTCGTACCCTACGGATGAAAATGTAATTCTTGTCATCATGGACAATCTTAAGTATTTTTACCACTACATTAATATATATGATGAGGTTTGTAGTGAGGTTGTGGCTAATGGATTGTGTGAGTTTTTAACAGATTTTAGAGATGAGTATCGCTGGTTAAAGAAAAAGGCTAAATATGAGCATACGTTTCTCTCTAATAGCGCGCCGGTTTGTGAAGATGTTTAGTTTGTGGAATGGAAATGGTGAGTGATAAAACATGAAATTCGTTTCGGAAAATTCTGTTTGTCCAAGAGTGTTCGAACAAGCCTGTACACGCTTTAGCAGTGTGACGCTATCCTGTGCCTCCCACCCGTGTACCTCACGGAGCATACGAGTTCGAACAAACCCATACACGTATCTTCAGCGTGACTCACCCCGCCCCGTCGAGCCGATCCTACCTCCTGTGGCTCACGCGGTGCATACGAGTTCGAACAAACCCATACACGTATCTTCAGCGTGACTCACCCAGACCCATCGAGCCAATCCTGCCTCCTGTGCTCACATAGTCATCTCAGAGCTTGCACCGAGTGGACGTGCCATAGTCATCTCAGAGCTTAAACCGAGTGGACGTGCGAATACGATGGAACTCCCTTTGAGAAGCATTCTCAACGCCTCGTACGACGTCTCCGTGACGAAGTCATTGCGCGTGTTCAGGCGTAAAACCGGCACCATTAATATGTGCTTGAAACGATCTGCAGGCAAGCAAGCAAACGTAACGTTATTTATTTAAGTGTTGAGGAGATGAATAGAATCTTCGTGGTAGTTGAGAGGTGGCCAGAGGACCGTTATAGAATACCTGTTGGCGAAGGTACAATAAGAGAGATGATTAGTGACGACTCCTCATATACCATTGTTTGCATATTGTGCATAAATAACGAACAACCATGCATTGATATACGACTGATGTGGAAGAACACAGATGATAATGACGTTCTTGTCCCTACAAACCATTTCATCCTCGACAGAATGTTTGAAATCGTCGGATTCCGTAAGCTGAAGCCTATATTAGACGGTTGTGTTACGGATATGATTTATTTTGACACAGTTCTTGAACACGCATACACCGCCCTGCTTGACTGATTTATTGAATGTAGGAATGACCAGGTGGAGAATGGTCTAGATTTGGATGCATATTTAAAAGGTTTAGATTCTCGAAATATCCTGAACTTTGGTACAAAGCACTTGAGCGGTACAGAGTTGAGCTCGCTTACACTGTTCACCCTGTAGAGTTGTACCTCTATATAGTGGATAGGTGTTGTAACGACTTGGAAGATTATTCCAATGCCGCTATGCAGAGTGAAGAAGCGTTCACGATTGAAAAGCTCAGGACGGTAAGAAAAAACACCCGATTGGAAAGGCATGTTTATAAACTTGTATTTAATAATGATATTGTGGTTAACGGTGACCTCTTTGTGCGTGCTTTTGATTGTGTTCTAGCCGTGTTTAAAGATAACTTACCCGCCGAGTGTAAAGTGGGCGCAAAAATAGTATTGAATTATATAAAAACCATTTATATCGAGTATGGACCTCCGTATCAGTTAAACGGTGAAGTGATGCTTGGACGGTTTAACCACGTCGTACAAAGTAACGGCGATGTGGATGTAGACGCTATTACGTGTGAGTTTAGCGTTTTGCACCATAGAACATAAAGGAAATATATTTAAATTGTGTGTGTGTGTATATATATATATATATATATATATATCCTCTACTAATATGCATTTGATTATATGTTTCCTATATTTTCAATATATTTAAAATAACTATATTTTCCTATACTAATATTTTGATGATAGTATGATTTGTATATTTCTGATTACATAAATGGTGATCCAGAGAAATGGGACCCAAAAGAAACCCCTGTAACTCTTAAAGTATAAGTCCTTTTATAAAATCATACGCATCATTCGAAAGAGGATAGTTACAAGTTTGTACAGGATTGTATAGGTTTTGACAATACAAGACAAGATAAGATACAAAACAAAATAAAAGTGTTAGTTAAAACTAACCCTTCAAGATGACTGCATGGACTGTGGAACAGCTGCGTTTCATAACTGAGCAATATTATGAGCATGGAAGAAGTGTAGTTTCAGCTCAAAGATCTTTCAAGACAAATTTTCAGATGTCAAAATCACCTTCTAAGAAAGTAATCCGTCGGTGTGTCAGAAATTTTTTCCTAACTGGCAGCATTGGAAAAAGAAAACCAACTGGAAGAGTGCGCACAGCAAGGATAGACGAGATCATTAACAGAACTCATGAAATTGTACAGGATAATCCTAACATAAGCATCAGACGTGCTTCTCAGCTGTTAGGAGTTGGATATGGAACAACACACCGTATATTCAAGCAAAATTTAATGCTCTTTCCATATAAAATTCAAACAGTGCAACAACTAAACGATGGAGATTTCGCACGAAGACGACAATTCTGTCAATGGATCCAACAGAAGGTAAATGACACCACCAATTTTCTAGCAACTTTGATTATGTCAGACGAAGCCCATTTTCACTTGAATGGAACTGTAAACAAACAAAATTGTCGTTTCTGGGCAGCAGAAAATCCATTGAATATTACCGAAGTCCCGTTGCATAGTCAGCGTGTAACTGTTTGGTGTGGTCTTACTGCATCTCAGATCATAGGGCCGTACTTTTTCGAGGATTCCACCGGAAACACGGTCACTGTAAATGGTGATCGCTACGAAAAAATGTTGACCGATTTCCTTATTCCTAAATTAAGAGATCTTTGTCTAGAAAACCACTGGTTCCAACAAGACGGAGCTACCTGCCATACCACGAGGAACTGCATGGCAGTTTTGCGTCAAACGTTTCCAGGCGAGTTAATCTCAAGATTTGGAGACGTTGAATGGCCCGCAACGTCTCCGGATTTTTCTCCCTTAGATTATTATCTCTGGGGATATTTAAAGAGTAGGGTCTACAGAAATAACCCAACGACCTTGGAAGAATTGAAGACCGCCATCACAAATGAGATACAGGCCATACCACCGCACACTCTTGCAAAAGTGATGCAGAACTTACAAGCGAGAACACTGGAATGCTTGGCAACTAATGGAGCACATTTGAAAGGAGTCATTTTAAAAAAATAAATATTTCATAATAAACTTGTAACTGTACTCTTTCGAATGATATATAGTTTTTATGAAAGGAATTAAATATTAAGAATATTTGGCTTTTTTTTATGGGTCCCATTTATCTGGATCACCCAGTATATTTAATATAACTGTATATTTTTCCTGTACTAATATATTGATAATGCACCGTTTTGTGTACTGTATTTTTTATTATATATTTTCCATTCATGATGCTATTATTATTTTTGACCATATATATACACACCCATTGTATATTTATATCCAATAATTCATGTAAATAAACAGAATGATATATTGGCGCTTTATTTATTTCTTTTTGTTTGTACACGGCATTTAATTATATCATTTGATTGGTTTCTAAAGCGGATTTCTAAGCTAAGGCTGAATATTTGTTTTAATTAATTGCTATTTGTCAATTCGACCTTCTAAGCCAAATGGATCTTAAAGTCAGGATATATGTCTTAAATAAAAAAGTGCAAGCTGGCCCCTCTACCAGATACGTGTGTGTGTGTGTGTGTGTATGTGTGTGCGTGTGTGTGTGTGTTGTGTGTGTGCTGATAGGGGTTTCATGGGCGCAGAGTTGATGAGTGTATGTACGCTTTTAATTCGTTCGGAGGTTATATACAGCCTATTTATGCTTCTAATAAGCCTTCTAAGCCAGTTGGCGGAATAATATATGGTTTAATTAAATAAATAACGAATCTGGCAACTCAGCCTTCTAAGCCAACTGGCAAGAGAATATATGCTTTAATTAAATAAATAGAGAATCTGGCAACTCAGCCTTCTAAGCCAACTGGCGGAAGAATATACGCTTTAATTAAATAAATGACGAATCTGGCAACTCAGCCTTCTAAGACAACTGGCGGGAGAATATATGCTTTAATTAAATAATAGCGAATCTGGCAACTCAGCCTTCTAAGCCAAGTGGCTGATTAGGGGTCCAATAAGAGAGCGGCGGCATGGCAGAAGTGCTCATCTGCGCTTGGATCTCACCGAGCGAACACCTCCTCCTCCTTTCTCTCCTTCTCTCTCTTTCTCTTGGGGGATAACTCCTCCTCCAAGTTTCATACCCCTTGTTGCTCTTGCAACATTCTCCCTCCCTCTTGTTGCATATCAGCTTGCAACATTCCCCCTCTCCCTTGTTGCATAACAACTTGCAACATTCCCCCTCCTATTTGTTGCATAACCTTATGCAACAATGAACAATTTTGCAATTGCATTGCACGCTATAATAAAAAAATAAAAAAATAATATAATACAAAACGATGGAGTATAACCATCAATATAACAGTACAGGAGAAATATATATATATATATATATATACACAGTTATATTAAATAATTAAGTATATTGAAAATAAAAAGACAATAATATAAGAAACGATGGAGTATAATTATCAACATATTAGTACAGGAAAAGAAAATATATATATATATATACACAATTATATTAAATAATTAAATATATTGAAAATAAATATACATCAAAATACATTCGCCTTTTGTTCTACTGCGCTTAACTAAAACATTAAACTCGCACGTAATCGAGTCTACAGTCACATCATTTCTTTGCACTACGCAGTAAATACGATTTAACATTATTTCACCCTCAAGTTATAGAGATACCTATACGCGGTGTAAATGGCCTTCATATTGTTCAATACTATTTTTGTGCCCACTTTACATTCGGTTGGCAAGTTATCTTTAAACATGGCTAGAATACATTCAAAAGCACGCACAAAGAGGTCATCGTAGGCTCCACATCATTATTAAATACAAGATTATAAACACTCCTTTCCAATCCAAGGTTTTTTTCGTACCAACCCGAGCTTTTCAATCGTGAACTCTTCTTCACAACGCATAGCGGCAAATGAAATAATCTTCTAAGTCGTAACGACAGCTGCTCATTATATAGAGGTACAATTCTTCAGGGTGAACAGTGTAGGCGAGCTCTGCCCTGTACCGCTCAAGTGCTTTGTACCAAAGTTCAACATATTTCGAACAGTCCAAACCTTTTAAATATGCATCCAGCTCTAGACCATTCTCGCCTTGTTCCGTAACACGCGCATCTAATATAGGCTCCAACTTGCAGAATCCGACGATTTCAAACATTCTGTCGAAGATGAAACGGTTTCGCTTAGGGACAAGAACGTTATTATCAGATGCATTCTTCCACATAAGTCGTATATCAATGCATGGCTGATCGTTATTTATACACAACGTACAAACAACGGCGTATGAGGGGGCGTCACTAATCTGTTGTCTTCTTGTACCTACACTTGCAGGTATTTTATAACGGTCCTCACCACACTTCTCAACTATCACGAAGATTCTATTCATCCCCTCAACCCTTAAATAAACAACATTCTGTTTACCAGAGTTTGTTTGTCTACAAGTCGTTAACAGTATATTGCTAATGGCATCGGTTTCAGCCTGAACACGCGCAATGACTTCGTCACGGACACATCATACACGGATCTGAGAATGCTTCTCTGAGGAAGTTCCATCGTATTCGAGGAGTGCATGTCCAGTCGGATCAAGCTCTGAGATGACTATGAGTCACAGGTGGGCGAATCGGCTCGAAGGGGTGAGCGAGACACACAATAAGCTGTTGAATTGTGTACGGATTTGTTCTAGCATGAATCACGCGGGTACTTGTATCCATTATACCGTGCAATTTTCCGACATATGGAGTATTTTCAGTTTTAATGTTTTATGCGCACTAGACATTCTCCACACATTAACAAACCGGTGCACTATTTGAGAGAAACATGTAACCGTATTTATCCTTTTTGTTTAACAATCGATACTTGTCTCTAAACTCTATTAAAAACTAAAACAGGCCTTTAGCCACAACCTCACTGCGAACCTCGTCATGATATATATGAATGTCGTGGTAAAAGTACTTTAGCTTGTCCATGATGACAAGGTTTACATTCTCAGCCGCAGAGTACGCGTACTCGCTATGATGCAGCATGACATAATACCGCCTGGCATACCACTCATCAACAACACTCATTATCCATATCCGTTGCTTCTCTTCTGCACGCGTTGTTTCTTTCACCTCACGGTATATGTACGCTTTTATGCAGTTTAGCCCTAAAACGTAGTCCATTACATCGTTTGTGCCTCGACATCCGGCAATATTCTCACCAGAATATCCATTGAGTATTTGAACATCTTGTTCCTTCGAGCGATTCAATGTAGCCTTAAAAGTTTCAAAGGAGAAGGGGAAGGTCGTTTTTCAGTATTCACCATATCTTCCGACTTTACCGAATACCACTTCATAAACGTCGAACACGCAATATCAAAAGTAGCCATCACTATTTTCCGTCTACGTGAGAAAATACACGTCTGAGCTCCAGGGCTTGCAGAGGTCAACTGAGCACGCAGGGGTAGGGATATGCCCAGGTAGTAGCAGGAGTCACGTGACCCTTTCATTGAGCTTACACTAGGCGGAGCTTAGGATTGTACATACGCACGCACACAAAGAAAATGAAACCCTAATTGCAACAAATATACGTGATAAATAAACATATCGTTAACAATACACATATATATATGTATCTTAATTAAGGATTAAGGTATCCAAAGGGTACGGTATCATAGGTACCAGGCACCTGGTAACGTTTACTACAGGTGTTACGGCATACCTTCGTACCCCTAAGTTCCTTCACACCCCGCAGTTTCTGCGCCCGAAAATTGTGGGTCCCCAGAGTCAGCTGGGATGGATGGTCGCCCTCATCTTCCAAACACACTTCATCCTTCAACGAGTCAAAGTTAACGACTCGTCGGTTCGCATGGTTAAGCGTGATACCCTTAGCCTTCACGATATATTTCATATCCTCCCCCGCCCTCACCCGTACCACATACGTGTTTGGCCCTGTTGATAAAAATGAGTCAGCGTATGCACCATCACCATACTCATCCTTGATCTCGTCAGTTAACTCTCAGAAGAATTCCCAAATAGCAGACATTTATTCACCCTCCCTCGCTGTGAATATTACGCTATCTGTGTCAGGTCAGCGTACAGCACCCTCCGTCCAAGAGAGTGCAGTAGTCCCCAAAGCTTGATGCGGGCATAGGCCGTTGTGAAGCTGGCTACAGGTATGTTTGGAACTCGTGAGGTATCTGTGGCCAATTCGGTGATGTACTTTATTATGTAAGTATTACCTACATTCACGATCTTCATAACCTCTTTATCGGGAGCGTTGTCATAATCCTAGACTTCACTATAACTTTCTGCCAAATGAACGTTCCCTTTGCCAGTATTCTGTGCAAATTTTCCCAAAAGACTATTTAGACACGACTTTGCACTCAGGTGCTTGCCAGGATTCTTAATAATTTGGGAACGGTCAAGCTGTATACCTTCACGTGCACGGTAACGCTGAATATACGCCTATTTTTCACCTTCTGTATCAATTCCTCGCGGATAACCTGATGCTTCCACCTTATCCTTCAAAAATGCTTTTATATATGGCGTGAAAAGGTTGGGTAGCTTCTGAAACCTCCACATCTCACGTATCGTCAATATTCTGTAGCCATGGCGAACGGCTAGGTCCAGTTTAGGGCTTGTATATACTCCTCTGAGCTTAGGCTGGTTGATCGTGTGATTACAGGACCCATTATTCTCCTCTGCGAACTTCACGCACAGGGGAAACATGAGTTTGTGGTCTATAGCAACGGGCAAGATAGGCATCCATAAATCTCGAACGGGGAGCACGTCTATGAAAAAGAGTTCAAAGTAGCGCTCACTCAAGTTAGCTGAGAACTCCTCGATGGTTAGCATAGCGGGGCCCACTAGTTTTTCAGGCGCACCTACGGGGTACGGATTGTTCTTCATCTCGTAGGGATATAAAGAACAGAAGTCGTAGTAATGGAGTTTCACACTCTCCGTAGGCGGAAATTATAGCTTGAATGGGTTTGTACGCCTTCCAAACAAGCTGTCACCGCATTTGAGGGGGTCTAACACCATTGAACGTTTGATGGCCCTTATTTCTTCACGGTACTGGCCATCTGTTTCCATCCGTGCATCATATTCATGCTCCCACAAGATCTTGTGAGTGAACTGGGAGCCTATAAATTGATCGCGGTTACGGGTCCATGCGAGGCTGTCAGCCGGGGTTCTTTCATGGAGATCCCCTGTGAAGCACACTCAGGGCGTGGGAATCCATGCCACCAGAAGCCGTTAAAGGGGTACACAGTCTTCTCATCAGTGGTTAGATCCTCACTTAAGCCATCCACCCAAAAAACACGACCATTCACTTTAATGGGTACTTCCCCCGTATTGCGGCGTGTTTTATGTATACCCCGGTCTGTTGTTGTTTGTGTATGAGACAGTAAATAGCCTTGTGCCCAAAACTGCGGGGAATGTTTCTGTGAGTGACTGCTAAGGTGTCTTTAGGCATGAATTTATTCTTCAACACCGTAAAACATAATGAGGCGATCGTAGTTGCGACTTGCAACGGATCGTATTTGAAACGGCTATGTACATTAGGGTGGAGTGAAAATGGCCCCAAAATTTTTTTTGGTGAATTTTAACTTACTTGAGGTTTTAAAAGTTGCCAATGGACTAATAGAACAATATGCAAAAAAGTTTATTAAAATCAGACAATCTTTTGATCGACCACCAGACGTTATAAGTTTACAATAATATACGATTTTACACAAAAATACCTAAAATACGAGTAAACATCAGACTATATATTTTTAGTTATTTTGGCACACTATTATGCTAACGATAGAGTCTGAGTTATGCATGCATGGTTAATTCAGAATTGATAGTCACATTTAGACTCAAGTTTCGGCATAAGCTGCCGAGAAGCGATGCGAGCCCGAATAAATCCATGGCGGGACGTCTCGCCACACACAGCGGCTGAAGCTTCGGTAACTAGGTTCACGCATCTTTCCACCTCCTGTGTGTGACAAGGGAAGCGAGGGAAGAGGACACTTGGTGAAATTTGAGCAGAGATCATGTCGTTCAATTCGTTGTCCGTCATATCCATCGTAACAGGAGGCTCCGTCACGGTCAAAGTCTCCCAATCGACCATGTCCTGGTATTCGGTCGCGTCGAGGTTGAGCGGTGGCACTCGAAACCTGCGGATTTTGTTTGCAGACACATGTGATCTTGCCTTCATGATTCTTCTGAGTCCGAGTTCCCTTATATGTGGTCGCTCATCTGTGATCATGGCTAATAGCACGTTTTCGGGGTGTCCGCAGAAGCCGTTTCGCCGAATCACCGGGTCGACGACTTTCTTTAGGGAGGAGCTGAGGTACCGTGTTCTCACCATCATCCCGTGCAGATGTTTGGCTCCATCTTTGCATGATGGCTGCGTCTTGATGGCGAACCATGTTGGGGCGTAGACCCGGATGATGAATGTGACAAGAGTTTTGATGTTGTTGGATGGTGCATCGAGGCCAACATAGAGGCGGAGGATTCTGTTGGCAGTTGTCAACCATCGCGAGTGGTTCAATGGTCCCGGTTTTCGCAATGCTAGATCACAGGGACAGTGTCCTTCACTGATAGCTTGACACATCTGCCACAGGTACTGCTGGTCAGTGCTCAGGTCCTTCACGTCAACATACGGCAGTGGCTGTAATGGAGATATAGGTTCATACGATGTTATATGGAGTTCCGTGCATGCTGTGAGAGATTTCCCTATCGGTCCTGAGAAGCACTTAGGTCCTGTAGTTGCTCCATCTAAATGCTGAAACAGGTGTCGCAGGGGGAGCTCGTTAGCATGTAATAAGCACACGAGCCATTGCAGCGGTTTTTGTAGTAATTCCTCAAGCTGCCGAATAACTCCGCCATTATGTCCAGTGTTGACAGCGGTTCCGTCGCATCCGACGACTTTCACACTGTCGAGATCCACACTTCGCGCAGCCAAGCATTCAAAGATTACTTTGGAAATCGCCTTGCTTGATCCACTTGACGGCGTCACGTGGCCAAAGTACGATGAACCTGGTTCACAAATAATGCTGACGTGCTCTTCTGTATCTCTGTCCCGGTGGCCATGTCCTGCGGCGTCTCGTACATTTTTCATCGTTCTATCCTTTCGACCGTCGAAGTACAATCCAGGCAAGTCTGTCATACTGCTGTCTAGTTTTGTCAGTTCTTGACGAGTTCTACTTCTTTCTCGGCGAATTTTACTACGATCAATGACTTTGGAGGTGTCATTTGTAGACACAATTCCAATGTCTTGTAGCACGGATGAGGCAATAACGGCTGCTGCTCGATCTGAGACGCCCGTTTTATCGCACGCTTTAGCCAAACATGGTAATCGTACAGTCATCGTCATTCTTTGACGTTTACTCTCCAGTGTCGATAGATCAGGTTTACAGTGTGACTTAGATAGGGTGTATTCTTCGTCGCTGTTGTCGGTGTCGTCGTCCTTGTCTTCCTCGTTGTAGCTTCCAGAATTGCATTGCTGCTTCGATTGTTCTTGGTGAATGCTGTGTCTTCTCGATTCACAGACTTTCCTGGATATTTTCTTCTGTAGCTTTGTTGTTTCCACCAAATCGATGCCTCCTATAATCATCTTTCTGGCTCCTCTCTGGTCCTCTAGAAACTTTCTTTCTTTGAGTGGTACTTTGTCCGCTCTTTCGCACTTACAGCTCATGACGAAATCTACACATTTGCATTTGCTAATGTCGAAGAGTTTATCTGCGTCTTCTCTGAACTGTTCAAGTTGTTGCTTGTAGTTGTCGTTGTCCTTCCGAGCCTTGTATGGTTTCAAGATTTTCTTGTATTTCTCGTTGTACGGTCTGAGCGTTTCAATCACTCGTCCGTGCGTCACGGTCGGAAGAGACGCTTTCTCCCAAACAAGTTCAACATCAACGCAAACTTTTTTTGATACTTCGGCGAACGGTGGATATTTGTTATTCTTCGTTGTCAGCTGTTGTCTTGTATGGATGTAAGCCTTCATAACATCAGCGTAGGTGGGAAGAACATTTGTGGGTATCTCGGGTGGCGCGCCAAAAATCACACATGCCGCCTTCTCCCTCGTAATAATTTCCATTCTGAAAAAAAAAAACAATTATTATAAATTGTAAGCAATGTAAGACTATTAAAGAATTTCTGCAAGAAAAAGAAATATCAAATTAATACTGTCACACTCACTTGTCAAACACCTATAAACAGATATCAATATGTAATTAACTTACTTTTAATATCAAGTTTCACGAAAAAATGATGATAACAGCACAAATAACCTTCAATTCTCACTGCCACATGTGCACTGAGCTTGGCGGAGCAGCCGCGCTTTGCATATTACTCACTCTCCCCACACTCCCAATCTCCCATCCCCTCTGACTCACGGACTGCATATGTTATCGCACCAAATCACTACCATCACTGAAACTAGCATTAAATCAATGTATGGTTAACTAAACTCTTTCTTATCTCACTTACTCACATCAGCTCTAATAATTTGGCCACCCTCTGTAATTGCCATTAATTTACATTCCACACATGTTGTAATCTTAAATGTCAACCTCAAGTATGCAATAACACAGTCTACAGCAAACTAAGCTGTTAATTATTTGCATAAACATGGATGAAAGACCAGCATCTTGGATGACTCCTGATGGGCAAAGCGATCGTTAAAAAATGAAATATGCCATATATTAAAATCGCTGGTGGTCAATCAAGCAATGCTTCAATTGTATTATAATTTCACATGCTTGTTTCTAAAGCCCATTGGCAACTTTTCCACACTCAAGTAAATTAAAAATCCAAAAATGATATTTTCACTCCACCTTAATGTACATCCTTCTAAAGGCCTGGAAACATACTCTAAGCACGCGCACATCGTTCACGCAATAACGCTCACATTCATCAGCTATATTGTATGGACTAGTTTATTTAAAAAGGTTGCAGTAGCAATCAAAATCTTCACGCTCACTATCACTCATGTTGGTGTAGTTAAAGTAATGTTTGGGGGGAGGCAGTCCCACGTAATTTAAAGTTTCGCTAGTGAGGAAAGTGTAAGGGAAATATTCTTTTGAAACTTCGGCGGCTACACCCATTACCTTGGGTAGCTTGGCTAGTTTACAAGGTGTGAATAATAAAGTATGTTTAAACTGAACTTTACGTCTTATCTGCATTTGTATAAGTTTGTTCCCCCTTTTCAAGGGGCCACCTGTAAATACCTCCGATGACTCGTGTTCAATCAATTCCTTATAAAGGAACTGTGTGTCAATTTTTGCCTCGTTATGGGCAAGAATATACACAGTAATTTTTTTGAACTTGTCCGCTAATTTGACAATATAGGACACAAAGAGTTTCACAGGGCTGTCGTGTGCAATCGTTTTAAAAACGTTTGTCCGTTTACCACATTTGCGACACTCATCACAATCAACTTTCATGCACTCATCAGATAGCCTGGCTTAAGAATAGATATGGGATAACCTTTTTGGTTTCAGGGTTTGTGTAAGTTTCTATATCGTAGTACACGGTTATACAGGGTTTATTTTTAGACTTCGCATCTTTCATATAACAGACATGCTTCACTCCATTCGCCTTATATTTTTCATGACATTTAGAACAGTGAATTTGATCGCATTTATGCACAAACTTACCCCAATTATTCATCATATGAAACATGCCACATTCACATTCTCATTTTCCTGCAAGTGCCAATTGACTTATGGAGTTCAAAGCATTTATTATTGAAAAATGTACGTCTACACACATTACAGTCCCTCTTCTCGGTTTCAACCGGACGACTTTCACATTTAGAGCTTTTACATTGCTCACATACCATATGACATTCTTTACAATGTTTCAATATATCTGCAAATTAGAGACTCCCTTACACAAGTCATGATGCCTTCCATATTTTT
Source organism: Bathynomus jamesi (assembly GCA_023014485.1). Lineage (NCBI taxonomy): Eukaryota > Metazoa > Arthropoda > Malacostraca > Isopoda > Cirolanidae > Bathynomus > Bathynomus jamesi. The sequence goes on from JAJOZX010004170.1 coordinate 289,392, forward strand.
TACTTTTATCATAACTAGCGTAGAGAGCCCTTATATTACGGATGGGGAGATACGATGTTCCTGACAATCCTAAAATAAGTAGGTCTTGTACGATCTCTCACACAGCTTTTAAAAACATAAACAGTCCTACGACGACCATCCATTCCAAATACAACTATGCGAACATTCATTTCCTGCTCTACCATTGTCAGCTCTTCAGGACCCATATTACACTCAAACTGAAGCTTACAATCTGAAGCCAGTTTACGAGCACGTTGCACAACCTTAGGCAACCAAATATTTTTCACCCTGGCATTCAGTACAGTAAACATATGGGCTAAGACTAGTGCTATAAAGCCACAACCACGATCGACGTTTATATGCTTTTTGTAAATAGACTGAGAACTGAAATTAAGAGTATAAGGTGTGACACTATGACCCTCAACCCGGAATACTCTGTCAATATCTACCGTGAAGTTGTCCATGTTGAAGGCTGTACTACTTTGAGAGGCCTCCATTATACGGCCCAATATATATTCTATCTTTACAGCTGCCAAGCGTCTGAACGGTATTACTACCCAAAAATCATCTACATCCCGTCATCTGACCCGAACCTAAAGGACAACCTCGTCTGGACTTCACGTTCGTCGCGGTTCTGAAGGGCAAACTCCACAATATGTTCAACTACGCGCCGCAGTCCAACGCCATTGCTATACAGGGCTCCAGGGTCAACACTGACCACGTATCGATTTCTAGTCAGCGCAGGGGTGGGGTTAGCGGTGCGCACCAGTTCGAATGTTATACCTTCCTCCGCAACACGAGAAGCTACTGCCTGTGTTGAGGATGAACCCGGAATTGAACAGGTATAAGGCGGTATATTTGAGGAGGGACCTAGTGTGGGGGTTGCGTCGTAAGACGTAGAGGGATGGAGCTCTATTACTGGGGTTCTAGCAACCGGTGCACTCCTGACACGTTTTATACCTGACGTGGAAGGTTCTTCATCATCGTGCCTCCGCTTTGAACTGTCACGTGGTGAAGGTGTCGCTGATGAAGGTTTTTCAGCGGGATTCGAGTCTGTAGCTACACTGTCATCGGGGTCTTGCGCAATATCGATGATGGAGTGCTGTACATCGTCGTCATTCATGGTTCTGTGGAAGAAGAAAAACGAATATTAGGAGCAGCACTTAAATTTTGTTGTATTTTGTAAATGCTGTAATCTGTAGAAATCTGTAGAAAAATTCAGGTTCATAAGCCCATCTACATGTGTTATATCCGGCCATACAGGATGTGGTAAAACTGTTTTGATGCTTAAAATCATTAAAGATATGGTGGAGATGTTCTCAAAATTTGTGCATAAAGTAATATGGTGCTATTCAACGTACCACTCAGTGTTCAACGAGTACCAAGATGATATTTTGTTCCACAAAAGCGTATATGACGTTAATTTGTCAAAGGGAAATGAGCATACAGTCATTGTTATTGACGATCTCATGTTGGAAATGGATAAAAGGTTTGCCGAGACATTTACAGTGTTTTCCCACCATCTTAATATAAGTGTATTCTTCATCAATCAGAATCTATTTTTCAAAAATAGATACATGCGAGATGTGTCGTTAAATACACAATATCTAGTCTTATTCGCACAACGTAGAGATGTGTCACAAATTAGAGTATTAGCCAATCAAATGTTCCCGAATCAGCGTAGGGAGTTTTTAAAGGTTTATAAAGAAGCTACAAGTCAGCGTTACGGATATTTGCTTTGTGACCTTCACCCGCGAAACACGTTTAGGGTGCTTCTAAGAACGAATATATTCCCAAACGAGACTGAAACGGTGTATATTCCAGAATGACAAAGAGGCTAAAGAAATACCGCTAATTAATAAAAATCTATCAACGATTGCCCCGGGCATTACAGCAGATGTTTGTTAAAAATATCGACTCAGACTTTTTAAAATGCATCTCTGAAATCTGCCTTAATGTTATAAAATGTAATGTGTCAATGAAATACCCTCAGAAGGCTCGCCTACGTCGTTACAAGAACATAATACGTACGCTAGCTTGTAAAAGTCAAACTGTGGGGAAGAAAAAGCGAAATATTTTACAAAGCACGTGATCATTCCTCCCCATCTTATTTTCAGTTTTGGGACCTTTACTGACGATTAATATAATGAAGAAAGTGGTAGTGATTCCGCACCGAGGTGTATGCTTCACTGTAAAGTTCAAAGAATCCAGACACGGTTCTAGAACCCCGTAAAAGTAGGCTTAAAAGAATGGAAAGGGAATTGTTAGCCCTATTAAACAGTGAAAAGTCACCTGATAAGAAAAGGGTCTTGTACCAAGAGGCTTTCCAGAAATTTCTTCATCAGTACGAAGATTATAAGGATCCGACAGAGCTCCCCGTGGCTATTAGGCACAGCGCGAGCAACGATGAGCATGTCGACATAGGAACTGGGGCCGACGTTAGAGATGACCAACCAAAGAATAACGGAACGCAACACATCGAGCATGTATTAAAAAGCAGTCTCCCACATACATTGAGGAATAAAGGCTTAACTCTTTATAATCTATTGAGTGAGGACCCAATCATACCCCGACCGATACAGGCGAGGTCATTGTTGAAGGAACAAGGGTACAGGGGTCGAATATCGTCGACATTGTTCATGATCTGGTGAGAAAGTGGGACAGGCCCTCACCAGCAGGATGAAAGCATATTAAAGCAAGACTACAACAAATAAATGTCCCCAAAACATTGATAGGAAATCTGAATAGGTTAAAAGACTTGGATCACGTCTCGCATGTGTCACAACTGAGTACGCCATCACCCCCAACAATAGTATCTCTGAAGACGAGAAAGAAGAGACCAAACGGCCAACCATATCCACGTGTCTCTAAAATACGCAAATGGCTAACATATTAAGAAAACTCTATTATGACATTTTTAACCCCGCTTCCTATGGTGGTGTTAATAGGCTGTACAGGGGTGTTTACAATGATGGAGTAGGGAAAAAAGATGTTGAGAGGATTTTGCGTGAGCAGGACGCTTATACTTCATAAGCCAATGAGAAAAAGGTTTTAAACGGCCAAGACAACCGCGGCTTCGATTGACTCTATTTGGCAAGCGGATTTAACAGACATGCAAAGATATTCAGTGTATAATGATGGCTACCGCTACATCCTATTCATAATAGATGTATTCTCTAGATATCTGTGGCTAATTCCTCTGAAAAATAAATCGCCTGAAACAGTTGCTAAAGCTATCAAAACGTTGATGTTGAAAGAAAACAAGGTTCCTGGCTATTTTTGTACAAATATGAGGAAATAATTTATAGGCCGCGCTTTTCAGAACATGCTGACAGAATTTAATATCTGTTACTACACAACAACTTCTATACATAGAGCCTCTTTAGCTGAAAGAGTTCATCGTACCATAAAGGAACTCTTGCATCGCTATTTTACACATAAAAACACATACAGATATATAAACATTCTGGGATCATTGGCCTCGTCATACAACCGTTCACACCATCACACGATTGGCGCAACACCTAACGAAATTTTAGAAAGAGGTCCGCGCCCAGAGCCTGATGTGAGAAGAGATGGAACACCGCCGCCACACTCTACACGTTTCAAAATCAATGATTATATAAGGCTATCGCGTTCGGGAAATAAATTCCCGAAGGGATTTGAGCAAGGATAGACATATGAGATTTTTAAAGTTAGTGCTATGAGATCTAAAGGCGAGATAATGATGTATTAAGTTGAAGATTTGAATGGGGAGGAAATCGCAAGAGGCTTTTCCCGCGAGGAGTTGCAGAAAGTGGCATTTAATTTAGGAAAAAATGTGTTTAAAAATTGAAAAAAATTTTGGTACCTGGTGAAATGGCTAGGGTACCCAGAAAGCTTCAATACCTACATAAAAGCTGCTGCAATAATGAAACTTAAATAGTATGCAACATGGCGCCTAACCACTTGTATGTCACACTCCCGTCCTCTTCTTCTCTGTCTGTACATCCTAACAACACCCTGGCCAACTTTGTAACAGAACTCCATGTGCCCATTGAATTGAATTCGGACGGACGAAGTTGGTGTTTGTAAATTCCAGTTAGCCACCAAATTTTGAACTCTTGAAAATGAACAGATCATATTTCTGATCCTTAGAAGATTCGATGAGTGTGAAAAATTAGGCATAACCTGAGATAACACTATGCGATCAGTCCTGTTCGGTGGGGTACAGTACTACAGTACAACTTTAACACTAAGACTCGGTCATTATGACAGCCACGGACATTGTGACGGGCTTAAAGAAGAGTCTTGAAAAGTCGTACCTGACAAACGATTTACTTTTTGAAGTCGTAAACATAGACACGCCTGCACGCACGTTGAAGTTAAAATCGACATTTATTAGAAATATTAAAGACAAAGAGCTGTTCACAATTGTGGCCGAGGGTCGATATGGTGCAGCCCTCCAAAGAGAACCTTTCACGAGGCACAACATGACTTCTCCAGCTTAATGTATCATTTGAAATTGGAGAAATTGCGTGAAAGCTACCCATCCCCAGACATGTGCTATATTTACAACAATATCGTGGAGCATCAATTTGTTGGGGGACACCCAGGCGCGCCTGCTGCGCATTGTACACATTCACAATCACAGAGGGAAGAGTTTGAGCATTACATATGACAAACCCCATTATGTGAATGTTGCGACTAATCTATTAACCAATATCTCAATATATATAAGAACGATTGAGGGAAAAAATTTCCCATTCGGTGATGTGAGCGTAGCAGTGAAGCTACACTTTCGTCGCATTCAGTTATAATGATCCGAAGGCCTTTCACAGTCTATCGAGGGGTGAGATATCAGCGTGGGAGTGGGCTTGGCTCCATTTTTTAAACCATACTACGCACGGCTGTCCCATTGTTGAAGAGGGGTGCTAGATACCTCGGGAGGAAGGGGTTATAATCAGGTTTTAACGCGGTAGAAGACATAATGGGTGCAACTAAACCTAAAGAAGCTCTAAAAAAACATTTAAAACGTACACGGGGCGAAATCATCAAAGATACAAAGAGAAAAATGCGTGGTGGCGGAAAGAAGTAGAAGAGGGCTGTCCGGAAGAAGGGGTTACCAACACGTGCCACTAAACGTAATATGACATTAAAAAAGTGTTCTAAGCGAATGAAGCGAACTGCTATAAGCTGGGGACACTGCTCTCACGAATCATAGGCTGATTACTACTTGTCGTGAGAGGTGGCACTATTTCTGACTCGTCATGGCGCGCTTCATCCATCCGTGTAGTCAGAATGTTGTAAATCGGAGCTGTCCCTGTTTGATATGCCCTTTACACAGGTTTCTATTGAGCATAGTGACTTTATTACAATTAACCCATTAAACACAATTAGTGCGCCGAGTGCCCCTATAGAATGCGTGATACCCAGCTCAGGCCCATACCTTTTTGATCGAAGCTGCATACTCATGTACGCTAAACTGCGTATAGCCCATTCAGATGGAACGGACTGTGATGATAGTTACTCTGCATACCCTGAAACCAACTTTCTACATCCATATTCAGCCAGTGTGAGGCGTATTTAAATCAGGTCAACATCTCGGTAGGAACGGTTTATTATCACCTACGAGCCTATCTGGAAAATGCCCTCAACTTTTCAAAAGAAGCGAAGGATACCTTTTTAACTGCCGAGGGCTATTATCAGACTAAAGGCGAAAGTAGTATAAAGAATAAATTTAAAAATTTTAAAAAGAAGATCTACGAATGTTTTGGACGTCTGCATACAGATTTCACGTTCCAGGAGAAACTGCTTATGAATGGGGTGGATATGAAGTTAAAGCTCACCCGCACGAATCCTGAGATATGCATAAATCTGGGACCTGATCAAGAAGAGGGGCAAAGCCCGTTCTGATTCATATCATGGAAACATATCTGCGCGTACGGCGAGTGAAATTAAGTTCGCCAAAATATGTAGAAATTTAAACAAATTTAATACACGCAACAGTAAAATACCTAATTAACAGAGTACAGATCAAACTATACACGGTGCCCGCAGGGTTGGCCTCGAAACAGCCAGAAAACGTGGCCATGGGAGTTCTACCTAAAAGGTTATTAATTGGAATGCAGGATCACCCCTCGACGAATGGAAAATATAAAAAGAGCACCTTTAAATTCGAGAATTTTGGGCTTAAAAATATAAATCTATACGTCAATGGCGTTGCGTTTGGCGGGAATATGGATACGGACTACTCATCAGACGCTGAGTTCCCGCTTTGCGCGAAAGCTTCGTAATCTGGTCCATATTGCTGGTGGCTGTGACGAGCTTGGGATTGGCGTAACGCAGAAAGAATTTGTCGATCAATTTAACCTTTACCCATTCGATATCACCCCAACTTATCTGCTAGTGTAAATACACAATTATGTCCACAACAAAGTGGGAACATCTCAGTCAGATTGGAATTCGCGAACCCTATAGACGCGCCTATTAGTGTACAAGTATACCTCGAATCACAAGCTCTAATAGAAATTGACCGCTTCAGGAACGTAGTCACAGACTTTTAAAATGGACGCGAATACACTCCAAATAGTAATGAAAAGTGACCGAGTCACACGTTCCAAATTTATTGGTGTGTTTGCGAAGAATGAAACATTGAAATTGCCAACTACAAGAGAATGGTGTAGTCTTATTCTCAATACAGACATTGTGGGGGGCGAGGTGATTCATTGGTTTGCGATCTATTTTAAAAATAGGGAAAGAGTGTACTATTTTGATTCACTGGGCACTCAGCCCTGGAGTGACCCTGTTGTTGTACAATTTATCGAACAGCTGCATGTCATGTCCCTGAAATTGTTTAGAATCCTTACCGTTTCCAAAGATATTTTAGTAATACTTGCGCATGTTCTGTCTTTCATTTCTCCTGCACATGTCACGTGGGAGGGGATTTATAATTTTTTTTAAATTATTCGATTTGTGCGACACTAAGATAATGATGAATTGGTATGCAGACAGATAAAAAAGGTTCCCATTGGTGCGCACTCGCTGTAATGTGTAGTTTTACGTGTGTATATATAATTGTAACTATATTGTGTAAATGTCTCCATTAATATTAGTTTTATTTAATGGACGCTGGTTCTTTAAGCTGAATTGTACTAAAACATGATTTCTACCATTTAATAAATTGAATGAAAATACAATGTGTTTTGTTCTTAACCACAAAAAAAAACTTACATTAGTTCCTCGATGACCTGGCATTCGTTGGTTCAGATGTGAGCCAATACCTCGACCTCCGCATTCAGGTCACTGGGTTGGCTGAGCGGTAAAACCTCCAAGTCGCCGTCGAATATTTGCCTTTCTTCAAAGCTGTCGCGAAAAGTAGCTATAACACGATGAAGTTCCGCATCGGTCCTTTAAGGAGAAATTTACATGATTATTTCATACTGAATCTTTTTAATTAAAATCCATTTTTTCAAAAATCGAATTGTATTCAGAAAGCTTAGCTCAGTAATAATGCAAACTACTCTATAATTGAGGATACCCGCTATGAAACATTTACAATAAAATATGTAATTCTAAAACCCTACTTGTAGAACTTTCTAATAAATTTATTAAACGTAAATATTTGATAAACAAAATTTACTCTCTAAATACATAATAGAATACATTAATTACAGAAAGCCTAGCACAGTAACCTGTAGTAAACATTCAATTATATGTCAGGACACCGCGATGTATATGTGGGAGGGGAGAGTTACAATAAGAGAAAATGTAGGATAGGGTACCCGGGTCAAATAATAAACACAAAGCAACTATCCTAACTGGGCTCAAAAGGAAGATTAGCTGGGTGTACTACGCATCATCAGCCAGCACCGAGTAACGAGCCCTGGACCGGGTTGCTAACACATACTTCCATACACACACACACACACACATATATATATATATATATATATATATGTGGAGACAGTTACAATAAGATAAAATGCCGATTAGGGTACCCGGATCAAATAATAAACACCAAGCGACTATCCTTACTGGGCTCAAAAGGAAGATTAGTTGGGTATGCTGGCCATCGAACCCCTGCCTAGCTCAGTACTAATGCTAACTAATCTATAATTGAAGATACCCGCTATGATTTGAATGCACTTATAAGCCGGACCCTTTAATAAAATGCCCTTCCGGTGTTGGGAGAACGGGATCTAACCAGGATGCGAATTTCTAAATGGTTCCTTGGACTGTTTTCTCTCTTGTTTTTGGTTCATTTGCTTTTCTCTATCCACCCGAAGAGGATGCCAATGGGCATCGAAACTGTTGTGGAAATAAACTCTGTCTATTAGAGTGGGTTTTTACTATTCTAATTTGACCTTCACGTAGAAAAGTAAAGTTTTTTGCGTTCAGTTGAAAAATGAGGTGTACCTCATTTTTCAACGACCTCATTTTTCAACGTTACACCGGATTAAGGCTGTGAGGGGACTAAGGCTAATAAGAGCGAAGGGCCTATAGACAGTCTTCTTCTTTCTCTTCGCCCGTTCCCGCCTCTATGCGGGGTCGGCGTTTCTGACCAGCCTCCTCCACACAGCCCGGTCCTGGGCTTCTTCCCCCGACAAACCTTCTCCCTCAAATCGTCCCTCACCTTCTCCATCCACCTTCGCTTCGGTCTGCCTCTCTTTCTCCTGCCATGCACCTCCATATTCATCGTTCTCTTACCCACATAATCTTCGTCCCCTCTCATCACATGTCCATACCATTTCAGTCTACTTTCTTGTATCTTCCTCGAGATTTCTCCAACCTTTGTTGTGCCCCTTATCCTTTCATTCCTTACTCTATCCAACCTTGTCACTCCGCACATCCATCTCAGCATTCTCATCTCCGTTACATCTAGTCTTTTCTCATGATGTTTCTTTATAGCCCAAGACTCAGCCCCGTACATCATAGCCGGTCTTACCACAGTCTTATACATCTTTCCCTTAACCCTTGCGCCTATTCTTCGGTCACACAACACCTCTGAAACTTTCTTCCAATTTTTCCAACCAGATTGCACTCTGTGTGTTATTTCTGTGTCCAGCTCACCGTCCTCAGCCACTGTCGATCCCAAGTACGTAAACTTACTTACTCTCTTTAACCTCGCTCCCTCTAAACTAATTTCTGAGTCTTGATTTTCGTAGAACCTCAGGTACTCCGTTTTCTTTCTGCTGATTTTCAACCCTCTGTCTTCAAAAGCCCTCCTCCATTCCTCCAATTTTCTTTCTACTACTTCTCTCCTGTTGCTGCACAGAACAATATCGTCTGCAAAGAGCATACACCAAGGGGATTGATCTTTTATCCCCTGGGCCAACACATCCATAATCAAAACAAAAAGGTACGGGCTCAAAGAAGATCCCTGATGTAGACCAACCCTCACGGGGAACCATTCCGTTACACCTACACTACTCCTAACCTGGGTCCTTGCTCCTTCATACATACTTTGCACCAACCTAACGTACTTCTCCGGCACACCTTTCTCTCTCATACACCTCCAAACCTCCTGGCGTGGCACTCTATCATATGCTTTCTCTAGGTCGATGAAAACCATGTGCAGTCCCTTTTGTCGCTCCCGGTGTTTCTCCATCAACTGCCTCAGTGCAAAAATCGCATCAGTTGTTCCCCTACCTGGCATGAAACCCAACTGCTCTTCCCCCACGGTTGTCTCTTCTCTTAACCTTTTCTCTATAATCCTTTCCCAAACCTTCATCGTGTGTGACATAAGCTTTATTCCCCTATAATTTCCACAATCCTGGATGTCCCCCTTCTCTTTGTAGATAGGTACGAGTGTACTATCCCCCCACTCCTCCGGCATTTCCTCTTGCTCATATATCTTCTGCATCAGATCCCACAATAGATCTATGCCCTCATCTCCCAAACAATTTCACGCCTCCACTGGTATCCCATCCGGTCCCAATGCCTTCCCCTTCTTCATTCCTTTCAACGCCACCTTCACCTCCTCCCTACTCACTCCTGAAGTTAACCCTTGATTTGGGACACCATCTTCAAAAATATAGACAGTATGTACTATATATTGTATATAATTCATAAAATCTTCAAACAAACAGAAACATTTATCCAACTTTAACAGCTAACAAAAATCAAAGCTATGTACATTAAAAAAAAGCATACAATTCTGGCTTTAAACTGCGATATGAAACAAAATATCCCTATTTCTTCGACATGCTGAATGATCATTACACTATGCCCAAATTCTTAACGTCTGAAATACAATTTCGAATTAACCCTTTGAAGTTAATCATACAAAAATAGATGAAAATCATACATACATATCGATATGGACCGTGACTTATTTTTCGTTGGCAAGGTACTAGTATTGACGGATACCGTAATGAAATTGACTGGATTCTTTGGATCTGATATATTTGCATGTCGGTTATAAATAGATATAGAGTGTAACACATTTGTGGACAGTAGTCTATTATGACTTGATCCTCTGGATCCAGAGATTCTATCTTTAGTTTTAAATTGATAATTATTTAGTTTTGAAAAAATTGGTCGTTGCCAATGTACAGGCAGTTTTTGCATAAATTTCTTATGTTCTTGTGGTTCGGAACCCACGTAAAATTGTAGGGCCCCTCCGCCACCACGGAGGACATACACATTACACAATTACGAACACAGTTAGGTAGACCAGCCATGAGTGTATCCTAGGGTCTTTGTTGGTCTGAAACATTATAACATTATAACATTATAATGGTTAATCGGGCCTTGGTCATTTGTAAGTTTATCCAAGCCCTTATTTAGATCTTTTACAATATCCTCCGTGCTGTCATAATGGGCAAGGCCTTGTGTTATTTCGGTGCTGTGGTACTGTACACCACCATTCCGTGCTGAATGTATGATTTTATCCTTTACTACTCCTGCTTTCTCAATTTCATCGCGTTTTCTAAGAACTATAGAAACGACTTGTTTCTCCTCAATGCTTAAAAGCTTGGCTCTCACTTGAAATTCACAGAACTCCACTTCGTATGATTCACGTTCCAAATCAATTGGTCTACGCAGATCTATTGTGAAGTTGACCAGAGTATTGTCGGGTTACGAGCCTAGCGAGGCTGAGGAGGGCAGTGTGACGTAGACCTGGTCAGAAGGCATGATGTATACTATTAAAGTCTCATTATTGCATAGTTTTTATATAGGAGTTGAAACTCCCTGGGTAACGAAGCCATTTTATCAAATACATTTTTCGTTTTCCCGAATCTTTGCTTCCTAAAATTTTCTGAATTGTAAACGGCTTTTTCCCTAAATTGAACGTAACCTTCTGCAGCTCTTCGCCATAGAAACCAACCTCAAAATTTTTCAGTGTTTAGATCTTCACCATAGTGGATAAGTTCACTGTTTTAAGTTTGATAAAGCTGACTTTAAAAATTTCCTGTGTGCATCCCTGTTCAAAACCTTTCTTGAACTTTCTCCCTGGTCATGAAACACGTACATAACCATCGATTTTGAAACGTTCTACCAAGGATAATGCTCTGGTCCTGTTTCTCAGTTCTGTATACACACCTCTTTTAAAATCTTTATTCAGAGATGTCCCAACGATGCGAGGATAAGAGCGATTGTAGAATGATGGTAACTGACTCAAAATTCCTATGTATCTGTAAAGTGTACAGTAAGTACTGTATTTCTGTGCGTAAAATAACGATGCATGCTCTCCTTGATGGTTCGTTACAACCTTTCAGCTAAAGACTCTTTATGTACTAAGATACTGAATTTAATTAATGTTAAATTCCACCAACATGTTTTGAAAATAACGACTGTCCACTCTTTCACTAAATTTTAACAGAAATAGGCTGGAATTCTATTTTCCTTTCACATCAAAAACTTGTAGCTTTAGCAACTGCGTCTGGCGTTTTATTTTTAAGGGGTACAAGCCATAAGTATCTGGAGAAGATGCCAATTATAAATAGAATATATAAATGTCACCAACATTACGTATAAGTCAAGTACCTTTGCATATCAGTCAAATATACCTGTCATAAGTGTCCAACGGTGGTGCTTTTATTTTAGCAGTTTCAAACCCTCTTCGCACAGCTTATGAGGTGTGTAAGTATCCTGTTCATGCAAAAAATTCTCAACATCTATTTTTTTTACCCCTTCAGCGCAGGTACCTCTGCAGAGCCACTCTACTCTGCCATAAGAAGGGAGTTGAAAATATTGTAATAACGATTCTCTTATACACCAGCCATTTACATATTTTAGAAGCGCTTGGATGAGGTCGAGTGTTGACGATTCTCTTCTTTTTCAAAAGTCTTAAACCAAGTGTACCTGTTGGAGGATTAATTTGGTGTGTTTTGAGTTGTCTGCTCCAGAGCTTTTATTCTGTTTCAGTTACCAATCAATGTTTTGGGAATGTTCATCCGCTGTAACCTTGTTTTAATATGTTCCGAACCTGGTAGGGGTGGTTTCTCCCACTTTCTCATCAAATCATGGATGATGTCAATAATGCTCGAACCGGATACCGTTGAACCTCTAGCAACAACTTCACTTGTGTTAGACCATTGTATAATTGGATTACCATTCACTAGATTAAAAAGTCTAAAGCCTTTATTTCTCAATGTATTAAGAAAACTTTTTTCGCACTTGTTCGAGGTGGTGGGAATTCTCACCACTGTCTTCAGGGAGTTTACTGCCGTTCCTAGAAGCACTCTAAAAGTGTTATGCTTGTGAATGTCAGAACAAATACCCGTATCGACGACTTTCTTTATAAACTTCCAAAAAGCCTTACGCTGACCCGGAAACATTTGACCGGCTAATATAACAATTTGCGATACATCACGACATTGAGTAAATAAGACACGATACTGCGTGTTTAAAGAAACATCCCGCATAAACGTGTTCTTAAAAAACAGGTTTTTATTGATGAAAAACATGCTTAAGATAGTGAGAGAATACTGTAAACGTCTCAGCAATCGTTTTATTCATTTCTAGCATAAGATCATCAATGACAAAACATCTTTGTAATCATCAAAAATATGCTGGTAGTCTGAGTAAGATTTGCTCGTGAGCTAAACCCTCTGCAACGAATGTTTTAATGTTGAGTTACAGAGTTACAGGTCAACAAAGATCCTAAGATCCACTCCAGGCTTGCCCAAGAAGGAAGTAGAAAAGTTAGAAATAACTTAAAAAATAAAAGAACACTCACTTATAGTCGTGTAAAACTTTCACACAGGAAAAGTAGTAACACTAAAGTATAGAACAGACAAGTCTCTCCTTTCTTCACCAGCCAGCTACTCTTGACAGAAAATAGTGCTGGAAGAAGATTTATAGGAAAGTACGAAAAAGTATAATGAAAAGAATAGCGCCAGAGTTTATTCAAACCATGCGCCCACTTATCTCGTGTGCGGAAAATAAAGGATATCATGAATATAAGTAGTATGTGTCAAACCCCATGAGTGCAATTGCATAATATTACGTAATGTTGCAAGAGTGCCACCCACCCCTTTTGTTGCAAGGCACCCCACCCCCTTTGTTGCAAGAGTGCCGCCCTAACCCCCTTTTGCACCAACCCCCCACCCACCTTTGTTGGTAAGCCCCGCCCCCCTCGTTGCTAAGCCTCGCCCCCTTCGTTGGCAGCCCCGAAATGGGACGGCAAGGCTTATGAAATTTGGAGGCGGAGTTCTCCCCCAAGCTGAACCCCCGAAAGGAGAGTGCCAACCTTTGTTGCGAACCCCAAAATGGGATTGCAAGGGGCATGCAACTTGGAGGCGGAGTTCTCCCCCAAGCTATTCCCCCCAAAGGGACAGAAAGAGAGAGAGAAAGAGAGAGAGAGAGAGAGAGACAGAGAGAGAGAGAGAGAGAGAGAGAGAGAGAGAGAGGATTCAGAGAGTACCAACCTTTGTTGCCAATCTCAAAATGGGATTGCAAGGGGCATGCAACTTGGAGGGGGAGTTCTCCCCCAAGCTATTCCCCCCAAAAGGGCAGAAAGAGAGAGAGAGAGAGAGAGAGAGAGGATCCAGAGAGTACCAATCTTTCTTGCCAATCTCAAAATGGGATTGCAAGGGGTATGCAACTTGGAGGCGGAGTTCTCCCCCAAACTATTCCCCCCAAAGGGGCATACCTAACCTAAGATGCCTCTATGGGAGGGAAGGGGTTTCCTTACCACCCAAAGGGCCAGAAAGAGAAAGGACCAGAGATCCTTGCTCGGCTGGAAGCCCAGCTCATATGACTTCGTCGTCCAACACCCGGACTCTTATAGTGCCCCAGTCAGTACCTCAGGGCATGAGTTGCCAGTTTGCGTTATATATTAAATTAATTCATATATTAATCAGTCTAGAAGACTGAGTTGCCTGATACCCATATTTATTTAATTATTCATTATATTATTCAGCCATTCGGTTGCTAAATACCACCATTTATTTTAATTTATATTAGGGAGAGTTGGTAAGTACCACCATTTATTTACATGATGATAGTTGTCAGGTACTGCCATTTATTTTAATTCGTTACCACAGCAGATGAATCTTCTCCTTAAAGAGAACTATTTATTTTAAAGGAAATTTTGTTTATTAAATAAATAATTAGAATTTAAACACACACACACACACACACACACACACACACACACACACACATTCCTATACATACGACCGAGTGACTAAATTCACTCATATATTCATCCATTAACAGTCTTAAAAGACCGATTTGAGAAATAACAATTAATTCATTATTCAGAAAACCAAACAAACGATATAATTGTGTACAAGGAATAAATGAATAATTTTATTACTTAATTCCTATTTTTATTATTAGTAATAGGACAATTTTCGATCAAATATTAGTACAGGAAAAATATAGTTATATTATCAAATATTACTACAGGAAAATATATACCAAACGTATAATCATATTATTACAGGAAATATATTTATTACTTAATTCCTATTTTTATTATTATTAATACACAATTTTAGATCAAATATTAGTACAGGAAAAATTCAAAACACACGGTCATCTCCCCACCTCCCTCATTCCGTCCACAAACTTCTCACCCCATCTGCGTTTGTATATATATTAATTACTTTGAAAATATACAAAACGTATAACCATATTTGTAGGAAAAAAATATATAATAAACGAATGTGCAATTCGTGCTCACACACACACAAACATATATATATATATATACATATATATATATATATACAGTTTGTTAATACTGTGCCTTGTATGGCTATATAAGCCAACTGGTTAAATGATTTCTTTTCTATCTAACTTGAATTATGTTAATGGAAAAAACTGCAAAATAAATAACTTGAATAAACAAATAATTTTCTTAAACGACATTAATAAGTTTATATATATATATATATATATATATATATATATATATATATATATATATATATAAACTTATTAATGTCGTTTAACAAGTTTATTTGTTTATTCAACAGTTATTTATTTTGCAATTTTTTCCATTACCAAAATTCAAGTTAGATGGAGAAGAATTCATTTAACCAGTTGGCTTATATAGCCATACAAGGCACAGTATTAACAAAATATTAGTACAGAAAAATATATTTCACAATTCGGCCGGAAATAAAGAAGAAAAAAAATATATAATAAATGAATGAACAATCATATTACAGGAAAAATAAATGAACACTTTGTGTGTGGGTAAATTTCAATTCAAAAAGAAAACTTATCACGTAAAATTTAACCGTATTTACTGGAATTTTATCTCCAGAAATTTTTAATTAATTTTCGTCAGCGGTTTCAACAAACAAAATTAGAAAATTTTTATTAAAACAATGCTTAATAATTATTAATTTCTCTATTTCAATTTTTCTCTATTTCAAATCACATGTACATTGAATTTCTTAGAATTCTCTACTATATATATACATTTTAACTGCAAACAACACAGAGTATAATTAATGTAAAGAACGACGCTTATATAGAAGAACGTTCCGCACAAGATGAGGACCAAGAACGAACAAATGAAAAATGAGGTAACCTCCCGGGAATCGAACCCGGGATCTTCCGATTGCCGGTCAGATATGCTATCCACTACACCCTCGGCCTCGATTAATCAGAAGTCGTAATTCTCCTACATACGAGGCCCATGGTGTAGTGGATAGCATATCTGACCGGCAATTGGAAGATCCCGGGTTCGATTCCCGGGTGGTTACCTCATTTTTCATTTGTTCGTTCTCCCTCCTCATCTTGTGCGGAACGTTCTTCTATACAAGCGTCGTTCTTTACATTAATTATACTGTGTTGTTTGCAGTTAAAATGTATATATGTGCGGCATGCGGGAGGTGCCCACTCAGGGCATTGGTTTCTGCTCGTATGTAGGAGAATTACGACTTCTGATTAATCGAGGCCCATGGTGTTGAATAAAATAAGGCTTCATGCTGTTGTATCGGTACAAATAAGATGCGTTGAATCGATTAATGGTTATGGTTGGGTTGTATGTAAAGGCATGATAAGATTTTGTAGTCACGGTTTCAAACATTATAAAATGATTGTATATACAAAAGCTATATATATTATAATAATTAGTAAGCAGTAAATGTATAAAAGTAGAAGCTGATAAAACCTCTTTTAACGTATTTCTTATATGGAAAAAGGTATTTAGGTGTTAAGCAGTTTTCTATATAGATTTCGAATTTTAAATAATTACGATGCAAAAACTAATCAATGAAATTAAACGGGAAATTATCATAATACCTCCATACACATTACTTTTAGCGGCAACCAGTTTCATACATCTATTTTAATTACAGGACTGACACGGAGCCAGGCCATGATATAAACACTTTCGACGAAAGGAGAACGAGTGCTTCGCCGAACAGTCCAATCTTGGAGTCCTGGCAAATTTTTCCGTCCGTTTTGTACAAAGCCTTTTTACGACCCAAAATTGAAAATAAGATGGGGAGGAACGAACCGCCTCTTTGTATAATATCTCAAGACACCTGCCCAATATAATGGGATACAGCGATTGATGTTGGGTCAGAGCCGTACACGTTTCATTAGATTATGGTGTGACTCACTCCTCCCGCTATTAATTTCTTGTGCATACAAGAAGTTAATTGCGTTTTAAGATAGTTTTTAAAATACAGACTGCTCCCACCATAGCGTGTTTCCTTAGGGAAACTTATTTGCGAGACCTATCAATGGTTAGGCTAGGTTAAGTTGCTCTTGGTTAGTTATGGCTGGTGAGTTAGGAGGTAATGGGGTAGAGAGGTAGTGATTTAGGAAGGTTGTGAGGTAGTGGGGTAGTGAGTTAGAGAGGCATTGATTGGGTTAGGTTAGGTTATTAGGTGAACTGCGTTAAATTAAGGTTAGTTTAGGTTAGTTATGGGTTGTGAGGATCACATACAAAATACAAATTGCTTAATAAGAATTTAAAATAAAGTTAAAACTTATAAAAGTAGCTAAGAAAATGTAAAACATCGAAAAGTGAATAAGTGTGAAGTTAAAAAGATACAATTATTAAAAGTAGCCAGGAAAAATATAATTTTTATACATATTGGTGCCATTGTCCCCAAGGTCTGTGTTTTTGTTTTTTAGTCTAGGTTTTTTACCTTTAAATTGCGCGGGAAACGGATGGCTGTTTCGTACAAAACACCAAAATTAGCCAGAAAAGTTTGTTCTCATCATAAAAACAGAGTGGGGATAAAAACGAATAATTACCTTAAATTCTATTACTCGTTACAAACAAGAAATTCTCACACTAGATGAAGACATAATTACAACTATATTTCTGAAATTCGAAGCCTACTTGACGAGTACAAACAACAAACTTCTTGAAATATCCATAAGACAAACTTCATTATTTTCACTAGCACTCAAAATACATTTGGATTAACTGAATTATTAAATCTATTATCATAATAGAAGAACATGTCAAACGTAATAAATATACTTATAATTTTCATACAATGAATACATTTATTGTTTATATTAATGACTTGGAAAGGGGATCTAAATAATCAAACCTTTTTCACACTGAATATTCAGCTATAATGTTTAAACTTAGAAATGTAGGCCCTAAACATGTTTTATTGACTCTTGATCATACTCTTGTTCTTCCTTATATAACATACTGCACCCTTGTTTGGGGAAACTCCGCTAACAATGCTTTAAATGGTATCTTTGTTATCCAAACTGGCACATTTTATTTACATTTACAAGTGCAAGAACAAAATCATTAATTTGCAATGGGTAAATAGATATTTTGTAACTCATCAAGAAATCAACTCGTATCAGACCAGAAATAGATCAAAGCTTGTTATACCTCGGTTATCCAATGAATGCTTAGGCCTAAGGAATTAGTACATCTACCAGCGGGCTCATACTGTACGGTAATTTTTGAGGATGTTGAAAATAGCGATGTCTTAACCTTCGAGCAGAGTGATGTACACGAATAGTACACGAATTTTTTTAATATTTCTCTTAATTTTCTGTTAAACCTTTTATTAGCATCTTCCGATGGGACCTCTATTTAGAGGTTTGTACGTGCCGCTATCACTCAATAACGTATTCGCCTTTTCAACATAACTGTTTTTGTCCATAATTTGGGTTATTTGCATAAACATAAAAAAATGAGTGATTCCTTTTTTCAAATGACTTCTGCACGCAAGAAAACACTCATTTTGGAGGGCAAAACGAGTAATAAATAAGGGGAAAATATTTAAGCATTTGGGTGTTTTTCCTGCAAATTTTCTGGTACATTTAGCGAAAGAAAGAAAGGTATGAAGTTAGGAATCTGAAGCAAATTGTCTTGAACATTTAAGAGGTTTATCTTTTCTTGGAGATTTAAGAAAGTTCTTACTGTATAATTGTTATTGCTGTATCCAAAATGTTTTATTTATAGGTTAGTTGAGACATTCACATAATGGGGCCTGTCGTATATTTATACATCTTGAGTGTTTGGTAACTGTTTAAGACTGCACACAGGCGCATATAATTTGTTCATATTTAGGAGTAGGATTTAAGTTTATGAAGACGTTTTCTATTCGCCACACGAAATTCTAAAAATTAGAATGATCTAAAATCTAAAGTTTCTGATGCTTGACGTAAAGAAGGTGTTTGCTAATTTTCGCATAAACTTTGTCGGTTGAAGTTAGTAAACAACCAGAACGGTATATGGAAGCTCTGAATATTCGAATATATTTAATTTGGAAACACGAGGCCACATGGGCATATTATATATATATATATAACTCAGTACCCCGACCAAACTACTATGCAAAGCTGACGTCGCTTAATAATGAGAGTCAAAATAAAGCTCGACTGTTGCCCCCCGACTAATAATATTTGTCATATGGGATATAGAATGCTAATAATCATATTGCTTACTACATAAAGTATGTAATATGAAACGGTGAGAAAACTTAATAAATGAATAAAAGAAATCCAAAATATGAATGGCCCCTCCTTCCTGCGTATAAAAAAAAGAACATCAAATGTTACATTATTTCTCATTGGGTTTGTTGAATGGCGGTTTACAATTGTTATACAGTATTTGTTTAAATTACTGAATTTAGAATATAGAAATAAGATGTAAGGCTAAAATTGCAAAATATTAAAAATAATATATTTTTCTATTTATTTTAATCCTTATTACTATCATCAGATATTTATTATTAGTAAGCGTACCGCTTCCCGTTGACCCGCGCCCTCTCCAGAGGTTTTAAAATTATCTTGAACTGAGGGGTGGAGCTTGTACAGAAAGGAATAAGCAATCACATTTCGTTGTTAAGCTGAGGTATGAAATTGTATGAGAGAGAGAACAGATTTCGTTCTGACGTAAAATTTTTCCTTTCAATTTTTAATTTATTTGGCCTGTACAACTATTTAATTTTTTATTTCCAGACTTCGTAAATTCAAGTTTAAAATTATGAATCCACAGAGGCCCCACACATATTAACCGGTGTTGAGTTTACGTAACCCCATAATGAGTATTACATTTTAGGCTGAAATAAACAATTTATTGTTACTAGACAGTTGTAAAATGAATTTCCGTACAATAACAGATATTATTTCCAATTTAACTACGTCCTCTTCAAATTTTATTTTTTGCTTTTATATATATATATATATATATATATTATTTTTTTTATCCCCCAGGCGTTTCAGGTCACACCTGTGCGAACAATGGACGAAGATAGAAAATAAAATTTCATGCTTGTACTTCTCTTTTTAAGCTTGTATATATATATATATATATATATATCTATATATATATATATATATATATATATAGTGGAATTTCTCCTTCTAATGAATTCTTCTCTATCTAACTTGAGTTTTGTTAAAGAAAAAGATTGCTTTTGATAAAACTATGTTTCGTATTGAAGTAACGGTGCTTAATCTAACAGTAAAGTTTAAAAAGTTTGTGCGTGAAATTGAAATGCGTTTCCAGGTAATAAAAATATGTAGGTATAATGTATATATATATATATATATATGTATATATATTATATATATATATATATATATATATATATATATAGTACAGAATTCTAAAAAATTCAATGTACAGTGCTTACAATAAGTCTCGCGCCTCTGTCTCGTCCCAAGCTAGTCTGTTAGCTATAAAAAGGGCGGTCCTTATGGCAGCGGAGGTGTGTTCGGATTGGTGCACATAATTGCTCTAACCCCATCAATGACGTCCATTATTACGTCACTTCTGCTACATTTTAGTGTTTAAAATACAAATGATTAAGAAGCAGAATGACCAAGTTTCGGGATGTTGGGATGGTTATGGAGCAATCCTAGTCATCATAATATTAGCTGGGCATTACATTATACCGTCTCAATATATACTGTAGACTATAGAGAACGGCAAATTCGGAAAATATCCCAAATCATGGCATGATACCTAAGTTATTTTGACGCAGGTCTAAATTATTTGCTCAAATGCAATGATTGATATTAAGTAATTGTTGGGAATTGTTTTCAATATTGTTGTTTGTGATACATATCCTACATGAAGAATCTAATGATCAAATTCCTCAGTGAACCTCTCACGCGCTCGCATTTCGAGGAAGTCACGGTCGTCTCACTAATAGATAGTTTATCCATTGTTTTAAGTGGTAACCTATTCCATCTTATGAAAGTCATTAGTCTAAAGCAAGACTGGTGGGCCGTGAATCAGAGAAATTTGCATTTGATTTGTTCATCGTAATTATTACGTAATATAGTATACTGTATATAGTAGTATATAAGAGTTTATTGGTAGCATATCATATGACAATTCCCATAAACATGTGATGACCTCGATGTTGCCATTTTTTATTTTTTCCTGAAACTATTACCTACTCATAGTTTGTTTCAACAATGCATATATTATCATCTCCACGAGTGTAGACATTGCAAGAAAAGATTCTAACTAAGGATAAGTAAAGTTCTTTCATGGTCACAATATATACTTTTATAGATGTCAAACTTAAAAATATAATAAAATTCTATATTAACATAAATATATATTCGATACACATTTACGTCATGGCTTTAACATCAGTATTTCGTATAGCTTCCTCCGGCATCAATAATTTCTTGCAATCGTTGCTGCATAGAAGAGGCCAGATTGTAGGGAATGTTTGGTGTTCGACGTAAGCTCTCCCAACTATTCCTCGTGTGAGCTAAAAGTGCTTCAAATGTTCTTTCATTGCGTTGCTCCCATTCGTTAATCATTATTGCCCAAAGGTTTTCAATAGGATTCATATCAGGAGAACGTGGTGGCAGAATTACATTAATAATCTCTGGCTCCCTTTCCTCCTCCCTTCGTAATTCCCCACCCAACCTCGTTTCCTTCGACATAGCAACGCTTACCTCCATCCTCATTCCACTTCCTTCATTAAACCTATTATCGCTTTTACTGTCCCTTCCTTCCATCCTTCAATGCCAGCGTTCTTAAACCTAGCACATAAATTATATAATATGGAATCTAACACCTTAGATCTCTACGCATTCATGTTACTTGAAGACGCCTGTATCTTAGGGGAATCTAAGTGTTGAGAGTGGTCTTGAGGGGTAGTCTATAGATTACTACAGATGACCTTGAACGCTCCAACTATTTAAAAATGATTATTTATTACGCACATCATATGGCATAATACACACATGAATTTAAGTATCTTACACTATATGAATGGAATTGAATCCTACCAGAGTTAAAAAGTCGCAAAATATGATAGATTAATTTGTATTAAGAGGTTACTAAGAGAAAAGGATTTGGCAGGGAGTATATTTTCTCGAGTTTCGGTTATTATTAACGTTATATGGATACATTGCCATGCGGTGTGATCAGAGAGAGAGAGAGAGAGAGAGAGAGAGAGAGAACACACACACACACACACAGAGAGCTTTTAAATCACACCTTTTAAATGGTTTGTGGGTAAGGGCTTCACGTATGTTATTTTAATCCAGGGTAGTTTATGTGGAGGTGTTAACATAACTTGCACTTGGGACTGTTAATTGTAAGACAACTACCATAGCTTGGACTGAGACGCGTTATCCCCTGCATACTCTATATATATCTATATACAGTATGTCTCTATATATAAATAGATAGAGTGATCGACACAATGATAATGTGGACGTCATTGATGGGGTTAGAGCAGTTATGTGCACCAATCCGAACACACCTCCGCTGCCATAAGGACCGCCCATTTTATACCTAACAGACTAGCTTGGGACGAGACAGAGGTGCGAGACTTATTGTAAGCACTGTACATGTGATTTGAAATAGAGAAAAATTGAAATAGAGAAATTGATAATTATTAAGCATTGTTTTCATAAAAAATTTCTAATTTTGTTTATTGAAACCGCTGACGAAAGTTAATTAAAAATTCCTGGAGATAAAATTCCAGTAAATGCGTTAAATTTTACGTGATAAGTTTTCTTTTTGAATTGAAATTTACCCACACACAAAGTGTTCATTTATTTTTCATGTAATAATATGATTGTTCATTCATTTATTATATTTTTTTCCTCTTTATTTCCGGCCGAATTGCTAAATATATTTTCCTGTATTAATATTTTGTTAATACTGTGCCTTGTATGGCTATATAAGCCAACTGGTTAAATGATTTCTTCTCTATCTGACTTGAATTTTGTTAATGGAAAAAATTGCAAAATAAATAACTTTGTTGCATAAACAAATAAACTTGTTAAACGACATTAATAAGTTTAGATATATATATATGTGTGTGTGTGTGTGTGTGTGAGCACGAATTGCACATTCGTTTATTATATATATTTTTTTCTACAAATATGGTTATACATTTTGTATATTTTCAAAATAATTAATATATATACAAACGCAGATGGGGTGAGAAGTTTGTGGACGGAATGAGGGAGGTGAGGAGATGACCGTGTGTTTTGAATTTTTCCTGTACTAATATTCGATCGAAAATTGTGCTATTAATAATAATAAAAATAGGAATTAAGTAATAAATATATTTCCTGTAATAATATGATCATACGTTTGGTATATATTTTCCTGTACTAATATTTGATAATATAACTATATTTTTCCTGTACCAATATTTGATCGAAAATTGTTCTATTAATAATAATAAAAATATGAATTAAGTAGTAAAATGATTTATTTATTCCTTGTACACAATTATATCATTTGTTTGGTTTTCTGAATAATTAATTAATTGCTATTTCTCAAATCGGTCTTCTAAGAATGTTAATGGATGAATATATGGGTTAATTTACTCACTCGGTCGTATGTATAGGAATGTATCTGTGTGTGTGTGTGTTTAAATTCTAATTATTTATTTAATAAACAAAATTTCCTTTAAAATAGTTCTTTTTAAGGAGAAGATTCATCTGCTGTGGTAACGAATTAAAATAAATGGCAGTACCTGACAACTATCATCATGTAAATAAATGGTGGTACTTAGGAACTCTCCCTAATATAAATTAAAATGAATGGCGGTATTTAGCAACCGAATGGCTGAATAATATAATGAATAATTAAATAAATATTGTTATCTGGCAACTCAGTTTTCTAGACTAATTAATATATGAATTAATTTAATATATAACGCAAACTGGCAACTCATGCTCTGAGGCACTGACTGGGACACTATAAGAGGCCAGGTGTTGGACGACGAAGTCATATGAGCTGGGCTTCCAGCCGAGCAAGGATCTCTGGTCCTTTCTCTTTCTGGCCCTTTGGGTGGTGAGGAAACCCCTTCCCTCCCATAGAGGCCTCTTAGGTTAGGTATGCCCCTTTGGGGGGAATAGCTTGGGGGAGAACTCCGCCTCCAAGTTGCATACCCCTTGCAATCCCATTTTGGGGTTGGTTGGCAACAAAGGTTGGCACTCTCCTTTGAGGGTTCAGCTTGGGGGAGCACTCCGCCTCCAAGTTGCATACCCCTTGCAGTCCCATTTCGGGGCTGGCAACAAAGGGGGTGCCTTTGCAACGAGGGAGGCGGAGCTTACCAACAAAGGGGGGTAGGGTGGCACTCTTGCAACAAAGGGTGGGGTGGGGTGCCTTGCAACAAAAGGGGTGGGGCGGTACTCTTGCAACATTACGTAATATTATGCAATATTGCAATGCAATTGCACTCATAGGTTTGACACCATACTACTAATATATATAATATATAGTATACCTAATAAAAAAAAATTAAAATTTAGCCTTGACGTTTGGTTAGGTTAAGTCGTGATATTTTCGTTAAAAAAATAATATTATATTATATTATTTTTGACTACAATAACTATGTATTCCCCCAAGGGTAATAACAGCCTTCAGCAGGACCTACAAAAAATATCCCACCCGTAGGCCGGGATATTTTTGCTATCTGCACGAAGGGCGGGTTCTCTGTCTCTGCGAGTATAAATAAAATCGCAAGTTAGTTAGCCAGTGCCGGATTTAGGCACAAGCTAAGTAAGCTACAGCTTCGGGCCTCACACAGTGAGGGGCTTCTTTAAGTTCGTTTTTTTTTTTATCAAACTTATGGTCGGTGGTCAACTGGCTGGGGCTTACCAGGGCCTTCCTCCAAGATAAACAGTATTTTAAATGTAATGCATTAAGACACTGGCCCCTTTAGTATGCGCGGTCAGTACAAAAATTGACCCGTTTAAAAGCTTTGCTGAAACTAACTTATATGATCGCAGTACACAATATAGACCAGTACCGTACGCATTCCTCGAAACTGCTGAAATCCCGAGTTATATTGTGAATTTGCTGAAACTAGTTTATTCTTCGAACATTGGACCCCTTTATTATGTTTTAGATGCAATGAAAATGGGATGTGAAATTGTGTTTTCCGAATGCAAAATGAAAATCCAGGCTCTAATGGGGGAAAAAGGAAGAGTCAGAAGCGTTAGATGTCAGTCAGCGAGAGTGGAGAAGAGTTAGTCACAGAGAGAGATCGTACAGCAATCCTTCAGAAATCCCTTTATTTTTATTTTAATGTCCACTCGTACCCGTGGGAATTATGGCCCACTTTTAAGATGAATTCATAACAGTAGATTAAATCCAATTCTCCTGTAGGGTATCATACTTGCCAACATTTTGAAAAGCAAAAGCGGTAGGATTTGTAATCAATGCCAGGAGATCTGGGAGCATGTCCCCTCCCCGGAAATTTTTGAAAATTTAGACATAAACGATGCACTCTAGTGCATTCTGAGCATAAAATGTTTGATATTATTTGCAGAATAGGCGGTAGAATAGCTTTCAAATCGGTGGGGTTGGCAATTATTGAGTATACTTGATAGAATCTTTCCTTCAGGCCCTAGGCTTACGTTTGTTCCACGCTAGACTATTTTCATTTCCTTAGGCCTACTTGAATTCAGATCAAAAGCTATTCCCTTTTATTAATTGTATAACGTAAGTGTGAAAGTACAGTAATTTAATTTTATTTTGTAAATTCCGAAATTATTACAATGTAAACATTGGTAGTTGCTCAGTTGAGGTGAAGTGGAAATAAAACTAACAATACGAAGGGAAAGACATTAGTGGGTTCACGTTACCACATTAAATGAAAAATTTGTCATCACACTCAACCACAAGCAGAAAAACGGAAGAATGGATCATTTTCATTCATGAGGTCATCCCCGGAGAAATTCGGAACCCATCATTTCCTATAGCTTGAAAACACTTACTCTTTAAGAGGTAACCTAGTGTCATTGTCACCTTAAATCAATAACTTCGTCTCGTCACATTTCATGCCTTAACATCAGTACAACTTCAATGAAGCCAAGTTCCAGGAACCGACTTCGCGTGCCTTCAGTTCTCTGATTTGTGGTGGTTGTGGTTGGAACGATACTTCGGCAAATAGAGCTGTTTAATATTTTCCATAAAATGAAAATCATATGTTCGAGGTTTTTGTGACGATCCTGCCCCGGGCCCCGGGAAGGATTGGAATATGGGCCCCCCCCCCTGTTTACTCAGTATTTTATTATGAATGTTTTTTGTGTACATAACAAGCAAACTGATTATATGTCCAAGTCACTATTCAAAACATACAGTATGAATAAACAACTCGGAGGAAAATGACCATTTTATTTTTCGAATCAATTATATTAATTCTATCACCATACAATTTACAAATGCAGTACCAGTCCATGCAGGCAAGACAATTGTTTACTGTAAAATTTTCATAATTAGAAGTGTACTTTCTTTGCCTTCTCTCTAGCAAAGTGATAAATGATTCTGATGAAATTTAAAGTACGGGCTAACTGGCTTTCGATTACAATGGTTCCCAGATCTGTCAGTCGGTCTTGGGCATTGGTGGACCGCAGATAATATTTTATCCGTTTCAGTTTGATTACGATAATCTCTATAAAATGTGTGTTCATTAATTATATTTCCTCTCTGTTATTTAATTAATTGCTTTATTAATATTTTTAGATTTTGTCCCCCCTCTTTCCTGGCCCCCTATAGGTCCAGGCCCCGGGGATTTATCCCGTTTTCTCCGCCCTTTCGGCAGCCCTGGTGACGATACCAAATTGTTGAGGTGTGTGCGATCGGCACAAATACAAATATATTATTGATTAGTTTATACAGCGGTGCTATCTAGTGTACGACTTTTATATGTACAAAGCGTAATTGTAGAACTAGTTTGTATATTCTCTTTCCTGTAAAATTTGCTTGGCTACTTTTCCAGGGTCAAAGTATTTTCTCAACTCTTTTTCCGTACCCTTCTCTGGCGGGGAGGGTGGGGGACAGAGATTTATGCTTTTTTATCCATTTTTCTATAACTGAAGAAATAGGTTAAAAATGAACCATTTTAAAAAAGGAACCTCCCCGACTGGACCGAAAGGTCTTTGAGGCTGAGGCTCTCTCTCTCTCTCTCTCTCTCTCTCTCTCTTCCGCAAGGGTCCAAGTGGGAACCAGTCCTTTTCTTAATATACGTTAATGATCTTGATGTCAATTTAGTGAGTAAAATTTCTAAATTTGCCGACGATACTAAAACTGTGGGTAAAGCAATCAGTTTACTAGTTAGAGAGAATCAACAGCGCGATCTTAATAATTTAATAGAGTGGTCTAATAAGTGGCAAATGAAATTTAACGTACATAAATGTAGTCATGCATATTGGTTACCACAACAGTAAATTTAACGGGAAATTTAATGGGAAATAGTGTTTTGAATGAAACCTCTGAGGAAAAAGGTTTAGGTGCCATTGTTACTGAAGATTTAAAGTTCTCAAAACAATGTTCAGTCGCGAGCAGGCAAAAAGAGTATTGGGTTTTATTCTCGTAATTTTGAATATACATTTAAAGATATTGTTCTGCCATTATATAAGTCGCTTGTTAGGCCTCATTTAGAATATGCTCTACACTTTTGGTCGCCCGATATGAAGAAGGGTATGAAAATGGTAGAAAGGGTTGAGCGCCGCTCAACTAAGCTTATTCCAACCTTACGTGGTAAACCATACGAAGATAGAATCAAAGAGCTGAATTTGTATACGACTGAAACTCGGCGTTTAAGAGCTGAATTAATTCAGGTGTTAAAATTTTTAAATCGTTCTGATAACGGACAGTATGTTCTTTAACTTGGACGATAGGAACAATACGAGAAATTATGCTTTTAAAATTAGGGGTAAAAGATTCGAGACAATTTGCGAGGAGGTTCTTCACCTATAAGTTATTGAGAGGTGGAATAGCCTACCCGCGGGGGTCGTGGCAATTACTTCAGTTAATATATTTAAGAATAGGTTGGATAGGTATTTTAGTAGCATCAATTTGCGTTAAAGGGTGGGTAAATTGGGGATGTGATTTTTAGTTAGTATAAGGAGTGGCCGATTTTCTTTTTGTTTTAAATGCAGTAGGAGGTGCTGATCGGGTCTGGTTACAGAGCTTCGAATGAGCCTACAAAGGGGAGGTTATAAGGGGAGTTAGTTGGGGATGGTGATGTTCCCTTTTGATTGTAAATGTAGTAGGAGGCGTTGGTTGGGTCTGGTATCAGAGCACTGGGAGCACATGGGAAGCTTGATGAGATATCTTGGGAGTCAAAACCTCCGAATAGTTCTACTCATCTCCAGGGAAGATACTTAATTATAGTGGAACTTTAGTTTTAAATATTGCACATCAAATTTCGCAATAAAAATAAATAAATTTTGCAAATAAAAATTATGCATATTATGCATTATTCCTCATTATGCATGGGTAATTCTTAAATTGTAGGTCTGGCTAGTTGGAGGTACCCTCTCGCTCAATGTTCATTTATGTTTATTTAAAAGTTTCCTCATACACTTAGTTCTCCCCCAAACTTTAGAGAGATTCCTCTGATTGTTTTGTGCCTAATATAGCATAATCAACCATCGAGTACTCATTTTTCATCACTTGCCTCATAAATACCTGTAACTGGAAGACCTGAATTCGCCGTAGCAACAACGGGTAATCACCCACGAAACACTTTCATTCTTTCATACACGGGGATAGACACAGGCAGTGGCGTATTAAGGGGGAGCCAGGGGGGGGCCAGGCCCCAGGGCCCAGCTATTTTAGGGGCCGATGTTTATAATGATATCAATGATAAATTTGGAATGCTCAACAATATCTCTCATCTAACTTCAGAGGAAGCATCAAAAGCAACAAAAAATATGGCTAGTCCATTACCCAAATGATTTTGAGGACAGCTTCCCGTTTGAGTTTCAGAATTTTGTACTGTTTGTCAAACAAAACGCTTTGGCTGACACTCGCCCATTAGGAGTACTACAGGAAATTCACAAATTGAAGGCTGTTTTCCCAAATGCTTTCATTGCTTATCGCATTTATTTGCGCTTGATGATGTCAAATGCAACTGCGGAGCGTTCTTTTTCTCATTTGAACATGATTAAAAATGTTAAACGTCAAATGCTAACCTAAAGGAAATTGCAAAGTCTGTCATTGTTATGCATAGAAAAGAATATTTTGCACAATTTAAATACTGAGCTTGTGATTGGAAAATTTAGTGATATAAAGCAGCTCAAAAACTTTTGTATACTGGCGGTGGATGATTTTGTGACCAACTTTGGTAGATTAGCAGTGGCCTTGTAGTTGTGTAATTGGTTTGGTGTAATTGTAGCAGCTTGGTATTTGTGTAAAACTTGCATTATTTGATTTAGAAATAAATGGTTTTATTAATTTACATGACTCGAAGATTTGTTTTGTTGAGGAACCCCAAGAATATTTTGGCCCCAGGGCTCAAAAATCCTTAATACGGCACTGGACACAGGGACCCTCCACTGATATTCCTCGCCGAAGAGAGATTTTCTTTGTTCTCGTGGTGGCATAACACATCGAAGTATGAACAACTCAGTATATCACGCCGTATAAACACATTTCACGGCGGGAGACCCAAGTCGAAATTCAGCGACATTCAATGACATACACATAAAACACGCTCAAAACTCTCCTAACTTGTTTATAGACTAGATAAGCGTTTCATAGAATGAAGTTTGGTTTCGGTAATCAGACGCAACATATGATAAATCTTTGGTACGGTGGCTTTGGCAGGCTACGGAGAAATGATGCAACAAAGAAATGATGACTTCTTGTAAATAATAAATAAATTCCTTAAAAAATATGCATGGCGTAGATTATATTCATAGGCTAGTATTAATATTATCTTTTATTTTCCGCTGTCATCTAAAGCGTAACTCAGTACACGTGATAAGTGTATGCATAATGTGAGTGAACTTTGAAGCTATTCTTTTCATTATACTTTTTCCTACTTTCCTATAAATCTTCTTCACCACTATTTTCTGTCAACAGGTGGAGAGTGAGAGAGAGAGAGTCTTCTCTGTTCTATACTTTACTATTTCTACTATTCCTGTGTGAAAGCTTTACACGTCTATAACTGTAAGCATGGTATAAGTTTTCAGTGTTTTGCTTTAAGGACTATTTCTAACTATTCTACTTCTTTCTTGGGCTAGCCTAGAGTGGATTTTAGGGTCTTTGTTAGTCTCTCTCTCTCTCTCTCTCTCTCTCTCTCTCTCTCTCTCTCTCTCTCTCTCTTTCCTCAACTTCAAAGTGATTTTGGAATAATTTTTTAACACAAATATGAATTTTTCATCTAAAAAATTTATTAGGAAATTTTCTTGGCAAATTTTATTTAGCGAAAAGTATTTTAAAAAATTTAAGTTTTTCTTTTTTTGTTTTTGGCCTAAATGAATTTTATATTTAAGATTTTTTTTTAGTTGCTAAAAGTTTATTGTCTTTGATAAGGAATTTCAAAACTGTATTGAGATACGTATGAAGTCGTATAAAGACAAGAAATATCAATAATGACGTTTCATTTTCAAAGGGGTTGTCTCGCATTGAATTTTTTATTTATTCAACCGGTTTTTTGGTGGAGGCGAAAGGACTCTGTTTTCTTAACTTTAAAGTTTTGTCTACATTTTCGAGGTTGGCGGAGACTGATCGTTTGAAGCTAATTCCGGAGAGACTTAAAAATTTTTCTTTTGAGAAGCATTTTAATATATTACTCGTGCAATGTGTAAATGAAACATCTTATGATCAATATTTTTTTCATTAATAAAGTAGTATGTACGCAAAGAAGTGCGACAGGGTGGGGACAGTGGGAGGGAGGGGGAGGGGTGTGTGGGTGCAAGTCCCCCTAAAAATATAAATTTTTTTAATCTAACCTAACCCCCCAAAAATAAAAAGTATAAAATTTGTAACGTAACCTAACCTTACCTCATTAGCGGATCCAAGGGAGGCCATGGCTATGGGCCCCCCTACACAAAAGTTGATAAAGGTGAGGTTAACACCACTTTCGGCATCCCCTAAAGGCCACGTAAAATATTTTTCTTACCCTTTCCCTTTTTCTTCATGTTACATACAAAAGTGCTCTCTTTGCTTTTTTCTGTTTACCTGAAATCCGTACATTGGTCACTTACTTGTGTTTGGGTGGATATCTTTATGTTTCAATATTTTAAAATATTTCTTGTGAATCCAGCGATTTTCAGCTTTTTTAGGGTGGAACTAGTGACACTCGGTAATCTGATTTGGTAATTCTGACCTGAAATACTGTTGACTATTTTCACTGTGTCTTTTCAGATTTGTCCCAAATCGGCTTGTCTTTGTCACGACGCAAATCCCCTGTGCCTTGTTTGTTTGTTTTTTGTACTATATCATGGCTTCCACTTTTATTCAGTAGCTATTAGTTCACCTTTGCATCATAATATATTTTTAACAAGAATTTTTAAGCCAGTTTGGCATTTACTTTATGTCCAAAAGACAATCTTATTTTAAATATAATTTAACAAATTTTTATATAATGGTTTGAGATGCGAAACTCAGAATTTGGATGGTTCCGGAATTTCAAATTAAAAAAAATGGCATCAACTTCAAGAGCTTCGGAGTCTCTTGGGTAGGGGACCATAAATGTGCCCACTTCTGGCTACCCCCCTGCCGATACCGAGAACACAGACCCGAGCAACGGGGCTGGATCTGCTACCGCCCATTCGAGATGTTCTGGACCTCTGTCTGATTCACTTTTCATAAACTTCTGCAACATTCGTGGCCTTTTCTCAAATTTTCAATATGTTGAACACCACCTCTCCTCCTCTAAACCTCATCATCTTTTCCTCAATGAAACTCAGGTGTGTCGAACGACTGACAGCAACCCCTTTTCTGTACCCTCCTACTTTCTCTATACTCAATTTCACTCCAAAGGTGGATGTTGCGTATATGTACGCATTGACCTAACTTGTTCTCGTATTCCCAAACTCGAATCTTCCAAATTCTATACCCTCTGGCTACGGCTTACATGCCAACCTCAAACTAAATACATCTGCGCTGCTTACCTTTCTCCTAATTCTACTGACTATCCAAAATTCTTTGACTACCTCACTTCCAAAGTGGAATACATTCTTTCCCGCTCTCCCTTTGCTAAAATCTCCATTTTAGGAGATTTCAATGTTCACCACTACCTTTGGCTTTCCTCCCATTTCACTGACATCCCTGGTGAACTAGCTTACAACTTTTCTATTCTAAATGACCTAGAGAGGATTGTACAGCACGGTAGGGTGCTGTCAGCACCCTACTCGTACCTCCGATCGCCTTGGAGATAGGCCCAACATTCTGGATTTATTTCTTACCTCTCTTACCTCTTCTTACTCTGTCAAACTTTTTCTCCGTTAGGCTCCTCCGACTACAATCATGTATCTTTTTCCTGTCCTATCGCTCCAGTTCGGCCTTTGGATTCTCCCAAGGGGAAGCGTGTATGGCACTTCGGCGCCACTGATTGGGAGGCCCTTAGGCAGTACTTCTGTGATTTCCCATGGAATGATTACTGCGTCCGTGGCCGGGGCCCTTCTGGGTGTGCTGAGCGCATCACAGGTGATTCTCTCGGGCATGGAGGCTTACATTCCATATTCTATTCCTACGACTAATGCAATAAAACCTTGTTTTAACTTTACTTATTCAAATGCTAGCCCCAACAGGGAGGAGGCTTTCAGAAGGTACCGTCGCCATCCAACTCCTGACTCTCACTCAGCTTATATTTCTGTCCGGAATCGTGCAAAATCTGTCCTTCGACTCTCCAAAAATTCTTTCATCCGACAAAAATGTGAAAGCCTATCCATTTTTAATTCTTTTCTCTCTTTCTGGCATCTAGCTAAGAACCTCTTCAACAACTTTACTTCCTCTTCTTTCCCTCCTCTTTTCTATTCCAACGGCACAATTGCCGCCTCTTCTCCTGACAAAGCTGAACTCTTTGCTCAAACTTTCGCTTACAATTCAATCCTGGACGATTCCGGCGCTGTTCCTTCACCTCCTCCCCCCTTTGACTTTATTATGTCTAAAATTAGAATTTCTTCGAAAGATGTTTTTTTCTGCCCTATCTGGGCTCAACTCTAGAGAGGCGTATGATCATGATGGTATTCCTCCTGTTGTTCTTAAGCACTGTGCTTCTGTGCTGACACCCTGCCCAGGCAAACTCTTTCGTCTTTGTCTCTCAT
The DNA here is from genome assembly GCA_023014485.1 of Bathynomus jamesi. NCBI lineage: Eukaryota > Metazoa > Arthropoda > Malacostraca > Isopoda > Cirolanidae > Bathynomus > Bathynomus jamesi. The sequence goes on from JAJOZX010004170.1 coordinate 322,779, forward strand.
CTGGTACGTTTCCTTTGTGCTGGAAGTTCACTTTCATTCAGCCTGTCCCAAAGAAGGGTGACCGCTCTCACCCCTCCAACTATCGTCCAATTACTTTGATTTCTTGCCTGTCCAAAGTTTTTGAATCTATCCTTAATAGGAAGATTCTTAAACACCTTTCTTCTCACACTCGTCTTTCAGATCTTCAGTATAGATTCCGCAAGGTTCGCTCTACTGGCGATCTTCTTGCATATCTCTGACTCTTGGTCACCCTCCTTTCGGGATTTGGGTGAAACTTTTCCTATTGCGCTAGGCAGATAGCAAATCTTTAATTTCCAAACTGCCTTCCTTCGGTTTCTAGCCTTCTATCTGTGACTTCATCTCTAATTTCCTCTCTGGCAAATCTAGAGCTGTGGTTGTAGATGGCCACTGTTCTTCTCCTAAAGCTATTAACAGTCGTGTTCCTCAGGGTTCTGTCCTGTCACCCACTCTTTTCCTTTTATTTATTAATGATCTTTTAATTCACACTTCCTGTCCTATTCACTCCTATGCCGATGATTCCACTCTTAACTTCTCCACCCGCTTCCCAAAGCGTCCCTCATAGCAGTCACTTCATGATTCGCGTAGGACGGCTATGGAACACCTGACCTCTGATCTTTCTGCTATATCTAATTGGGGCAGAGAAACCTTGTGGCTTTCAATACCTCAAAAACTCAGTTTCTCCATCTATACCTTCCTCATCTCCTAACATTCTTGGCGTTTCCTTTTCTCGTGATCTTTTCTGAAAAGATCACATATACTCTTTCTAAAACAGCTTCTAAGAAGTTAGGTGTGCTGTACAACCAACGCAGTTTCTTCACCCCCACTCAGTTGCTGTCTCTGTACAGGGGTCTTGTTCGCCCCTGTATGGAGTATGTTTCTCATGTGTGGGATAGCTCAACCCACACAGCCGTACTTAACCGGATGGAATGAAAGGCTTTTCGTCTCAACAATTCTCCGCCTTTTACTGATTGTTGTCAATCTCTCTCTCTTCGCCGCAATGTTGCCTCACTCTCTCTTTAGTATCGCTATTATAACGGACATTGCTCTTCTGAACGCTCTAACTGCATGCCTCCTCCTTTAAGGAGAGCACACAGTACCAGACTTTCTACACTTTCTCTCTCTTTTTCTGTCCAACTATCTAATGCAATGGTTAATCGGTATTTTCAGTCTTTCATCTACGCAACCGGTCAACTGTGGAACAATCTTCCTCAATCCATCTTTCCTTCTGTCTATGACCTCCAATCTTTCAAACGCAGAGTGTCTAGGCATCTCGAAAACCCCGGACCTTGATTTTGGCTCTCTTCTTCTTCTATGGAAGAAGGTATTTGCCCTTGGCCCCTCCTTCCTGCCTAAAAAAAATACTTACTGATCCACTTGTTTTTCAGATTTCTCAAAACTGTATTAATTTAATAGATGGATGGACGACTGTATATTATGATTACTTATGATGGGTTGATAAAAACTAACGTTCACTTTCATTTGTAATATATATATATATATATATATATATATATATATATATATAGAGAGAGAGAGAGAGAGAGAGAGAGAGAGAGAGAGAGAGAGAGAGAGAGAAGGAAACCACGCTTCAAGGAGACGTAAATCTCCATGCAACACAAGTACATCCATCAAGTCAAAGCTGGGTCGGAGGGGTCACTTAACTAACCTCTGAGAAGAGGATGGGAAGGTTCAGTCAGCTAAGCCCTGATAATTAACTTCCAGGTGTATGTAAACTCTGTTCTCTGTTTATACGGTCATTACCAATTGAGAAGGGCTCGCGAGGAGCCGAAACTGTATTGGTGTTAAAAAATAAAAATGTACGTCTTCCTGAAGGAGTGGTATCCTTCATACTTCGTCGCGACAATGCGTTATTTTACATCATATATATATATATATATATATATATATATATATATATGGGAATGAACTCAGAATGGTTCCATGAGGTTTTTATGATACACACAGACCGTGCATGCAACAAGGAACTCTTCTAGGAAAATTAAATCCACTATAGTCCGAATAAGTAATGGTAAATGAAAAATACTATAGTTTTTTCTTTTTCATGATGCTAATCCGACGCGGGCAACGATACATATGTCTATCTACCTATCTCTCTCTCTCTCTCTCTCTCGCTTTCTATATATATATATATATATATATATATATGTATATTGGAATAAATAAAACCACTAACATAGCACTCTTTAGCTTCATGATAAGAATTTCTGACAAGGCGCCAAATTTTAATATTCCTAATCTGATCGTAAACACTGATTTCATGGGTCAACCGCGTTTAATTATAATTTTAAAAACAGGCAGATGTTTCTCAAATCTTAAACCAATATTTGCTATTGGGACGGCCTCACCCCCCAATGGGGCATACCTAACCTAAGAGAGAAAGAAAGGGGCTTTAAGATTATCATAGAAAAATAAAATAGTGTCAACATATTGGTCCCACGCATCGGAACAGACCTACTAAGTTATATATTTTGTGTAAATACAAAAATTAACTCGTTGAAGTGAATGGACATTTTCCGAAACGTCAGATTAAATTTTGATATTTTCCAGGGAGATAACATATCTTCTTATATATTAACAGCCAAAATCACGTATTTGTAGAAAAATCGCTATAATTAAAAAAATAAAAAATAAACTGCACTCTTTTTTGAGAATTATTTTCAGTACCAGTTCGTGATTTGTCAGCGCCCAGGCAATTTTGAATTTCAGAGCCCTTGACTTTTTAACATTTTAATAATTTTTCCTAATGATAAGAAACTACAAATATAAGAATGTAGCTCTCTCGCCACAACAATAAGAAATAAAATATGCACTTTATATATAGATAATTCAATCTCATATACAGGACCTACATTGTCTATAAGATACATAAAAAATGAGAATGCGTTGGAAGACAAAAATAAAATAGGTCTCTCTCTCTCTCTCTCTCTCTATATATATATATATATAATATATATATATTGGTACATATCTCTAGAAATTGTAAGCAAATCTGAAGCATGTCATGGGTTAACCACGTTTAAACAACAAATTCATTTCATCTTTTATATCACACACACACACACACACACACACACACACACACACACACACACACAATCCACATTCTCAGTTCCAAAGTTCACAATGCGACTATTGTTAAATAAATACCTTTCTTGTTCCATTGTTAAATACTTGAAGGCGTGATAAAACATGCAATTTGAGTCTGAACTCGCTTTCACTTGTCTTCTTGAAGTAATATGAGGTAATATACTATATGAGTCAGACGTTTTGTTTATTGGGTTAAATTAGGGTTCATTTTGTTAAAATCTGGAGGTAGACAAGGGGATGTTAGTTTAATTAAATACGTGATTAGAGTCAAAGAAAATTATTAAAACTTAGAAATTTTTAAAAAATTTCCCATTTCAAAGCGGTCAACTCCTTCTTTGCCCTCCAGGGAATTTCAGCTTAACCTTTTGAAACTAATTTCTTTCTACCTGGACACTCCTACAGAAAGTATTTCATTTTTTTCCTAATTGTTTCAGTTCTAACCCGGATAGTGAAACAAATTCTTTTTCGAATATATATATATATATCATACAGTGAAGGACTAAAGTAGATTACAAATATTTATTTATTTATTGTTTTACATTTCATGCCACTGGTGAAATATGAAGTTTATTTACATTACATGCGTACACACTCTTAATTTTATAGTGATTTCCCTCGTATGTTTAGATCTTATTTATTGAATATCTCGCAACGAGACATCGTTTCATAGAGTCCCTTTACAAATATTTACAGTCTGAAGAGCCACAAGCTAAAATTCAGAATCTTCAAAGTAGACAATTGCGCATGCGCAAATTCAACAAAATTCTGTGTGGAATATCCCCATGATCCATGATCCATTCGGCCTGATTTCGTTTACAGTTATCTACGTAATTACGCGAATTATAAGCGAAGTGATGACACTGAGGTCGGCTGATCCCTACGAAACTGCCAGCTTAAGAAGGAAAGTTAAGAGATGTAAGAAAATTTAAAGACGAGTGAAAGTTTTAAATCAAAACAAAGAAGAGAAGCTGAAAGGAAAGAAACACATTTTTCCTTGTGGTTTGCATCATATATATATATATATATATATATATATATATATATATATATATATACACAGTAGTTCAGGAGGCATTTCACGAATTAGAAGTGAAAAGAAGATTCTTCAACTCGAATGTCCCAAAGGGATGAAAACATCAACTCAAGGATTACATCTGTTTTTTAATACGCCGGAGTGAAGTAAGGAATAGAGACAGACTTAAAAATAGACTCAGAACATCAATCGATGAAAGTGTGTGGAATAAACAGAGTGATTTTAAAAATTTCATAAGCTTATGTTCTTTCGAATTAGATAATGACATTAACTGTATTTTAGGATATGTTGCCTCGTTTAAAATCGTAAAAACTCGAGATACGACTAGCATTGCAAATTCTTTTATTAATCTTAATAATTTTGCTTCGCCAGTGATGTTGTTAAAGGTTGTGTTTATGGTGCAATGAAGGTGAACAAAGGTTGTGTTTTTGATGCAATGAAGGTGATCAATTCTTGTACTTATTCTGAGCGATTTGGACAAGTTTAACAGAATAAAGACATTCACTTTACTAAATCTGATAAATCTAATCTAATTATCTCCATACTAAATCTAATCTAATTATCTCCATCTAATCTAATCTAATTATGTCCATAATAATTGGTTATTATGAACAAAACTATGTATTCCTTGTGAAGAGACGTGTTTTATCGAGTGTCAAGTGTTTTAAAAAAAAGTGTTCCGTGCATTCTTAACTAAATTACTTCGTGCTACTAATCATTCATTAACGAATATATTTCATTTATTGACGTTATTCAGTACTATATTATTTGATCAAACCAAGGCTACTGCACGTGGCTTGCCTTCTTTGTTTTTCAAATCAATCAGAAAACGTGCAGTCATAAGGTTCATTTTTCCGTACTTCGAGAGGTCAGGTAGTGTGTCGTCAGAAACCGTGTGAAAAAAAGGAAAAAATCGGGTCGAATCGCGAACTGATAAGTGTTATAGATACTCTTCTTTTACAGATCTTTTGTCGGTAGCTTAATTCTATATTAATTTAGTATAAATTTTTGTTACAAGAACCTGTTTCTGCGTTTCAAGAACGCGGTAGACCTACGTTGTAATTTATTAATTTCCAAACGCTCGTTTTTTGTTTTTGTTTTTTTGTTGTTCAACTAATTAAAAGCATGGCACCCCCGTCAAGTACTTGCAGTCGCTGTGAAGGGAAATTTGCTGCTTACGCGTTTACAATGGCTAATAATAATGAACAGTTAGTTTGCAGGTGGTGCTCAAGCATGGAAGTGCTGAGGAACGAGTTAGAACGTGAGAGGGAGGCCAGGGTGAGACTTGAAGAAAGCGTGATGCTCCTGACGGCAAAATTAGAATCCCTTGAGACTCCAGTTACGACCCCTCCTGCCTCAGTTTCTAATAATATAAATAGTACTAATAGCCCTCTCTCTTCCCCTAGTTCCCAACCCTTCGTTCGAGTGCGAAATGGAGCCCCATTGAGAAAAGCAAAGACCTGTCTACCAGTAATAACAAGCAATAAGTTTTCTGTTTTAGGTTTCGAAGATGCTGATGAACCGGAAATACGACTCGTTGGCGATTCCATTGTTCGAGGGCAGCTCGAGGAATTCTGTGGGAGAAACCCTCGTCGTAGGCGCCGTTACTGCTACCCTGGTGCAAGGGTGGAGGATATAACTAATAGTGTTGACCATTTTACAGACGGTACCACCGAGGACACAACGTATGTTATTCATGTCGGTACTAATAACGTTTTAAATTCTAGATCGGAAGAACTGCTGGCTAGGTACAGGGACTTATTAGAGCGACTAAAAGAAAACTAATAAGATTGTTTTAACAGGTATACTTCCTCGAATTATCCAACGAAGCGATTTCTACAGCAAGGCGACCTATATTAACAATAACCTAAAGTCTCTTTGCCAACAGGAAGGAGTGCATTTTGCAAATTTTTGGAACAGTTTCTACGGCAGGAGGGACTTGTTCCTCGAAGATGGACTTCATTTAATGACGTTGGAGCTGCGCGTTTAGGAAGACTATTTCATAATACTGTCTCTTCTTTTCAGGCTGCCGCAACCGAACGGTCCCAGCGTAAATTCCACAAATTTCCCCTGCGCTCGCGAAGGTGTCGCAATTACAAACAATTTGAAGGTTCTATCCTTAAATGCTCGTAGCCTACGAAATAAAATAAACGAATTTTTTTCTTTAATTGCTTGTAAAGACTATGATTTAATTGCGATAAATGAATCGTGGCTTAGCACTGAAACACGTGACTTTGTAGGGGAGTATCAAATTAAAGGTTATAGACTTTTTGTTAAAAACAGAATAGGTAGGCGAGGAGGCGGTGTTATGTTGTATATCAAAGATAATATTGCGAACGTTATAGAAGTAAAGCACTCAATTCCAGAACCGATAGATTCGACTATAGCAGAACTTAAATTGAACGATTTCAAACTTCTTGTTGCGGTTATATATAGGCCCCCTAATCAAACAGCTGATACGGACGAAGCGTTATATCGTGAACTAAAGAGAATAATCGGTAGTGAGCAGGCTTTAGTTATGGGTGACTTTAATTGCGCCAACGTGAATTACGATACAATGCAGGGAGACGCGGAAGGTAATCGTTTAGTTAATTTTCTCGAGGATAGCTTTCTTATTCAAAAGGTTGGGGAACCTACGAGGTTGGACAGTATTTTAGATTTAGTAATAACTACGGATGATAGGCTAATTACTGATCTTCAAGTAATAGAACCGTTAAGCAATAGCGATCACAATATGGTAGAGTTTGTCCTCTCAGTAAGTCACTCGAAACCAACTAACTCGACTAAAATTCCTAACTTCCAGCACGCAGACTTTAGTAAATTTCGAAATAAATTTTCACACGTCAATTGGGAAAACGTAATGGGGAACTCCAACGCAAAACTAATGTGGGAATCGTTCGAAACGGTATTTAGGACTATAAATGAGGAATGTGTACCGTACAAAATTAAGCGTGCGAAAGTAAACAACAAGCCCTTGTGGTTTACTTCTAGAGTAGGAGACATTATAAAGAGTAGAGATAGGGCTTATAGGCTATATAAGTGCGATAAAGATAATCTGTTGTTACGAAACAACTACATATCTCTAAGGCGTGAAGCGAAAAGTGTAATAAAAAAGTCCAAGCGCGAATTTGAAATCTCCATAGCTCGTGACGGTAAAGAAAACCCCAAGCGATTCTTTCAATACGTCAATAATAGAAATCCAGTAAAAAGTGTCTTGGGGCCTTTGAAAAATGTAAACGGAGATCTAGTTTCTGAAAACAAGGAAATGGCTACCTTGCTAAACGAATTTTTTACGTCAGTTTTTACTATAGAAGATGTAACGAATATCCCTACGGTCATAGACATAATACCTTTTGATAATGGTAATATTTTGGATAATATCGTGGTTAGTGAAGGGGGTAATGCGCTATATTGATAAAATGAAAACGCGTAAATCACCGGGGCCGGATTCCATATATCCCATACAACTAAAAGAATTAAAAGATAGCATTGTTGTGCCGCTAACAAAGATTTTTAATGCGTCTATTTCTGAGGGGTGCGTACCAGATAATTTCAAGTTAGCAAACGTAACACCTATCTTTAAGAAAGGCGATAAAGGTGCGGCGGGAAATTATAGGCCAATCAGTTTAACGTCTGTTGTAGGTAAGCTACTGGAATCAATAATTAGGGATCGTATAGTCGAACACTTAGAAGTGCATAAACTAGTTAGAAATACGCAGCACGGTTTTAGGCGAAACAAATCTTGCTTAACTAATCTTTTAGAATTTTTCCAAAGCGTGGTTGACGTTTACGATAGACAGGGCGGTTGATGTAGTGTATTTAGATTTTCAAAAAGCGTTTGACACCGTGCCGCACAAAAGACTCATTGAAAAAACTAAGGCTCATGGAATCAGGGGTGTAGTAATAAATTGGCTAGAAGAGTGGTTGCGAGGTAGGAAACAGAGGGTGGTCGTTGATGGAGCGGAGTCGTGTTGGGCTAATGTAGCGAGTGGCGTTCCTCAGGGTTCTGTATTGGGCCCCTTGCTTTTTCTTATATATATTAACGATTTAGATGTCGGCCTAGTCAGTACAGTTTCAAAGTTTGCGGATGACACGAAGCTGGGTGGTAGGGCGATTAATGACGAAGATAGAGGTAAAATCCAGGAAGATCTGAATAAAATCGTTGATTGGTCAGTCACATGGCAAATGAGATTTAACGTTGATAAGTGCAAAATTTTGCATATAGGTTCGCGTAACGGTAATTTTGCGTATAGTATGTCAGGGAAAGATTTAACAAGCGTAGAGCAGGAAAAAGATTTAGGAGTTATAGTCACTGGTGATTTAAAAGTAGCGAAACAAAGTACAGCAGCGGTCAATAAGGCGAACAAAGTGTTAGGTTTTATAGCTCGAAATTTTGAGTACAAATCGCGCGATATTATAGTTCCTCTTTATAAATCATTAGTTAGACCCCATTTGGAGTACGCGTCCAATTTTGGAATCCGCATATGCGCAAAGATATAGACAAAATCGAAAGAGTTCAAAGACGAGCAACTAAGATGATTCCGTCGCTTAGGTCAAAGTCGTACGAGGATAGGCTTAAGGAGTTAAAATTGACAACACTCGAGACTAGGAGGCTAAGGGGTGATCTAATCCAGGTTTTCAAAATTATGAATGGGTTCGATAACGTAGATAGAGATAGCTTTTTCGAAATATCTCAATATAATAGGACTAGAAATAACGGGTGTAAGTTGACAAGTAGAAGGTTCGAGACAGCAGTTGCAAAAACTTTTTTACGCATAGAATAGTAAATAGCTGGAATAGTTTGCCGGTAGAAGTAATTAGTAGCACGTCTATAAACATGTTTAAAAATCGATTAGACGCATATGTTGATAGATTGGGTATAGTTTAAGGTAGTAAAAAAGGCTTTGTGGTGATAGATCCCACAGCTCAACACAAGTGTTGTGGGATATAGGGAGGCAGCATCTTGGGTTAGGGGATACTCTCTGTCCTTACACACCCCATTTAAAGAGATTCCTCTGCCGAGCGGTGCCCCCATAGTACTGTGAGGTATTGAAAAACTCATGATCTTCACTTGCCCCACAAACACCTTTAAATGGGAGACCCAAAATGGGTGCACACACATTTCTACATTACTGTACAGTCTTTACAGCCACACCTACACTTTTCCTCCTAAGTGTATATATTGTAATGTATATGGTTGTAAATTTTGACTTGGTCCGCAATCGATATGGACCGTGACTTGATGGATACCGTAATGAAATTGACTGGATTCTTTGGATCTGATATATTTGCATGTCGTTATAAATAGATATAGAGTGTAACATATTTGTGGATAGTAGTCTATTATGACTTGATCCTCTGGATCCAGAGATTCTATCTTTAGTTTTAAATCGATAATTAATTAGTTTTAAATTGATAATTATTTAGTTTCGTAAAAATTGGTCGTTGCCAATTACGGCAGTTTTTACATAAATTTCTTATGTTCTTGTGGTTCGGAACCCACGTAAAATTGTAGGTCCCCTCCGCCACCACGGAGACATACACAATACACGATTACGAACACAGTTAGGTAGACCAGCCATGAGTGGATCCTAGGGTCTTTGTTGGTCTGAAACATTATAACATTATAACATTATAATGATAAAATTCTTGTACTTATTCTGAGCGATTTGGACAAGTTTAACAGAATAAAGACATTCACTTTACTAAATCTGATAAATCTAATCTAATCATCTCCATACTAAATCTAATCTAATTATCTCCATCTAATCTAATCTAATTATGTCCACAATAATTGGTTATTATGAACAAAACTATGTATAATGATAAAATTAAGTCCCTTCTCAGCGATCGCCGTACTTAGACAACATTAAACAAAAAAACCATTAGAAGATGTTAACAAAACTTTCTATCGAAAGCTGAATTTGTAAGATGCATATGTATCAACTTACTTTGTACAAGGCTTCTTTTCACCCTCTGCAGTCTCGTTGAGGCTATCAATTCTATCTTTAAATGCAAATATCTTCCATTGTTTGCGCAGGAAGGGGTAGATAATGGTGTATCACGCTTAACCAGGCGAATCGGCGGGTCGTTAACTTTGATTCGCTCTCCTAATCAGATTGGTTTTTAAAGGTCACACTCAACTGACCTGTGTATCTATGTACTTAAAGAAACAATTTTTAAATACATTGACAGTAATTCAGCTATTTATATATACCGACATTAAATGCGTGAATTTCTTTATTTTGATATAACCCGCAGAAAAATGAAAGCAACTCCGAGTATTTTTTAGTTTATTTCGACCCCTCTTTTGGAATTGAAAATAAAGACAAGTCCACCCAAGGATTTAATCCCTCGGATTACACTGCCCAACAAAAAAAGAAATTTTTGCTGCTGATTTAATTCTAAGACCTGTTTCTGGATAATATTGATGTGCTGATTTCAAAAATCACCTTAGATTTTGTCCAACACATCAGGTTTTCGTGCAATGCAATATGCCTAGTTTGGGTGATCCATGAAGGGCGCTTATCAAAATTGATGATTTTTGAGACCTGTTAACAGCTGTTTTGCTGTTAAAATTTTATCTGTGGAATACACAAATCTGTGCATTAAATCTAAAGGTCATGTACAACATATTAAAATCTTGGGTATCTGTGATTTCCCCAGGTGTGAGCGTGACGTCATGATCTGAGAGAGATTTCCCATTGGCGGAGTGAGAGCAGCCGGTTCCGCTAGTGACGTTACTTGTAAACTTTCAGCAGTTGGGTTGCAACATGAGCATTAAAGTTCACTATCTCAACAGTCATCTGGATAAATTTCCAGAAAATCTTGGTGATGTTAGTGAAGAGCAAGGTGAAAGGTTCCACCAAGATATCAAAGTGATGGAAGAACGATACCAAGGAAGATGGGATACCCATATGATGGCTGACTACTGCTGGAGCCTGCAAAGAGATTGTCTTGACATCTCTCATTCTAGGAAATCCTATAAGAGAAAATTCATCAGCACTGAAAAGTAAGAAAACAAGAAAAACAATGTTAAGAAAACTGGTCCCGTGCTTGCTTTAATATGGATTCATTTTTTGCTTATTTAAACACTTTTAATCACTTTATGTGTCAATATTACCATTGTATATTAAAGTTCACTCCCTGCACAATTGTTTACTTTTCCATGCTGATTCTGAGTATGTAAAAACTTATTTTTTGAAAAGAAAAAAAATTGGGCATAACCCTGCCAAAATGCGATATCTCCAAAATATCCGTATTTGATTGCTCGAAAACCTGACGTGATAGGCAAAAACTAAGGTGATTTTTTAAATCAGCACACCAAAGTTACTTTAAAACAGGTGTTAGAATTAAATCAGCAAAATTGGTGTTGGACAGTGTTATCGAAGGTTGGGACATTTTTTATACTGATTAAAAATACTGTAAAGTTAGAAATACAATCAAGTTTATATGCACCGAAACTAAAATTAAAATTTCTAATATTATTTAAGACAAACTGCTTCACTTATATTTCTTTCAATATTTTTATTATTTCTAAACAAAACATCTGAATTATTGCATAATTATATTATAACGTACATGAACAAATTCATTGATGTGCGAATACAATATTTATATTTTTTGTTTCTAATGACCAGAGTTTTGCCTGTTTGATTGATATATACTAAATTACGGTCTTTACATTTAATAGAATAGATACAACCTGGGGTATTCACAAAGGTATTGCGAATTAATATAATAAACTCTTGACTGAATTATTTTAAATAACACACATTAGTTTCCTTATGCCTCCAGCACACGTGAGTGAAGTAAATGAATATTTATATGGCAAAATTCTTTCTTCTCTTTGTTTGTGTTATAAAACGATTTCTTAGCTTTATTCAGACGGTTTTCGAAGAAATAATTAGGATATCATTAGGAGGGACAACGAGCTTGACTTTCGCGACATAAGGAATCATCGCACGGAACGCTTGAAAGGTTGAAAGGTAACATAATTTGGCTCCAATGTAAAACAACTCGTTAATTTCACTATCTAAAAATTCTGAGCTTACTATTTTGAAGGCTCTTAGGAACTTACCAGTAGAAGTGAATACAGATCGTTCATAAGTTGTCTAAAGGGTTAGTCAAACTTTTTCTTATCTCCTCTTGTTGGTGCGGTCTCTCTAATGCTCATTTGATTATGTAAAAATCAACAATTAGTTAACGAGTTAAACGCTGTTCAGTGTCCCACTAACTTCCAGTTAGTTTTGATGTGGTTTCTTTATTTACTGAAGTACCAATTAGTGATTTATTACAATTTCTGAAGGAGAAACTGGCTAGTTACTCATTCCACATCAAAACTAAATGGAACTTGTCTTTATTTTCAATTCCAAAAGAGGGCTCGAAATAAATAAAAAAATACTCGGAGTGGCTTTCATTTTTCTGCGGGTTATTTCAAAATAAAGAAATTCACACATTTAATGTCGGTGTATATAAATAGCTGAATTACAGTCAATGCATTTAGAAATTGTTTCTTTAAGTACATAGATACACAGGTCAGTTGAGTGTGACCTTTAAAAACCAATCTGATTAGGAGAGCGAATCAAAGTTAACGACCCGCCGATTCGCCTGGTTAAGCGTGATACACCATTATCTACCCCTTCCTGCGCAAACAATGGAAGATATTTGCATTTAAAGATAGAATTGATAGCCTCAACGAGACTGCAGAGGGTGAAAAGAAGCCTTGTACAAAGTAAGTTGATACATATGCATCTTACAAATTCAGCTTTCGATAGAAAGTTTTGTTAACATCTTCTAATGGTTTTTTGTTTAAGGTTGTCTAAGTACGGCGATCGCTGAGAAGGGACTTAATTTTATCATTATACATAGTTTTGTTCATAATAACCAATTATTGTGGACATAATTAGATTAGATTAGATGGAGATAATTAGATTAGATTTATTATGGACATAATTAGATTAGATTTATCAGATTGAGTGAAGTGAATGTCTTTATTCTGTTAAACTTGTCCAATTCGCTCAGAATAAGTACAAGAATTGATCACCTTCATTGCATCAAAAACACAACCTTTGTTCACCTTCATTGCACCATAAACACAACCTTTAACAACATCAGTGGCGAAGAAAATTTATTTAATAAAAGAATTTGCAATGCTAGTCGTATCTCGAGTTTTTTCGATATTAAACGAGGCAACATATCCTAAAATACAGTTCATGTCATTATCTAATTCGAAAGAACATAAGCTTATGAAATTTTTAAAATCAATCTGTTTATTTCACACACTTTCATCGATTGATGTTCTGAGTCTATTTTTAAGCCTGTCTCTATTCCTTACTTCACTCCGGCGTAGTAAAAAACAGATGTAATCCGTGAGTTGATGTTTTCACCCCTTTGGGACATTCGAGTTGAAGAATCTTCTTTTCACTTCTAATTCGTGAAATGCCTCCTGAACTACTGTGTGTGCGTGTGTGTGTGTATATATATATATATATATATATATATATATATATATATATATATATATAAAATAGGATCCCTCCTAAGGAGACGTAGTTTTACATTTAGGATAAAAACGAAGACGTAGAGCAAAAAAGTAATTATATTTGGCTGCAGCCGACGTTTCGGGCAACTCTACAAAATTTTCAAGGCCTAATAAATAAAAAGCTAAAATTAATGCATGACAAAAATATATGAATGTCAAAAACTAAAACTAATTTATAGTACAGAATAAAACCACTTCAAGAATAAAAATTAAAAAGCATAAAACAAGCATAAGCCAAAAACAAAAAGTAAAAATTATATACATGACAAATATACACATGATAAAAATAAAACTTAAAAACTAAAAACATTCAAACAAATTAGTTAAAAACTTTACTAATAAAAAGTTAAATGAAAAAACGAAAAAGTGCACCAAACATACCATGCTCACTTGACAGCCACAAACAACTGAGGCGAAAAGGAAACAGGGTCAAGGGAAAAAAAAAATAAAAAATTAGTTTGTAGGTATTTTAATTAATATAAAGGGGGTAACAACTAGAATCAGTATTTAAACTGGAGTTCAGAAATTTAATGCACAGAGATTCGTAAATACGGAGAGGACGGGCATTTTAATGATTTAAGAATTTTAAAGTTATTAACGGAAATATCAACCTTACACTTAACAGAATGATTTCTAATGGCAGACTGTTCCTTTTTAAAATTCTTAAATCATTAAAATGCCCGTCCTCTCTCCGTATTTACGAATCTCTGTGCATTAAATTTCTGAACTCCAGTTTAAATATTGATTCTAGTTGTTACCCCCTTTATATTAATTAAAATACCTACAAACTAATCCCCCCCCCCCCCTTGACCCTGTCTCCTTTTCGCCTCAGTTGTTTGTGGCTGTCAAGTGAGCATGGTATGTTTGGTGCACTTTTGCGTTTTTTCATTTAACTTTTTATTAGTAAAGTTTTTAACTAATTTGTTTGAATTTTTTGTTTTTAAGTTTTATTTTTATCATGTGTATATTTGTCATGTATATAATTTTTACTTTTTGTTTTTGGCTTATGCTTGTTTTATGCTTTTTAATTTTTATTCTTGAAGTGGTTTTATTCTGTACTATAAATTAGTTTTAGTTTTTGAAATTCATATATTTTTGTCATGCATTAATTTTAGCTTTTTATTTATTAGGCCTTGAAAATGGGTAGAGTTGCCCGAAACGTCGGCTGCAGCCAAATATAATGACTTTTTTGCTCTACGTCTTCGTTTTTATCCTAAATATATATATATATATATATATATATATATATATATATATATATATATATATATAAAGGGTGATCCAGAGAAATGGGACCCAAAAGAAACCCCTGTAACTCTTAAAGTATAAGTCCTTTTATAAAATCATACGCATCATTCGAAAGAGGATAGTTACAAGTTTGTACAGGATTGTATAGGTTTTGACAATACAAGACAAGATAAGATACAAAACAAAATAAAAGTGTTACTTAAAACTAACCCTTCAAGATGACTGCATGGACTGTGGAACAGCTGCGTTTCATAACTGAGCAATATTATGAGCATGGAAGAAGTGTAGTTTCAGCTCAAAGATCTTTCAAGACAAATTTTCAGATGTCAAAATCATCTTCTAAGAAAGTAATCCGTCGGTGTGTCAGAAATTTTTCCCTAACTGGCAGCATTGGAAAAAGAAAACCAACTGGAAGAGTGCGCACAGCAAGGATAGACGAGATCATTAACAGAACTCATGAAATTGTACAGGATAATCCTAACATAAGCATCAGACGTGCTTCTCAGCTGTTAGGAGTTGGATATGGAACAACAACACACCGTATATTCAAGCAAAATTTAATGCTCTTTCCATATAAAATTCAAACAGTGCAACAACTAAACGATGGAGATTTCGCACGAAGACGACAATTCTGTCAATGGATCCAACAGAAGGTAAATGACACCACCAATTTTCTAGCAACTTTGATTATGTCAGACGAAGCCCATTTTCACTTGAATGGAACTGTAAACAAACAATATTGTCGTTTCTGGGCAACAGAAAATCCATTGAATATTACCGAAGTCCCGTTGCATAGTCAGCGTGTAAATGTTTGGTGTGGTCTTACTGCATCTCAGATCATAGGGCCGTACTTTTTCGAGGATTCCACCGGAAACACGGTCACTGTAAATGGTGATCGCTACGAAAAAATGTTGACCGATTTCCTTATTCCTAAATTAAGAGATCTTTGTCTAGAAAACCACTGGTTCCAACAAGACGGAGCTACCTGCCATACCACGAGGAACTGCATGGCAGTTTTGCGTCAAACGTTTCCAGGCGAGTTAATCTCAAGATTTGGAGACGTTGAATGGCCCGCAACGTCTCCGGATTTTTCTCCTTTAGATTATTATCTCTGGGGATATTTAAAGAGTAGGGTCTACAGAAATAACCCAACGACCTTGCAAGAATTGAAGACCGCCATCACAAATGAGATACAGGCCATACCACCGCACACTCTTGCAAAAGTGATGCAGAACTTACAAGCGAGAACACTGGAATGCTTGGCAACTAATGGAGCACATTTGAAAGGAGTCATTTTTAAAAAATAAATATTTCATAATAAACTTGTAACTCTACTCTTTCGAATGATATATAGTTTTTATGAAAGGAATTAAATATTAAGAATATTTGGCTTTTTTTTATGTGTCCCATTTATCTGGATCACCCAGTATATATATAGAATGGAAATCCACAAGGAAAAATTTGTTTCTTTCCTTTCAGCTTCTCTTCTTTGTTTTGATTTAAAACTTTCACTCGTCTTTAAATTTTCTTACATCTTTTAACTTTCCTTCTTAAGCAGGCAGTCTCGTAGGGATCAGCCGACCTCAGTGTCATCACTTCGCTTATAATTCGCGTAATTACGTAAATAACTGTAAACGAAATCAGGCCGTATGGGTATGGATCATGGATCATGAAGATATTACACGCAGGATATTGTAGAATTTGCGCATGCACAGTTTTCTACTTTGAAGATTCTGAATTTTAGCTTCTGGCTCTTCAGTAGGGTGGCCCACTTTTCAATTTTTTTTAAAAGTATAGGTTATCGTAGTTTTTCCCATTATTTGGCACTATACTAGCACATTGGTACCATTTTTACAAAAATTGATCAATATTTAGGGGTCTCGCATCGACCTTGAAATTACGAGTTTTTTTTTTAAAATGCGTACGTTTTAACTTTTTACTGAATCAAGATAAATCATTAAGTAGGGATGTTTTCTGAATCCTCTTGATGAGAGAAGTCGTTTGGTTTGCCTTCCAATGTCATACGACTAACGGTTTAAAGGTTGTGCCTGTATACAGGTAATACCAATGTGCTAGTACAGTGCCAAATAATGGGAAAAACCACGATCACCTACACCTTTCAAAAAATCAGCAAATAGCAGACAAATAAGGAATAAAGAAACAATAACTTAAACAATCACTTTTGCATTGTATTGACCACTATCACACGTCACTGGCTGCAACGTTGTCCCTCTGTGCTATGTCATCGTGGCGAGTGATGACTTCTTGAAGTCGCCGTGCTCTTTCCGGTTCTTTTCCACCACTTGCAGAAGATCCTGCAGCTGTGCCTCGTCCTTTGTGACCGTGTTCGCATAGTCTTGTATCAGTTGGACTCCTATTTCAGCTATGAAAATTTAATCAACTGACCTTGACCATTATTCCATCCCAGTGGACAACAGTGTGCCTCGGTGGCGTGAATGAGTCCTTCACAGCCGTTGCCACTTCACGGCGATGTGACACTCTTCCCCGGCGAGCCGTTTCTTTCGAGATGCTGAACTGATTGAGGTCTGCTAGTGGATCCGCCGAACGTGTGATAGCAGCCACAATGCTTACTACCTATGTAGAGAATGGAAAGTGGAAAGGAAACTGTCAAGAATACATGTGGGTTACGGAACACTTTAAAACTGACGCTATCGATGAATACTATACACAATACGCACCTGATTATTGGACATGCGGAAACGATCAGCCACTTCCATAACAGCAGGTGCATTAAGGATGCGGCGAGGAAGATTGACAGACATACTTGGCTCGTTCGGCAGGGGGAACGCTAGTTCTGTCTCCGACTCTCCTGACATGCCAGTATCATCATTCTCCATGGCCTCATCTCCGGTTTCGTATGCACACTTTGAGGTTTGCGGCTCCTGGCGAGGACGTTTTCTTCCTTCCTGTAGCTTTCTTTTTACAGCGAAAACTTTATCGTTCCCGCTCATCGTTGCCACCCGAGGACCACGTTCATCGAGTTAGAAGTCAATGTCTTCTTTCTTGTCCTTGTCGGACAGCAGTCGATTCTTCTTTATATCTTCGACAGCGTCAGATGCTCCGATATCCCACAGCTTGTCCACACTGTCCGAAAACTTCTGCCGTTTTCTTCCGGCGTCAGTTTCTCGTTTTTTGCTCTTTTGGAGTAAGTGCCACTCTTTCCACAATGCCTCTAGCTTCCGTTCGCAGTTGAGCTTTGTGATTGTTTTAACGCGGGCCATGTTCCAAAACTTTAAGACGTTGTTTACGGTTTCTTTGAATGCGTCTTTCCTGTTAGCAGTGTACTGGATAACACTGAAGAAGTATTGCAAAACCTGCCGTGTTGTTGGCAATTTGCTACCACTGATGGAGGACGACGGTTGGCCAACTAAAAAAATTTCCGAGGCCGATCTTAGAGAAGGTAGCGATGTTATTTTCGCCTTTCCTTTTGATGACTCTCTATTTGTAGCTTCAAGAGTTCTTCCAGTTATGGTTGCCATCGATTTGTCCATAACAAAGGATGAGGAACTCAGACAGAATTTCAAAATGTTATGATCTGCAAAAAAAGAAATAGGTTAGGTACCTGGCACAGGCATAGTGCATTTTCTAATTACCTATATACATTATACAATCCGCCCGGGTATGGTGACTCATTTTTTTGAAAAGTATAGGTGATCGTGGTTTTTCCCATTATTTGGCACTATACTAGCACATTGGTATTACCTGTATACAGGCACAACCTTTAAACCGTTAGTCGCATGACATTGGCAGGCACACCAAACGACTTCTCTCATTAAGAGGATTCAGAAAACATCCCGACTTAATGATTTATCTTGATTCAGTAAAAAGTTAAAAAGTACGCATTTAAAAAAAAAACTAGTAATTTCAAGGTCGATGCGAGACCCCTAAATATTGATCAATTTTTGTAAAAATGGTACCAATGTGCTAGTATAGTGCCAAATAATGGGAAAAACCACGATCACCTATACTTTTCAAAAAAATTGAAAAGTGGGCCACCCTACTCTTCAGACTGTAAATATTCGTAAAGGGACTCTATGAAACGATGTCTCGTTGCGAGATATTCAATAAATAAGATCTAAACATACGAGGGAAATCACTATAAAATTAAGAGTGTGTACGCATGTAATGTAAATAAACTTCATATTTCACCAGTGGCATGAAATGTAAAACAATAAATAAATAAATATTTTAATCTATTTTAGTCCTTCATTGTATGATATATATATATATATATATATTATATATATATATATATATATATTAAATAAATATATATATAATAGTGTCATTCGAAAAGAACTTGTTTCACTCTCCGGGTTAGAACTGAAACAATTAGGAAAAAAATGAAATACTTTCTGTAGGAGTGTCCAGGTAGAAAAAAATTAGTTTCAAAAGGTTATGCTGAAATTCCCTGGAGGGCAACGAAGGAGTTGACCGCTTTGAAATGGGAAATTTTTTAAAAATTTCAAAGTTTTAATAATTTTCTTTGACTCTAATCACATATTTAATTAAACTAACATCCCCATATCTACTTCCAGATTTTAACAAAATGAACCCTAATTTAACCCAATCAACAAAACGTCTGACTCATATATTACCTCATATTACTTCAAGAAGACAATTGAAAGCGCGTTCAGACTCAAATTGCATGTTTTATCACGCCTTCAAGTATTTAACAATTGTACGAGAAAAGGCGTTTATTAAGATGAATGAACAATATTAAGAAAAACGAAACAATTGAATATTTTCATTTAACGATAGTCGCATTGTGACCCTTGGAACTGAGAAGGTGGATTGTGTGTGTGTGTGTGTGTGTGTGTGTGTGTGTGTGTGATATAAAAGATGAAATGAATTTGTTGTTTAAACGTGGTTAACCCATGACATGCTTCAGATTTTCTTACAACTTTTAGAGATATGTACCAATATATATTATATATATATATATATATATATATATATATATATATATAAATATATATATATATACAGGGTTATTTAAAATGATTCACCTGATTTCAAATGAGAATATTTTTTAATGTTACAAATACAAAGTGATTTGTGATACATCAACCAAAAGAAAAACTGTCCAAATTTTGTCTCTCACCTCGTAAATGCTCTATGTGACTTCCCCTAGTTACACGAGCAACGTCGACACGATAGTCGAATTCCTCCCATATTCGCTCCAGCATGTCCGTTGTCACTGACTCTACGGCAGTAACAATGCGAGTTCGGAGCTCATCCAAAGATGTGGGCAACGGTGGCACGTACACAGTATCCTTAACGTACCCCAAAAGGAAGAAGTAACGTCGACGAAACTCACGCTGCACTGTGACTACCGATTTACAGCTCGAAAACTGCAACACACAAAACGCCTTCTGCTGTGCGGACGCCATTTTCACACTGACTGTTTGTTGCTAGGCTAGGCCACGGCGTGACTTTCGATCCCTCTCGCGATGATTTTGTAAAACTCAGAGATTTCCTCTTTCATGTGGTGTATGCCCAGTTGATGCACGGTTGATAGGTACGGAAGTATTCTCAGTTGAAATCGGATGAATTACTTTGAATAGCCCTGTATATATATATATATATATATATATATATATTGAGAGAGAGAGAGAGAGAGAGAGAGATAGAGAGAAAGACCTAGTTTATTTTTGTCTTACAACGCATTCTCATTTTTTATGTATCTTATAGACAATGTAGGTCCTGTATATGAGATTGAATTATCTATATATAAAGTGCGTATTTTATTTCTTATTGTTGTGGCGAGAAAGCTACATTCTTATATTTGTATTTTTTTATCAAAGCTCAACGATCTGAAAAGTTTGGAAAGTAGGAGAAAAGGTGTGGTTTTGATACACCTTTAGTAGTGGTAGAAATAAGTTCGAAAATGAAATAAAGTAGTAGTTTAAAGATTCCAGGTTGTCTGGAGTACTTATTATTCTAGATTAGCGTGCCGGTGGGCACTGTGATTTTACATCAATTTTAAACATATTTTGGTCTTGGTGGTATTTGAGTTTGTTTTTTACTGCTTTTGAATTGTATATTTATAGTTCTTTGCATTTCGTCATCAATCTGTATTTTTTTTAATAGCTGTGGAGGGATTTCCTCTTCTATCTTGTCCCATATTTTGACTGCCCGATTAAGTAGGACAACATTAATCGGGTCTAAATCTGCTTGCGCGTGAAGATGCCTTTGTTTTTGCCGATCAGTTCTGAATTTATCTGTTATGTAGAGGGCCCCTTTGTTTTGTACCCTTTGCATTTTACATATCTGACTGTTATTTGCCACATGTAGTGGGACGGTTGGGTACAAAAGTACTGATCGGACTAATGCGAGGTAGAGCTTTCTTTTGTTAGCTTTGTTGAGGCCTCTAAATCTGTATAATTTGCTCATGCTGGCATTTGCGCTGTTAACTCTCTCAGTGTAGTGTTTGACGTAGCTCGTTCTCGTTATTTTTAGGCCTAACATTTTGCCTTCTGCGGAGTACTCATACAGTTCTCCGTCTACTTCGAGATCCCCCGTTTTTTTCCTCCCTATTGGGACGACCGTAAATTTAGCCCTATTCGTTCTTATCTTCCATCTTTTTTCGAATTCGTTTATGTTCCTGATCTCTCTCGCTGTGTTTTGTGCGATCATTTGGGGGGACTTTGAGACGCAAGGGACTACCTGTGTTATATCATCTGCATACACTATATATATTGTGTCATTTCCTACCGGCTCTGGCAGGTCAGACGTGTATAGTGCATACAGTATAGGGCTCAGACAGCCGCCTTGCGGGACACCAGCCTTTAGGGCAAATTGTTGACCTTGGTACCCTCCGATGTTTATAACGGCTTTTCGGTCCATGAGGTAGTCACAAAGAATACGTTCGAGTATGGGGTTAATATTCAATCGCAGAATCTTGCATTGCAGCCCCGTTATCCATACTTTGTCGAATGCTTTCTGTACGTCTCGGAGAACTATATCTATCGCTTGGCCTCTTGCTTTAGCCGTAGCTATTTTCTCACACATCAGTGTTATAGCCGTTTCCGTGCTTCTCTTTTTTCGGAATCCGTGTTGGTGATGGTTCATCAATTGATTGTCCGTTAAATATACCATTAATCTGCTGGTGATGATCCTTTCAAACAATTTTCCCATAAATTGTAAGAGGGAGATTGGTCTGTAATTAGCCACTTGTGTCGGGCTCTTCTCCGGCTTGGGAATAAATATCATTTTCGCTATTTTGAAGGCGTCTGGGTAGTATCCCACATTTAAAGCGGCGTTGAGAGCCTTTAATAGTACATTGAGGAACCCATCTGGAGCATTCTTGAGGTTGGCCTTCGTAAGTCCGCTTAGCCCTGGGGCTTTCTGTTTGAATTTGTCTATGTTATATTTCAGTTCTTCGAGCGTGATTCGACTGCCGTATCCATCCATGGTAAATCGGGTGTCATTTACGTAATGGTGGGGGGACAGTCTATCGACTTTGGGAGCAAGTTCTTCCAGGATGTCGTTTTCGTGGACTTCGTCATATTCCATATTCTCTTCTTCTGTTATTGAAAAAATGCCTTCCCAGTGCTGTCTAAAGAGAGCTTCCTTTTCTCGTGGGTCAAAAATATGCTCATTGTTGTTGTTTTTGATGAAGCTTACTGTCTTCGCTTCCTGTCCTTTGAGTCTGTTGACCATATCCCAGAAAGCCTTGGGGTCCCGTTCCACATCGAGCCTACTGATTATTGCGTTCCAGAGGGCCTTTTGCATTTCACTTAATTCACAATAGATTTCTGCCTGCAGCCTTTTCATGCAGTTATATAAGTATCTGTTGGGGCCATTAGTTCTTATTTGCTGATAGATTGTCTTAAATTGCTGCTGTTTAAGGGCGACCTGCCTATTTTGTGGAGGGTGAGGCAGCGTTTTATGACTATTTTTTGGGACACAGGCTGTATCCGCTTCTTCTATAGTTCTCGTAATATTTTGTAATTCTGCATCTATCTCTTCGAGTGTAGCGTCGGTTAGGTCGCTACCTCGATATGCGCCCAGCATCTGCTTATATTGCTCCCAGTTAGCCCTCTTGTATGTTTTCCTTAGTGCGACTGGGATTTGTATTGGATTTGCAGAAAGGAGCATTATGACGGGAAGGTGATCACTCGGCGTAAGTGGACCTTGTTTAATGTGATAGTTAAATGGCTGGTTGTTGTTCATTAATACTATATCCGGCCGGGTGGCGGATCTATATGTAATGAAAGTTGGGAATTCGGGTCCGACTCTCTTGACGATATTCCTTTCTAAAAGCGTTTTCAAATTATTGCCAATTCTGTTAAAGGTCGTATATCCGGCGGCTGCACAGCGGGCATTTAAGTCGCCCATGAGAATGACTGGGATGTTTCTGTTAAATAGGTTAATGAAGTTATGCAGTGGCAGGTAGTTTCTTCTAGGCGGTTGGTAGCCTACTGCTATTCCTATTTCTCCCATTTCTGTGCTTATAGTGACGAAGAGGTAGGCTTCGTCCAGGGGCTCTCCTTCTTTGTATTGGATTCCTTTTTTGATTGCTATAGCTACTCCGTCATACTGTTCATTGGAGTCATTTTTTTGGATAATATTGTAATTAAGTATTTTTATTTTCTTGTTATCTTTCATTCCGTGTTCTGAGATGAGGATGATGTCGGGATCCTCGTCCTTGTAGAGGTTACACATCTGGTGCCGCTTAATTTCCCATTGTCCTACATTGTGAGCTATTATTTTTATTTTATTATTAGGAACCATTAATTACGGGTTTTCTGATGTTTGTCTTTTCTTTTCACTCGGTTCGATTATCTCCCGGACCTTAGTCTTGGGTCTCGCTCCGCTCCACATCTTTTCTTATTGTAATTCTCTTGTGTTAATACTACACAGTTTTCTTCTGTTATTTTAATAAGGCCTTGCTTGAGGGCCTCTTCTACGATTGTCTCTTTCGCCGTAGCTTTGTAGTCCCATTTGTATCTGTGGCACGCTATTCCTTCAACTATGTGTGTGGTGCTTATCGATCGGGGGAAGCCTTGCTTTTCGGACGCGTAAATCTGGAGATTAAATTCCTCGGCTTCGTGCCGGTATAGGTCCTGAGGGTCTTTTTCTCCTCTGTTGGTAGGCTTGCGCTTCGTAGGGTCCTTGCTAGTTTGTCGGGACTGTGAACTTGTTGCGGGTGATTGTGCGCCCTCATTAGTTGCATTTGTGGGGTCTTCATGGGGACCGTCTGCCGTACAGGATTGTTTAACTTTTGTGCCTTCTTCGGCGGCCTCTGGAGTTGTAATTGTTGATTGGACGATGTTAGTTCGTTCAGGGGTTTCTGCAGCTACTTCTGGTACGAAGTACTCTTGGGCTAGGTTCAATGATTTTGTTAGTAAATTGGACGGAGGGCATTCCGGGAATTTCAGTTCCCTGAATCCATTTAGCTTCAATATAGCGTTTAGCTCAGTGGCATAGCTACCTGGCTTCGCTATGTTCATTACATGCGCGTGAATTACGCAAGTTAATATTTCTATAGGGGCGCCCTCAATCTCTGGGGCGGCAATTTTATTTGCAGTCGTTGCGGCCAACCCATTTTGGGCCACTTCTGCGTACCCTCGCGTCTTTCGGGTTGTTTCTTTTTCTCTCTTTTTTTATTAAGTCTTTTTTTATGGGACATTTCATTGCCAAAGTCCTATGAGGTCCGTTGCAGTTTAGGCATTTTTTTTCTGGGCTTTTACAGGTCCTCCAGCTGTGGTCCGTTCCACTGCATTCGGAGCATATAACTTGTTCTTTATTGGGCAGTCCTTTGAGAGATGGTCTTCGAGTTTATAACACTTATAGCACATTTGAATATTTGTGTGCTTGTCTTGTTCAATTTGGGCTGGTGCTATTCTTACATTAAAGGCCAGTAGGCCTTCTTCTGTTGCTTTTTTAGCCATTGCTGTATCGGTGAATACCACCTTCATGAGGTGAGTGCTTCTCCCGAATTTAATTACTGCTTGTACTTTAGCCCACCGTTGGCATCTCTCAATTTCTTTCTTAGTATCTTCGTCGGATTGTCCTCCGATCCACTCATCTATTTGTTTGCAAATGACCGATCTCGTGGCCAATACCGCTGGAGGAATTTGAGGCTCTAGGCCTATTTCTTTGAGGGACTCCACTGCGGCAGAGCCCGTCAGGGAGATGACGTCCCTTTCTTCGTGGCATAAGCCGATGTATCCCGAGTTCACTGCTATAAGCTTAGTGAGGGCCACACCCAATTGGCCATAAATTTTTTTAAAAACTTCTCTCAAAAAGAGTGCTGTTTATTTTATTTTTTTAATTATAGCGATTTTTCTACAAATACGTGATTTTGGCGCTGTTAATATATAAGAAGATATGTTATCTCCCTGGAAAATATCAAAACTTAATTTGACGTTTCGGAAAATGCCCATTCACTTCAACGAGTTAATTTTTGTGTTTACCCAAAATATATAACTTAGTAGATCTGTTCCGATGCGTGGGACCAATATGTTGACACTATTTTATTTTTCTATGATAATCTTAAAGCCCCTTTCTTTCTCTCTTAGGTTAGGTATGCCCCTTTGGGGTGTGAGGCCGTCCCAATAGCAAATATTGGTTTAAGATTTGAGAAACATCTGCCTGTTTTTAAAATTATAATTAAACGCGGTTGTCCCATGAAATCAGTGTTTATGACCAGATTAGGAATATTAAAATTTGGTGCCCTGTCAGAAATTCTGATCATAAAGCTAAAGAGTGCTATGTTTGCGGTTTTATTTATTCCAATATATATATATATATATATATATATATATATATATATATATATATATATAATTTAGGGTGATTAAAAAATATCGATTGTTAGATTTTTTCCGGGCCACCCTCTAATTATGTTTAGTTTGGTAAAACCGTAATGTATACAAAATTTCAAGTGATTCTAATGTATTTTAGGGGTCGCTAACGTAATCTAAACTATTACTTTTCTGTTTACTTTCAGGAAATTGAGTTTTGAACTGTGACGTTGTTCTTATAATATCTGTTCCGTATGATAAGTGCTTTAATGCACATAGAGCTAACAGTGCTGAGTAAACACAACACTCTTGTAACCATTTACACTCTGTTGTGACCGAATATTGAGGGCAATCGGCACTTGTACACTGTACTGTCTGTACAGCTATAATTCAGTAGTCGTCTGACTGTCGTGAGTATAAGAGGTTCTGCTGTCGACTCTCGTCATGGGACCCCCGCCATCTTCTAGCAGAGGTACTGCTATGCACACAAGAAAAGATACTAATGTTTGGCTTATTGGACAACCATCAGATACACTTAAACAACAGTTCTTTCATCAAAGCGAGAAACTATGGCTTTGTTTATGGCTTACAGAAGCCAAAAACAAACAATTCGAGAAGCCTGCTTGTCTACTGCAAATGATGTGTTGGCAGTATGGGGAGGAGCATGAATTCCAACTAGAAAGAAGTCGCACGTTGTTGACAAAATTGAGAAACTGTTTAAAGAATGGCAAGGATTAAAGAAAAATAAAGAAAATAAGGCGAAACAATCAAAAAATCTATTAGATAAGCAAACCAAATGGAACCAAGAATTAGATAGCCTGTTTGATATAGCACATGCAGATGCTATGAAGCTAATTGATATTGAAGAAGATAAGCTATTTCTAAAACTCCAGCGAGAACAGGGGCGAAAAGGAAAAATGGATGGGATTGATAAAGAGTTTGCAAAGAAAGAAAAGTATACTAAGAAAAAGGAAGAACAATTAAACATAAGAAAAGCATGAAAAATGTCGAGATTTGAAGAAACTGTAGTTCTCAGTGACTCAACTAGCAGTTCTGGTGCTGAAAGACAAAATACAACATCTGATGAAGAGTTTACGGTTGATCCTAGTGAACCATCCACCTCAAAACAGACTGAACGAAAGAAACAAAAATTGCTTGATGATACATTGCTTGCAGCCCTTGATGTAACAAAAATGACCAATAGAAGTGCGTCATTAGTGATGATACCAACGACTGAAGGTCTTGGAAAAAATGCAGAAGAATTCAATGTCAGTTATTCATGTATAAGAAGAGCAAGAGAAAAATTTCGGAAAAAATTTTGAGAACATTTAAAGAAAGAGTTTAAAGCTGATGTTTCTTTAACCATTCATTGGGACGGAAAACTAATAGAAGACATAACAAGACGAGAAGTACATGGCTCTATTACGTTTGAGTTTAGCGTTTTGCATCGTAGAACATAAAGACAGTATATTTAAATTGCATATATATATATATATATATATAGTATATTTCCTGTACTAATATGATTATACGTATCGTATATTTTCAATATATTTAATATAACTGTGTATATTTTTCCTGTACTAATATTTTGATAATACACCGTTTTGTATATTTTGAATATATTTAATATAACTCTATATACAAGGTGTCCCATAAGTCCAGCATCATAGGAGAAATTCATATTTTTCTATTTCTACAAACCATAATTATGCTCGGGATGCCAATTTCCCGTCCACCATTCTGTTCAGTGACGAGGCTGTTTTTTATGGAAATTGTGAGGTAAATCGACAGAACACCCGCTACTGGTCTCAAAACAACCCTCGCTGGTATACCTCTTCAAAGGAACAAGGTGCATCTCGGGTGATGGTATGGTGTGGCATTTGGAAGGATCGCATCATAGGCCTCCTCGTTTTCGATGAACATATCACTGGAGGCACCTACCTACGTATGCTCAAGGAAGAAGCATTTCCCAGTGTCTTGAACGAAGAAGGAAATTTCTCAACATGGTTCCAGCAAGACGGCGCTCCTGCACATTACAGCACCCAAGTAAGGCAATACCTGTACCAACAATTCCCTGGTCATTGGATAAGACGTCGAGGGCCTGTGGAATGGCCAGCTAGAAGCCCGGATCTCACGCCACTAGATTTTTATCTCTGGGGCCACTTGAAAGCGCTGGTATACGCAGAGAAAATTAGGAGTGTTGAACATTTGCGGTAGTGCATTATTGGGGCATGTAACACCATTACTCCTGACATCATTCACCGTGTGCTTGCTGACTGGGTATCACGTCTGAATTTGTGTATTGAAAACAATGGTGGACATATTGAGCACGTTCTGTAAATAAAAGCTTTTGTTTTACCTTTTTTAATTATTTTTCCTATGATGCCGGACTTATGGGACACCCTGTATATTTTTCCTGTACTAATATTTTGATAATGCCCCGTTTTGTATGATTATATATTTTCCATTCATGATGCTATAATTTGATCATATACAGGGGTTAGACAAAATAATATGAACACCCGCCGATTTCACCGGTTATCTTTACGGACTGCTCAGACACAAAGTAAACGGTCAAATGACTGGCAAACCTATTTAAATGCGTAACAGAGAGTGTATACGTCATGTTGTAACCCTCACGTTGTTTTTACAGATCTGAGTGAATTATGAATTAGCAGTTATGAAAGACCTGTCAGACTTCCAAAGAGGGCAAATTGTCGGAGCGCGGATGGCTGGTGCATCGGTGACGAAAACCGCTCAGATGTTCAATGTATCCAGAGGAACTGTCTCTATGGTCATGTCTGCATACCAAAACCATGGAAAGACAAGCACCGACAAATGCAATAGTGGACGCAAGAAGAAGCTGTGTGATCGAGACCGCCAGGTGCTAAAGCGCATTGTGACAAAGAACCATAAGACCACAGCTCCAAAAGTGACTGCAGAGCCTAACCAGCATCTTGCAAGCCCGGTATCGACCAGAACTGTACGTCGCGAGCTCTATGGAGCTGGATACCATGGGAGGGCTGCAATTGCCAAACCCTTCCTTTCGCACATCATCAACATTGAGCGGCGCAGAAAATGGTGTAATGACCATAAGAATTGGTCAATGGACCGGTGGAAGAATGTAGTCTACTCCGACAAATCCTCCTTTACGCTATTTCCATGTTCCGGTCGAGTTTACGTCTGGAGACAGCCTAAAGATGCTTATGACCCCGACTGCCTGACCCCAACCGTTAAGCATGGAGGCGGATCTGTGATGGTTTGGGCAGCAATATCGTGGAATACTCTTGGCCCAGCTGTAGTACTGCATGGTAGGGTTAACGCCCAGGTCTATCTGTCAATATTGGCTGACCAGGTCCATCCCATGGTCCAAACGCTGTTTCCCAATGGTGGCGCCGTCTTCCAGGATGATAATGCACCAATCCACACCTCTGGGGTCGTTAAAAACTGGTTTGAAGAGCATGTTAGTGAAGTAGAATTCTTGGATTGGCCTCCACAATCCCCGGATCTTAACATTATCGACCAGCTGTGGTGTCAGTTGGAGCAGCAGGTCAGAAGCCGATTCCCACCGCCGGCGTCTTTGGAGGAACTGGAGCAGGGTTTGCTCGAAGAATGGCTCAGGATTCCTTTAGCCACTGTCCAAAAGCTGTATGAATCAATTCCCCGACGCATTGCAGCTGTTATTGCCGCTAAAGGAGGACCAACTCCATATTAAGAATAAAAACCGCCATTTATCAAGGTGTTCATATTATTTTGTCCAACCCCTGTATATGCCCCATTGTATATCCATTAATTCAGCTAAATAAACAGAATGATGTATTGGCGTTTTATTTATTCCTTTTTGTTTGTACACAATTATATTGTTTCGTTTCTAAAGCGGATTTCTAAATAATTAATTAATTGCTATTTGTCAAATCAGTCTTCTAAGCTAACTGACGGAGGAATATATGCTTTAAATAAATAAGTAACGAAGCTGACAACTCAACTTTCTAAGCCAGATGACGGAAGAATATAAGGATTAATTAACTAAATAACGAATCTAGCAACTCAGCCTTCTAAGCCTACTGGCTGATTAGTATATGGTTTAAATAAATAAATATTGCTTTCTGGCAACTCAGTCTTCTAAGCCACCTGGCTGATTAATATATGGTTTAAATAAATAAATAACGAATCTGGCAACTCAGCCTTCTAAGCCAACTGGCTGATTAAGCCAAATATATGGATTAATTAAATAAATAACGAATCTGGCAACTCAGCCAACTGGCTGATTAGGGGTCCTATAAGAGAGCGGCGGGGTGGCTGGAGGAGTCATATGCGCTTGGCTCTGGCCAAGCGAAGACTCCTCTCTCTCTCTCTCTCTCTCACTCTCTCATAGGTTAGGTATGCCCCTTTAGGGGGTGAGGCCGTCCCACCTTCTCCCCCAAAGAGGTCCCCCACTTCCTTTGGTTAGGTACGCCCCTTTGGGGGGTGATGCCATCCCACCTTCTCCCCCAAAGAGGTTTTGCAACAAAGGGGGTGGGGTTTTGCAACAAGGGGTGGGGCTCTTGCAACACTATGCAACATTATGCAATTGCATTGCACTCATACATTTTGAGGTTATACTATTCTTATGTAATATCATCTGTCGTAAAGTCAAAGTCCGTTATACTTCCCCCTTGTGGTTCTTCAAAGAACGCGTTTATATCGCAATACTGAAAGATGATTCGTACTGAGCTCTTAATATTTCAGATACTTCTGTTAGATCATCAGATAAAGCACTGTCTTCGTTTTTCAAAGGTGTATATACCTTTTTCAAAGGTATATATACATATACACACACACGAGGGTAATTCAATAAGTATACGCACTTTTTAGTTTCACAATTTTATTTTCACATCTGATAGATTATAAACACATCACTTCTCAACATAGTCTCCCTGTTTCTCAATACACTTAGTCTAGCGATCTACAAGCTTCCTAATGCCATCACAAAAGAATGTTTGTGGCTGTGTACGTAGCCAGTCATGCACCGTCTCCAGGTCATCATCGCCTTGGAATCGCTGACCTCTCAAAGCGTCTTTTAGTGGTCCAAACAGGTAAAAGTCCGAAGGTGCCAGGTCTAGACGGACTGTAAGCTGGATGGTCGAGAACTTCAAATTTAAGATCTTGAAGGCATTTTCTAGTCTGTGCAGCGGTATGAGGGCGCGAATTGTCGTGTAACAGAAAAACACTTTCTGACAATCTCCCTCTCCGTTTTGTGCGAATTGCTTGCCTATGTCAGCAGGTAAAGTTATGCTAACACTGTTTTGGGATACACGAGGCCCTATCCTTGAACATTATCTAAAGTGTGGAACTACAGTAACAAGTGCATCGTATTCTGACATGCTTCAGAATGAGTTAAAGCAAGCAATTCGCACAAAACGGAGAGGGAGATTGTCGGAAGGTGTTATTCTGTTACACGACAATACGCGCCCTCATACCGCTGCACAGATTAGAAAATGCCTTTAAGAAATTAAATTTTAAGTCCTCGACCATCCAGCCTACAGTCCAGACCTGGCATCCTCGGATTTTTACCTGTTTGGACCACTAAAAGACGCTTTGAGAGGTCAGCGATTCCAAAGCGATGATGACCTGAAGGAGGCGGTGCATGACTGGCTACGCACACAACCAAAAACATTCTTTTGTGATGGCATTAGGAAGCTTGTAGATCGCTGGACTAAGTGTATTGAGAAACAGGGAGACTATGTTGAGAAGTGATGTGTTTATAACACTGCCCAACACCAATTTTGCTGATTTAATTCTAACACCTGTTTTAAAGTAACTTTGGTGTGCTGATTTAAAAAATCACCTTAGTTTTTGCCTATCACGTCAGGTTTTCGAGCAATCAAATACGGATATTTTTGAGATATCGCATTTTGGCAGGGTTATGCCCAATTTTTTTTCTTTTCAAAAAATAAGTTTTTACATACTCAGAATCAGCATGGAAAAGTAAACAATTGTGCAGGGGGTGAACTTTAATATACAATGGTAATATTGTCACATAAAGTGATTAAAAGTGTTTAAATAAGCAAAAAATGAATCCATATTAAAGCAAGCACGGGACCAGTTTTCTTAACATTGTCTTTTTCTTGTTTTCTTACTTTTCAGTGCTGATAAATTTTCTCTTATAGGACTTCCTAGAATGAGAGATGTCAAGACAATCTCTTTGCAGGCTCCAGCAGTAGTAGTCAGCCATCATATGGGTATCCCATCTTCTTTGGTATCGTTCTTCCATCACTTTGATATCTTGGTGGAACCTTTCACCTTGCTCTTCATTAACATCACCAAGATTTTCTGGAAATTTATCCAGATGACTGTTGAGATAGTGAACTTTAATGCTCATGTTGCAACCCAACTGCTGAAAGTTTACAAGTAAATCCTTTACAAGATCTTTATAATTTTCAGACTTTTTGTTTCCTAGGAAGTTCTTAACTACTGCCACAAAAGCATTCCAAGCTCTTGCCTCCGTTTCGGTCAGTGAGTTACTGAACTGCGGATCTTTCATCAGTTTTCTTATCTGGGGACCAGATAAAATTTTAACAGCAAAACAGCTGTTAACAGTTCTCAAAAATCATCAATTTTGATAAGCGCCCTTCATGGATCACCAAAAATAGGCATATTGCATTGCACGAAAACCTGATGTGATGGACAAAATCTAAGGTGATGTTTGAAATCAGCACATCAATATTATCCAGAAACAGGTCTTAGAATTAAATCAGCAGTAAAAAAAAATTTTTTTGTTGGGCAGTGTAATCTATCAGATGTGAAAATAAAATTATGAAAATAAAAAGTGCGGATACTTATTGAATTACCCTCGTATATACACCAGGTGTCCCCCCTCAAAAATGCCCTATTTCTAAATAAATGTTCTAAGATAATAAATAGGAATCTAGACAGACAAACGTAATAGGTACGTAAAACATAGTGTATTAACTCCAATTAAACACGTTTAGTATATTCGACATTTTTTCTAACAATATTCAACCTTACACAAATGTTTGACATAATGTTTGGAAACAGCTCAACTGGGATGCTATTGATTACCTCATAGACTTTGGTCTTTAGGTCTTCAAGTGTGTTAGGCTTGGTAGAATAGATCATGTCTTTTGTATATTAACGGTGTTCCGAAGGCAATGTTTAAAATGAATTTAGCTGTTTCCTCTGCCTCCACCATCAAGACACCTTTTCATCAACAGAGAAATGCGATGTAATGCATATATGCAAATTACCAAGTGTCACTAGATCCATCCTAAAACTATCTGAAAATCGCTAGATTCACAAGAAATGTTTTAAAATATTGTTACCCAAGGACAGCCACGCCAACACAAGTAATCAATGTACGGATTTCAGGTAAATAGAAAAAAAAGGTAGATATACTGCATAGAGCATTTTTTTAGGTAATATGAAGAAAAAGTATTTTACTTGGCTTATACGGAGAGCCAAAAGTGGTGTTAGCCCCACCTTTATCAGCTTTCAGGGACCTCCCCCATGGATCCGCCAATGAAATAAGAAGCTACATACAGTATACAGATTCTACTTTTTGACTTGTGGTACCCTTTTGTGGCATTCTATGAACTATAATCACAAAATAGTAAACATCTTCTCTTGACTCAGTTTTTTTCACTTATACCATGGAATGAATTTCAACAGCCAGATTAGTTAGAACACAAAACATCTCATAGACCTACCGAAAATACGAGTAGATTCATTTCTCTGCAAGTCAGTCTTCTCAAAATTCATAATTCATTGGTGACCTTCTGCCCAGAGTCTCATCTATTATTTTCAACTCTCATCCTTTTTCCTTCTCATAAACTGATCTTAATTATATTTCCATTCATTAGATTGTCGCTACCAATTAAACTTCTCGGAAAAAAATAGTGTTTTCTGCCACTGCAGATGGCAAGTCATTCCAAAGACCCACCCCACTAAACCTGAAGAAATATTTACACAGGTCTAATCTACGAGTCATCTTCCCAAGTATTTTTTTCACTGGGAAGATGAAATTCAGAAATCAAGTTTTTTAATATTTTATTAAAGTATTTTTTTATTGTTTGGTCATTTCACCCCGAAGACACCTTCTTTCAACGGAAAGCATTCCTAACTCCTTTCGTCTATCTCTATAGTCCTTTCCTCTGTATCAGGTGCCCAGTTTAGTTGTTGTACACTGAACACTAGGGTGGATCGATTTTACATTTTTTTCGATTTCCATATTCTAATAGAGACAAAAACTTGCGCATGCATGAGAAAATAGCCTCTGCAAAATCTTAGCTTAATAGGTAATCATCTTCTGCCCCCGGCAGAGCAATGAAAATCATATTTTAGTAGTCAAAAACGTATTTTTAAACCCTAGCCTAGAGTCATAAAATTTTGCGTGTGTGTTATTTCATGCCTAAGCAACGATATAAATGCTATGGGAAATATATAAATGCATTATTTAAGACAAAGAGCCGATCTGAAAATATGTATAATATACATATTTTCAGATCGGCTCTTTGTCTTAAATAATGCATTGATATATTTCCCATAGGATTTATATCGTCGCTTAGGCATGAAATAACACACACGCAAAATTTTATGACTCTAGGCTAGGGTTTAAAAATACGTTTTTGACTACTAAAATATGATTTTCATCGCTCTGCCGGGGGCAGAAGATGATTACCTATTAAGCTAAGATTTTGCAGAAGCTATTTTCTCATGCATGCGCAAGTGTTTGTCTCTATTAGAATATGGGAATCGAAAAAAATGTAAAATCGATCCACCCTACTGAACACCTTCTAACATATCTATAACCTTCTTCAAATGAGGATACTCTATCCGCATACACTATTCTAAATGTGAGCCAAATAGCATAATTTTTTCTTGGTTTGGAGGCTGCCTTATTTAGAGAATTTGCTTTGTACTATACCTTAAATAATGTTCAGTTTCAGGGCTTTGTTTCTTTGCAACTTCCATACTGCGAGCAATTTCGATGACTCTGTTTGAGGTTATTTTAAGATGCTTTTTAATAATAGGTATGCATATCCTTATATTTACTCGTACATTTAAAGCTTCATCGCAACGACAGGCTTCTTCCAAGTAAGTTTTGATTTCAGTCTTCAACCAATCTCTTTAATTCAGATAGGTAAACTCCAATTTTCCAACTCTCCAACTCTATCTTACCTTTTTGTTGCAAGTATAGAGCCAGTATCTTACCATTTACTGAATGTTGTAAGTGCTGAGATAAAATATTGAACTCATAGTATGATTTATCTTAATAAAGCTATCCCACTACAAATGCTTTCTCAAAATGTTATAGATTTTTATGTTTAAGGTGAGGATGGGCAAACACCTACTTTTCTTTTTGTTATTACTGACTTTATTTATTAAACCCTAGTGCCAACCATTCATCCTAGGCTCAAGAAAGCTGTACCATCTTCATATGGTTTGCTTTTAAACCTGTAACAGACATTCTGTTGTTTGACAATGCTTTTAATTTGAGATGCAGATATTTTCTTAACCTGAGCTTCCAGTCACAGCAATGAGGTTAAAGTAGAAATCCCTGGCTGGTTAACATATCTTCCTTACTTAAATAAATTAAACAAAGGACCAGACTATATTAGGCTTAGGCTAAGCATTCATAAGAGTAGCTAAATATTAGTCATTCCAAAATTCTGGTAGCAGGATTGAAGTATTTTGGGGTACTAGTCTACAAATTTGGTTTCCATTAACCTGCTATCCACAATTTCCACTGTGACACTTTAATAAGTAATGGCTGACTACATCTAAATCTGACATTCCTCCATGTATCCCCTGAACTTTTGTAAAGGAGGATGTCAGGTGAATGCAAGGTCCTGTAAAACTACCAAAAATATCACATCTGTTTTTGATTTCGCTTAAGTTGATTTGCCCATTTTGACAAAGATTTTTAGTCATCTTAACCTGATAGGCTGATACACACTCCAAAAGCTAAAAGTACTCGTATTTTAGAACTTGTTAATCTGATTTTTTATATTACATTACATTTCATTGAGAAAACATGCAACCACTTGAACCTATCTAGATCATTCAAGTCATAAGCTATATTTTATAATAAAATTTTGCAAAATGTCAATTTCTAGTCAACTAATTAACATAAAACTACTTACAGGGCTACCAAATTTGCCTATATAACAACACTCTTTGCACAATTTATAAACTCTCTTTCATTTGTGAAAGCAGCCAATTTTTTCTTAAAACTACTTAAAGAGCTAGCAAGTATTTAACTCCAAACTCTATTACTCTAGGACTACAAAAGATTTTTTGTGGATCCGGTCTACATGTCTGTTTTATAATTTTCTTATTATGCCCTTGAGTTTTTCCAACAGACTCTAATAAGAAAAAGTTAGATCTATTTTGTTCAAACCTGAAAACACTTAACAGCTGTGTCATATCACCTCCGAAACAATGTCTCTCAAAACTAAACATGCCTAGTTCCTCTCCAGTCTTCTGCTTAATCCAGAGATGCATCTTCAAGCATATCTATATCCTACCTTAATGAGGAGACCAGGCTTGAATGAGACCTAACATAAGAATTATATATTCTACGGATTCTTACTCTTGTAACGAACATTCTTCATAATAATACCTATCATTTTATTTGCCTTATTCGTAACCTCTAAGTACTACATAGAAAATTTTAGAGCACTACTAACTATAATGACGAGATCTTTTTTCCTATCTGACATCCTCTAACCAGTTTCTTTGTATCTCATAACTAAAGTTTTAGTTATTTCTACCAAAGTGGATGACTATACATTTTGAACATTGAATTCCATCTACCACTTACTAGCCTGGGAAATTAGTCTATTCTGCCAAGACCTTTTTGCAGTTTATAAGAATTTTCTATATTTGTAACTGGGGCAACTAAGTCCTACTTTTGTACCATCTACAAATTCAGAAACTTTGTTACCTATTCCCCTTTCTAATTCATTAGATACATAATAAAGAGTAATGGCCCTAACACTAACCCTGTGGTACCCCCAATGAGGTAGTAAAGAAGTTATCTGAAAGCTGAGATAAACTTACTGTAATGTATGTATAAATGATTTGACAAGTACAAAGATGGAAGGTTTAAGTTAAATTGAAATTCAGAAATTAAACATAGGTACTCAAATGCAAATTATCCTTACTGAAAAAACCCTTCTTGTTAAAATTATCCTACAAACCTATGAATTCAACTCCTTTCCTACAAAGCTTTTTAATGTTATCATTTAAGGTTAAAATCCTACTTGTAAACTTCAATATTTGGATCACCTGAAGATCAGGACCCCCAGGCTTTAGTTAGCCTTATAAGGCTAACTAACGAAAATATCACGACCTAATCAAACCGATCGTTAGGTCAGCTGTACTTCCTTGACGATTGGTTAGGTTAGGTCGTGATATTTTCGTTAATTAGCCTTATAAAGATAACTAAAGAAGGCTGGGGGCCCTGATCTCCAGGTGATCCCAATATTTTGACTATTTTATAAAATTATTAACCAATTCTCTGGATCTATGTTTAATTTCTGAATTTCTATTTAACTTAAACTTAAACATGAATACGAGTATTTTATTCATTTTTTTCAGTTGAGGCTAGGTCAGGCTCGGTTACTATATTTTATTACTCCCCACATTAGGTTAGGTCAGGTCACTATACTCTATTATTCCCCACATTAGATTAGGTGAGGTTACTATACAGGGTGTTTCCAAAGCTCTATCTATTTTGCTGAAGTAATCATATTCGGTGCTACTATAGTAGGCGGTCTACCTACAATTAGTTAGGTTTAGACTCAGTGGCGGACTATCATGTGCGTCCCCACAGTCAGTTGGGGTGGATGGTCTCCCTGAGCTTCCAAGCAAACTAGATCCTTCAACGAGTCAAAGTTAACAACTCGACGGTTCGCTCGGTTAAGCGTGATACCCTTAGCATTCAAGATATACTTCATATCATCCCCTACCCTCACCTGTACCCCATAGGTTTTTGGCCCTGTTGATACAAACGAGGCTGCGTATGCACCATCACCATACTCGTGTTTGATCTCATGAGTTAGCTCTCCGATGAATTCCCCAATAGCAGGCATGTATTCACCCTCCCTCGCCGTGAATATCACGCTATCTGTGTCAGCGTACAACACCCTCAGTCCAAGAGAGTGCAGTAGACCCCAAAGTTTGATGCGGGCGTAGGCCGTTGTGAAGCTAGCTACAGGTATGTTTGTAACCCGTGAGGTATCTGTGGCCAGTTCGGTGATGTTGTACTTTATTATGTAAGTATTACCTATTTATCGGGAGTGTTGGCGTAATCCCAGACTTCACTATAATTCTGTGCCAAATGGACGTTCCCTTTGCCGATATTCTGTGCAAATTTCCCCCAAAGACAGTTTAGGCACAACTTTGCACTAAAGCGCTTGCCAGGATTCTTAACAATTTGGGATCGGTCAAGCTGTATACCTTCATGGGCACGATAACGCTTAATATAATCCGTTTTTTCATCTTCGGTATCAACCCCTCGCGGATATCCTGATGCTTCTACTTTATCCTTCAAAAAGGCGTTTATATATGGTGTGAAAAGGTTGGGTAGCTTCTGAAACCTCCACACCTCATGCATCTTCAATATTCTATACCTTTGGCGAACGGCTGGGGCCTGCTCAGGACTTGTATATACACCTCTGATATTACGCTGGTGGGTTGTATGGTTACAATCACCGTTGTTCTCCTCTTCGCACTTCACGCACAGGGGAACATGAGCTTGTGATCTATAACGACGGGTAAGATCGGCATCCATAAATCGCGAGGGGGGAGCACGTCTACGAAAGAGAGTCCAAAGTAGCTTTCATTCAAGTTAGCTGAAAACTCCTCGATGGTTGGTATGGTGAGACCCACCATTTTTTCAGGCGCACCTACGGGGTACGGATTGTTTTTCATCACGTACGGGTATAAAGAGCAGAAGTCGTAGTAGTGGAGTTTCACGCCGTCCGTAGGCGGAAAGTATAGTTTGAATGGGTTTGTGCGCCCTCCAAACAAGCTGTCACCGCATTTGAGGGGGTCCAATACCATTGAACGTTTGATGGCCCTTATTTCTTCACGGTACTGGGCATCTGTTTCCACCCGTGCATGATACTCATGCTCCCACACGATTTTGTGAGTGAACTGGGAGCCTATAAGTTAATCACGGCTACGGGTCCATGCGAGGCTATTGGCGGGAGATCTTCCATAAAGGTCCCCTGTGACGCGATATTCAGCGCGCGGGCTATCCATGCCACCAGCAGCCGTTAAAGGAATACACAGACTTCTCACCAGTGGCTGGATCCTCACTTAGCCCGTCAACCCAAAAAACACGACCATTGACCTTGTGGCCATGTTTTATATATACCCTGGTCTGTTGCTGTAGGTGTATGAGCCAGTAAATAGCCTTGTGCCCATAACTGCAGGGGTTGTTTCTGTGAATGATTGCTAAGGTGTTTTTAGGCATGAAGTTATTCTTGAACACTGTAAAACATAATGAGGCGATCGTGGTCGCGACTTGCAACGGATCGCATTTGAAACGGGTTATGTACATCCTTCTAAAGGCTTGAAAGCTTACTCTAAGTACACGTACGTCATTCACGCAATAACGTTCACATTCATCGGTTATATTTTATGGACTAGCTTCATTAAAACTGTTGTGGTAGCGGTCAAAATCTTCACGCTCACTATCACTCATGTTGGTATAGTTAAAGTAATGTTTGGGTGGAGGTAGTCCTACGTAATTCAAAGTTTCGTTAGTGAGGAATGTGTAAGGGAAATACCCTTTTGAAACTTCAGCGGCTACGCCCATGACCTTGTTCAACTTTGCTAATTTATAAGGTGTGAACAGCAAGGTGTCTTTAAACTATACATTACCTCTTATCTGCATCTGTATTAGTTTGTTGCCTCTTTTCAAGGGATTATCTGTAAATATCGCAGACGACTCGTGTTCAAGCAACTCCTTATAAAGGAACTGTGTGTCAAATTTTGCCCCGTTATGGGCAAGAATATACACAGTCATTTTTTTGAACTTGTCCGCTAATTTGACAATATAGGATACAAAGAGTTTCACAGGGCTGCTGTGTGCATTCATTTTAAAAACGTTTGTCCGTTTTCCACATTTGTGGCACTCATCACACTCGATCTCCATGCACTCATCACAGATAGTCTGACTTACGAGTAAACGTTCGTGTAAGTTTCTATATCGTAGTACACTGTTATACAAGGGGTATTTTTAGGCTTAGCATCTTTCATATAACATACATGCTTCACTCCATCCGCCTTATATTTTTCATGACATGTAGAACAGTGAATTTCATCGCATTTATGTTTGAAATTCCCCCAATTATCCATCATGTGAAACATGCCGCACTTACAAATCCTCATTTTCCTGCAAGTGCCATTTGATTTATGGAGTTCAAAACAATTATAATTAAAAAATGTACGTCTCCACACATTACATTTCCTCTTCTCAGTTTCAACTACACGACTTTCAAATTTTGGGATTTTTACACTGCTCACATACCATGTAGCAATCCTTACAATGTTTCACCATATCATCAGCAAACTCGAGACAACCCTTACACAAATCATGATGCCTTTCATATTTTCGACTTTTATCATAACTGGCGTAGAAAGCCTTTATGTTACGAATGGGGAGATACGATGTTTCTGACAATCCTAAAATAAGTAGAGGTCTTGTACGATCTCTCACACAGTTTTTAAAAACATACAGTCCTTCGACGATCATCCATTCCAAATACGACTAAACGTGCATTCATTTCCTTCTCAGCCCTTCAAAGTTTTTCAGGACCCATATTATACTCAAACTCAAGCTTACAATCTGAAGCCAGTTTACGGGCACGCTGCACAACCGTGGGCAGCCAAATTTTTTGTGTCCAAGTATTTAGCACAGTGAACATATGAGCTAAGATTATTGCTATAAAACCACAACCACGATCGACGTTTAAATGCTTTCTGTAAATAACCGGAGAATTGAAATTAAGAGTATGAGGTGTGGCACTATGACCCGCAACCCGGAATACTCTGTCAATGTCTACCATGAAGTTGTCCATATTGAAGGATGTACCACTTTGAGAGGTTTGCATTATACGGCCCAAGCTACAGTATATTCTAGGTCTACAGCCACCAAACGTGTGAACGGTATTACCACCCAAACATCGTCCCCCTCATCTGACCCGAACCTGAATATTAACCTCGTCTGGACTTCACGTTCGTCGCAGTTCTGAATGGCAAACTCCACAATACGTTCAAATACGCGTCGCAGTCCGTTGGTATACAGGGATCCAGGGTCAACCCTGACCACGTACTGATTTCTAGTCAGGACAGGGCTGGGGTTAGCGGTGCGCACCAACTCGAATGTTATACCATCCTCCACAGTATGAGAAGCTGCTGTGGAGGAAGTACCCGGAACTGAACAATGGGGCATATTTGAGGAAGGTACTATTGTGGGGGTTGTGTCGTAAGGCGTAGAGGGTTGGGGCTCTATTACTTGGGGTCTAACAACCGGAGCAATCCTGGCACGCTTTATACCTGACGTGGAGGGCTCTTCATCATGCTTCCGCTTTGAACTGTCGCATGCTACAGGTGTCGCTGGTGAGGGTTCGCCAGCGGGGAAGGGTTCTGTAGCTGCACGTTCATCGGGTTCGTTTGTGATATCGATGATGGGATGCTGTACAGTGTTTACAAGAAGTCTCACGCCCCTGTCTCGTCCCAAGCTAGTCTGTTAGGTATAAATTGGGCGGTCCTTATGGTAGCGGAGGTGTGTTCGGATTGGTGCACATAATTGCTCTATCCCCATCAATGACGTCCACATTCTCTTTGTGTTAATCACTCTATCTATTTATATATACTGGAGAGACATACTGTATATAGATATAAATAGAGTATGCAGGGGATAACGTGTCTCAGTCCCAGCTATGGTAGTTGTCTTACAATTAACAGTCCCAAGTGCAAGTTACGTTAACACCTCCACATAAACTACCCTGGACTAAAATAACATGCGTGAAGCCCTTACCCAGAAACCATTTAAAAAGTGTGATTTAAAAGCTCTCTCTCTCTCTCTCTCTCTCTCTCTCTCTCTCTCTCTCTCTCTCTCTCTCTCTCTCTCTCTGATCACACCGCATCCCATTAGAGGTCTTCAGCAGGGACATCGGCAATGTATCCATATAACGTTAATAATAACCGAAACTCGGGGAAAATATACTCTCTGTCTTCCGCTCTATCCCAAATCCTTTTCTCTTAGTAACCTCTTAATACAAACTAATCTATCATATTTTGCGACTTTTTAACTCTGGTAGGATTCAATTCCATTCCTATAGTGTAAGAGATACTTAAATTCATGTGTGTATTATGCCCAGTGGTGGGCACCGTTAACCAAAAAGTTAACTTCGATAACGATAATCCGTTAACCTCAATTTTTAACTCCGATAACGATAATCCGATAATTTTACTACAAAGTTAACGGAAGTTAACGATAATCCGTTAACGATAACTATTTCTTTACTAACATTTAAAAAAAATCAAGGAAAAAAGCTTTAAAACCCATAGAAAATGTTTATTTATGCAAAATCCAACAATAAATAGGTATTTAACTGTATTTTTATCAAGTTTTGCAACATTTTTGCTTAATAACTTTTTTTTTATTTTTAATAAAAAATGTACTGATTACATGTTTTGAAACCCTTGTAACCACTAACCATTAACTAAATTTTAATTTACCAGAGAATTATTATGGCGGGAACTGAAAGGTAAAATTAAATTTTAGGCACATTTATTAAAGACTATGACACAATGTGCTGGTTGCCATTCAGAAAGACCAACTTCTCAAAGTTAGGCCCAACTGCCAGTCTTGACCTCTTGGGCCTCAGGATGTCCTTGCCGAGAGAGAAGAGCCGTTCCACTGCGGCAGAGGACGGAATTGGCAGACTGAAGTTATGGCGGTTTGAATTCATTCGAGGAGCGGTGATCTTCCGTGAATGATTCCTCGCAATTAACGTGTTAACGGACTTTAACAGACTAAATATCGAGTTATCGGAAGTTAACTGGTCCGATAACGATAAATGGAAATTAACTTCCGTTAATAGTCCGTTAAAAAAAGTTAACTTCGTTAATTAACTGTTATCGGATTAACGCTTTAGTGCCCAACACTGATTATGCCATATGATGTGCGTAATAAATAATCATTTTTAAATAGTTGGAGCGTTCAAGGTCATCTGTAATAATCTATAGACTACCCCTCAAGCCCACTCTCAACAATTAGATTCCCCTAAGACACAGGCGTCTTCAAGTAACATGAATGCGTAGAGATCTAAGGTGTTAGATTCCATATTATATAATTTATGTGCTAGGTTTAAGAACGCTGGCATTGAAGGATGGAAGGAAGGGAGAGTAAAAGCGATAATAGGTTTAATTAAAGAAGTGGAATGAGGATGGAGGTAAGCGTTGCTATGTCGAAGGAAACGAGGTTGGGTTGGGAATTACGAAGGGAGGAGGAAAGGGAGAGAGGGGGCGAAAATGAACGCGGGGATGTGTTAAGGGAGAGGAGAGAAATTCATAAGAAATGCTAAACACAAACTCAAATATTTATTTTAATGCCCTAGACCTAGAAAGACAAAGAGCAGAATACCTTAAACTAACAATGAATTGACAGAAACAGAAGAGTCTGGTCTTAGACGCACTGATAGGTTTAACGCAGTGGTTCCCAAACCGTGCGCCGCGGCAAACTGGTGTGCCGCGAGATGGAATTAGGTGCGCCGCGAAAGAGCAAGATTATATTTCAAAATGTGAAAAATACAAACTGAAATTCTGTATTTTTAATTATCTATATTTCTACTTTATGCTATGCTAATATGTATAAATACCTCTTTTGAATAAATTTTCGAATTTATGTACAAAGTGCGCCAAAATATTTTTACTTGTTCTAAAGTGCGCCGTGAGTAAAAAAAGTTTGGGAACCACTGGTTTAACGTATGTGGATAGAGGCCGCCACTCAGAATTACCACTACTACCTAAGTCATAATAAGGTTATTTACTATGACAGAGTAGTCATGAGTAGTTATGGAAATAAAATATGATTATACTGTTGATGGCTGACTATATTCAGTTGGGGTACAAACTATTGCTGACAATCTTTGGATCCTTGGCTTTTAAGACGAATTTTTTATGCATATATTCAACAAAATAGGAAATTGGCTGATTATATCACTGGGGAACAAAAAAAAAAAATTTTCTGGTGCCTGAGATTTTAGACCTTATTCTGGATATTTTCATGCCACCTATTCAGAAAATATCATCCATTTTGTTCTAGC
Organism: Bathynomus jamesi; assembly: GCA_023014485.1. NCBI lineage: Eukaryota > Metazoa > Arthropoda > Malacostraca > Isopoda > Cirolanidae > Bathynomus > Bathynomus jamesi. Next base: position 366,858 of record JAJOZX010004170.1, read on the forward strand.
AGCTCTAGTTTTTGAGATATTGCATACGTCATTACCTACTTTATTACTCTTCTGGAACGGTATTATGAGTTGCTCGTAAATCTAAATGCATCTGTATAATTAAATTGTAGCTATGATTTTGCTGATGTTGCTGTTTTGCATTTGTATTGTACATGTACTAACGTGAATTCTTTCCTGTTACAGGTGTTGACATGGCTTCATCACGAAGAAAGTGTTTAAATCATCCAGATGTGTTTTGTTTTATCTGCGGAGAGTACACGTTCATTGAACAAAGAAAAACTATTACTGATTTTGTGAAAAAAGCTTATTTGGCCTATTTCAAAGTACAACTAGGGGACCAAGATAAGCCATGGGCTCCTCATGTTGTGTGTAAAACGTGTACGGAGCATCTGCGGCAATGGACCAACGGAAAGAGGAGGTGCCTGAAATTTGGTATACCAATGGTATGGAGAGAACAGAGAAACCACAGTGATGACTGTTACTTTTGTTTGGTGAATATAAAGGGCATCAATGGACGTAACCGGAGTAAATGGACGTATCCTGACATAGACTCAGCTAGACGGCCTGTTTCACATTCAGATGAGATACCTGTCCCATCATTCAGCCATCTTCCAGAGCTCCCTCAAGAAGATGATGAATCTGCTACTGACAAAGAAAGCATATGTGGCAAAATGACAGTGATTTCGAAGGACCGTCATCAGTTGCAGAATGTTTTAGTCAACACGAATTAAACGACCTCATAAGGGACTTAAGTCTTTCGAAGAAATCGTCTGAATTGTTAGCTTCCAGGCTGGGAGAAAAAAATTTACTGCTGCCGGGAACCAAAATCACGTTATATCGCGACAGAAAAAAGGATTTACTGCCCTTCTTCTCAAAAGAGAACGATTTAGTTTTCTGCAACAATGTGCGCGGATTGCTGATGAAAATGGGCATATCGGAATACACACCAAGTGAATGGCGGTTATTCATAGATAGCTCCAAACGGAGCCTAAAATGTGTTCTTCTACACAACGGCAACAGATACAGATCAATCCCAATTGGTCACTCAGTCGGTATGAGAGAAGAGCACGGGACAGTTGCCCTAGTCCTAGAAAAGATATCATACCGAGACCACCAATGGGTGATCTGTGTGGATCTGAAGATGGTGAATTTTCTCCTGGGCCAGCAGAGCGGGTACACCAAGTACCCGTGCTTTATATGTCTCTGGGACAGTAGAGCTAAAGATGAACACTGGGTGAGAAGACAGTGGCCTCTGAGAGAAAACATGGTGGTTGGAGAAAAAAATATCATCAAAGAAGCTTTGGTTGACAGAGAAAGGATCATATTGCCACCACTGCACATCAAACTAGGTTTGATGAAACAATTTATAAAGGCTTTGAACAGAGATGGGACGTGTTTTGGCTACATATGTAGAAAATTTCCTGCGCTGAGCATGGAAAAGCTGAAGGCAGGTAGTTTCGATGGACCGCAAATCCGGGAACTCATGAAAGACCCGCGTTTCCAAGATTCAATGGACAACATTGAGGCACGTGCGTGGTCATCGTTTAGTATGGTTGTGAAGAATTTCCTTGGGAACTATAAGGCCGATAACTACGGTCAACTAGTGGAGAATATGCTCTCTTCGTTTTGTAAACTTGGCTGTAAAATGAGCATCAAACTGCATTACCTCCACAGTCATTTGGATCGTTTCCCAGATAACCTCGGTGATCTAAGCGAGGAACAGGGTGAACGATTTCACCAAGAACTAAGGACCATGGAAAAACGGTACCGCGGACGATGGGATACTCACATGATGGCAGATTACTGCTGGAGCATCCAACGCGAATGTCCTGGCACATCTCATCGCAAGAAATCTCAGAAACGCGGTTTATGTGAGATGTCTCAATGAAAGAACTTTTTTTGCCGTTCGTGTCTCAAGCTTGTTTGAATTTAAGAAATATTTTTCGTACCTTATGCTTGTTTGATGTTAATACACTATTTTTGCTGACATTCATCATACTTTGGTATTCAATTGACAACAACAGTGATTGCCAGTCAGCAATTATATAATATTATATACATTATATAGAAATATATATAGATATATATCATATCTTGATAAGCAGAGCTAATGGAGAAAAACTAATGTCATTTTTAGAATCAGCGACCTCAATATACCCAGAAACAGGTCTAACATCTAAGTCACCAAAAGTTGTGTTCCCCAGTGAATTATTATTACCATTCGAAGGGTTGGTACCCTTCACAACCGAAATCAATTTCAGAAGGGGTGCATGGTATCCTCACTTCCTTTATCGTCCCAGCACGTTTCACATAAGCCATTTACACAAAGATGGAAAGGCCATCTGTGCACCACGAGACGACCCAGGCAATGCGGGGAGCAATGGTGACATTGCATGAATATGGTGTGCCAATAAGAGACACATCAAGACGACTAGACGTTCATCGAAGCACTGCGGAACGGTGGATTCATCGGTATGAAGCAGAAACTCAATCGCTACTTTGCCGAGGTCTGGTCCTCCGCGTTCAACATCTCAAGAGGAAGATGCTGCGATTGTTAATCATGCCAGAGAGCATCCGTTTGTTCCAGCGACGCATATTTACAGACACCTGAACCTTCGTTGTAGCGCAAATACAGTGAACAACAGACTTCACGAGGCAGGGTATTTTTCTCGCCGTCCAGCTATAAAACCTGCATTGACGATTGAGCATAAAGAGGCGCGGATGGGATTTACCTTGCAATACTTGCCGCAGGAAGAAGAATTCTGGAGAAAAGTTGTGTACTGTGACGAAAAAACATTTTCAACAGATAGCCATGGTTCCCTGCATTGTTGGAGGCAGCGCGGAAAACGCTATGAAGAAGGAAATGTTTTCCCGAGCAAACGTAGTTGTCACATCAATCTCGGTGTGTGGGACTGGATGTCTGCCTATGGTGTTGGAGAATTGACTCAAGTAGATGGACGCTTTACTGGACAGCAATATTGCCAGATACTGGAAGAGGTGCTGCTACCCAGTGTTCGTGCGTATCTGGTTCCAGCGCCGAAACCATTTTACTTAATGGAAGATAACAGTCCCATTCATAGGAGTAACGTTGTGAGAGCGTAGCACGAAGATCACCCAGAGATTATTAATCTAATTCTGCCACCACGTTCTCCTGATATGAATCCGATTGAAAACCTTTGGGCAATAATGATTAACGAATGGGAGCAACGCAATGAAAGAACATTTGAAGCACTTTTAGCTCACACGAGGAATAGTTGGAAGAGCTTAAGCCGAACACCAAACATTCCCTACAATCTGGACTCTTCTATGCCGCAACGATTGCAAGAAATTATTGATGCCGGAGGAAGCTATACGAAATACTGATGTTAAAGCCATGACATAAATGTGTATCGAATATATATTTATGTTAATATAGAATTTTATTATATTTTTATGTTTGACATCTATAAAAGTATATATTGTGACCATGAAAGAACTTTACTTATCCTTAGTTAGAATCTTTTCTTGCAATGTCTACGCTCGTGGAGATGATAATATATGCATTGTTGAAACAAACTATGAGAAGGTAATAGTTTCAGGAAAAAAATAAAAACTGGCAACATCGAGGCCATCACATGTTTATGGGAATTGTCTTATGATATGCTACCAATAAACTCTTATATACTACTATATACAGTATACTATATTACATAATAATTACGATGAACAAATCAAATGCAAATTTCTCTCATTCACGGCCCACCAGTCTTGCTTTAGACTAATGACTTTCATAAGATGGAATAGGTTACCACTTAAAACAATGGATAAACTATCTATTAGTGAGACGACCGTGACTTCCTCTAAATGCGAGCGCGTGAGAGGTTCACTGAGGAATTTGGTCATTAGATTCTTCACGTAGGATATGTATCACAAACAACAATATTGACAACAATTCCAAACAATTACTTAATATCAATCATTGCATTTGAGCAAATAATTTAGACCTGCGTCAAAATAACTTAGGTATCATGCCATGATTTGGGATATTTGCCGAATTAGTCGTTCTCTATAGTCTACAGTATATATTGAGACGGTACAATGTAATGCCCAGCTAATATTATGATGACTAGGACTGCTCCGTAACCATCCCAACATCCCGAAACTTGGTCATTCTGTTTCTTAATCATTTGTATTTTAAACACTAAAATGTAGCAGAAGTGACGTAATAATGGACGTCATTGATTGTGTTAGAGCAGTTATGTGCACCAATCCGAACACACCTCCGCTGCCATAAGGACTGCCCCATTTTATACCTAACAGACGAGCTTGGGACGAGACAGAGGCGTGAGACTTCTTGTAAGCACTGTACATCGTCGTCATTCATGGTTCTGTGAAAGAAGAAAAAATATAAAGAGCAGCACTCACAATTTGTAATATTTTGTAAATGACTCACTTAGGGGTGTGACGTGTTAGAGATGGAATCTGTAGACAAATTCAGTTTCACAAGTCCCTCCACATGTATTATATCTGGCCCTACAGGATGTGAAAAGACTGTATTTATGCTTAAAATCAATAAAAATGAGGGAGAGATGTTCTCAAAATTTGTGCATAAAGTAATATGGTGCTATTCGACGTATCAGTCAATGTTCAACGAGTACCAAGATGAAATTTTGTTCCACAAGGGTGTATATGATTTTAATTCATTAAAAGGTAATGAACATAGTTATTGTAAGTGACGATCTCATGTTGGAAATGGATAAAACTTTTGCCGAGACATTTACAGTGTCTTCCCACCATCTTAACATAAGCGTATTCTTCATCAACCAGATTCTACTTTTCAAAAATAGATACATGCGCGATGTGTCGCTAAATACACAATATCTAGTCTTATTCGCAGAACGTAGAGATGTGTCACAAATTGGGGTATTAGCGAATCAAATGTTCCCGAATCAGCGTAAGGAGTTTTTGGAGGTTTATAAAGAAGCCACAAGGCAGCGTTATGGATATTTGGTTTGTGACCTTCACCCGTGAAACACGTCTAGGGTGCTTCTAAGGACGAATATATTCCCAAGCGAACCTGAAACGGTGTATATTCCAGAATGACAAATAGGTTGAAGAAATATCGTGAACTAATAAAAATCTATCAACGATTGCCCCGGGCACTGCAACAGATGTTTGTTAAAAATATCGACTCCGGCTTTTTAAAATGCATCTGGGAAATCTCTCTTAATGTTATAAAATGTAATGTGCCAATGAAACCCCCTCAGAAGGCTGGCTTACGTCATTACAAAAACTGTGGGTAAGAAAAAGTGAATTATTGTAAAAAAAGGGGGATTATTCCGACCCATCTCATTTTCAGTTTTGGGTTCTTTACTGACTAGATTAATATAATGAAGAAGGTTGTTGTGATTCCGCACGAGGTGTATGCTTCATTGCAAAGTTCAAAGATTCCAGACACAGCTCTAGAACCCCGTAAAAGTAAGCTAAAAAGAATGGAAAGCGAGTTCCTAGCCCCAATAGACAGTGAAAAGTCACCTGATGAGAAAAGGCTCTTGTACCAAATGGCTTCGCAGAAATTTCTTCATGAGCACGAGGATTATAAGAATCCGACAGAGCTCCCCGTGGTTATTAGGCACAGCGCGAGTAGCGCTGAGCATGGCGACACAGGACCTGGCCCCGACGTTAGAGATGACCAACCAAAGAACAACGGAACACAACACATCGAACATGTGTTAAAAAACAGTCTCCCACATACATTGAGGAATAAAGGCTTAAGTCTTTCTAATCTATTGAGTCAGGACCCCATCATACAGTGTATCGATACAGGCGAAGTCATTGTTGAAGGAACAAGGGTACAACGATCCAACATCGTTGACATTGTTCATGATCTGGTGAGAAAGTGTTACAGGCCCTCACCAACAGTATGGAAGCATATTAAAGCAAGACTACAACAAATAAATGTCCCCAAAACATTGATAGGTAATCTGAATAGGTTAAAAGACCTAGATCAAGTCTCGCATGTGTCACAACTAAGTACGCCATCGCCCCCAGCAGCAGCGTTTCTGAAGAAGAGAAAGAGGAGAACAAACGGCTAACCTTATCCACGTGTCTCTAAAATACGCAAATGGCTAACATATTAAGTAAACGCTATTATGACATTTCTTACCCCGCCTCCTATGGCGGCGTTAATAGACTGTACAGAGGAGTTTACGGAGTAGGGAAAAAAGATGTTGAGCGGTTTTTGCTGGAGCAAGATGCTTATACACTTCATAAACCGGTGAGAAAAAAGTTTAAAACGGTCAAGACAACAGCGGATTCGATTGACTCTATTTGGCAGGCGGATTTAACAGACATGCAAAGATATTCAGTGTATAATGATGGCTACCGCTACATCCTATTCATAATAGATGTATTCTCTAGATATCTGAGGCTAATACCACTGAAAATAAATCGCCTGAAACAGTTAAAAAAAGAAAGGGTTTCTGGCTATTTTTGTACGCATATGGGGAAAGAATTTAATGGTCGAGCTTTCCAGAACATGCTGACAGAGTTTAATATCAGTTACTACACTAGCAGTTCTATACATAAGGCCTCTTTAGCGGAAAGATTTCAACGTACCATAAAGGAACGCATGCATCGCTATTTTACACATAAAAACACACAGATATATAAACTTTCTCGGGTCATTGGCATCATCATACAACCGTTCACACCACCGTATGATTAGCACAACACCTAACGAGTTTTAGAAAGACGTGCGCTGCCAGAGGTGAGAAGAGATAGAGCACCACCACCGCAGTCTACACATTTCAAAATCAATGATTATGTAAGGCTATCACGTTCGGGAAATAAATTCGCGAAGAGATTTGAGCAAGGATGGACACGTGAGATTTTTAAGGTTCGTCCTATGAGACCTAAAGGTGAGATAATGATGTATTACGTTGAAGATTTGAGTGGGGAAGAGATTGCTGGATGCTTTTACCGCGAGGAGGTGCAGGAAGTGACATTTAATTTTGGAAAAAGTGTGTTTAAACTTGAAAAAAATTTAGGCAGCAAAGTTTCAGGAAAGAGAAAAATGTACCTGGTGAAATGGCTGAGTTACCCAGAAAGCTTCAACACCTATATAAAAGCTGCTGCAATAATGAAGCTTAAATAGTATGCAACATGGCGCCTAGCCACTTCTATGTCACACTCCCGTCCTCCTCTTCTCTCGCTTCCTATTGGCTATCACTGAATTTTGGGCGGGGCTTAACGCATAGGCCTGCATAACGGCCAAAGAGAGGTCCTGGGCTCCGCCCACAGGGCTGTGATTGGTTGCCCCGTGAAATCTGGGGCGTGTCAGATATGCCCATTCGTGGAGAGACGAGAAACGCTTTGTTTTTTGAGCTTGTATTCGACCGAGAGAGAGAGAGAGAGAGAGAGGAAGCTGAGGATGGTATGTGAATCGGTTTATGGCTCTGAAATATGAAAGTGGAACGTAATTTCAGATTCAATTATTTATGAAGAAAACCGCTGTAAAAGTTTATTGGGGTCTCTGCGTCATCGTACGATACAATAAATAAATCTAAATTAACAGAGATACGTGCTGGTTGCAGATCATTAGCCAAAAGTTTACGATCTCGAGCAAATCTATAATTGTGTGTATATATATATATATATATATATATATATATATATATATATATATATATATATATACGGGGCTCCAATAAACCATAGACTCCCCGCCCATGGCTTAAACCATTAGAGGTACAGTAAAACTAAACATACTTTACAAAAGAGAATTTAATCCTGCATTTACTGAGAAACAATTAAAACTTGGTGTTCCCACCATTGGCTTCCAAGACAGCCTGAATTCGCTTTGGGTAGCTTGCCAAAAGTGACGTTAATAGATCTTGATCGTTACGCAAATTTGCTAAAAGAGTTTCAATGTGTTGCGTCATTGTATCCTTCGAAAATCGATTTGCTGCAGGTTCTTGAAACAAGAGACATTCAACCTTGTCCTTTATAACTGATCCAATGTGTTCACAGACGTTCAGGTCAGGAGAATTTCCTGGCCATTCTTCATTTCCAAAGAAATCGATCTCATCGTTCCGCAACAACTGTTGAGTGGCTAATGCCTTAAAGCAGGGGACCTTCTCATGCAGAAGTGTGACCTGATCGACATCCATAACATTGTTTGGATTTCTTAGAAAAGGAATGACATGCTGGGATAGAATAATATCACGAAAATACTGTCCATCCCAACTCTGACCATTTGGCTTCAGCACCCACATGAGCTTCTTTTCAGTGAACAAAACAAACACACTAACACAGTCTGGACTTTTTAATAATTCGCGATAATGTTCATTGTCATCGGTTTCATCTGGTGTTGTGGCCCACACTCGATCATTTTGGTAGGTAGGCCGACGTGTTACGTAAACAAAAAATTCATCGAAGACAGCTAAATGCATGAAATCATCTATATCCCAATCTTCAAGATAATGGGCAAACCACATTCTGTCATTCATGTTAAGTTGAGTTTTTCTTGGCTTTGGAAGTTCATGCCAAGGCTTTAAACCTTGCGTATGACGGTACAGTCGAATGATTTCACCACTAACGATCTTTCCTCTCAACACTTCGATCTCTCTAGAAAGTTTAGAACAGCTGTTTTTCCGCTTACGCGTACCGCTTTCAATGATGTCCTTTGTTTTCCTGAGAGAGTGGCAAATGTGGGTGCCCAGATTTGGTTGTATCCATTTCACATTCATCCAAAGTTTTATTCCAATTTCTTTTGAAGAAGTCCTCACTTCTTCGCAACTTTTTGGCAACCCATGAACGTGTTATAAAGGTGGCTCCAGCATCACGAGCTTCCCGAAGTGTTATTGCTCGTATGCGATCTATCACACGTTGCCTCTCCGAATCACCAATTAATTGAGAAGCCATTATATTATCACTTTATCAGCTAGAGTAATTTTAATTCCTGCAATAAATAAAGAATTTTGTATATTTTTATAATCACTAAAAACTATTTCGATATAAATAAACATGTAAGCTGCAAATGGGGGGGGCTAAGGTTTTTAGAACCACTTATATATATATATATATATATATATATATATATATATATATATATATATATATATATATATATATATAGCGAGAGACAGAGTGAGAGATTTGTACATACATAGGATCACCTTTGCTTTCGGTACAATAAATAAATTTAAAAAAATAACAAAGATATGTGATGTAACGCTTCATTAAACACCAAAGTTCATGACGTCGAGAGAATGGAAATAAGATTCGATCGAGGCGTTGTTTATTATCGAGATTTTAAACCCAATGTTATCTTTCGGTTCCTGGCGTCGCTAAAATTCGCTATAAAACAGGTGTTTCAAATTTTAGTTTTAAAGGATAATCTTTAATAGACGTGTATATATATATATATATATATATATATTAACATCACATTAATTCACGCATGACGAGAATTAATACAGCTTACCATTCCGCAATTTTCAGAACGTTGTTTAATTTAATTGTGTGTATATATAATATATATATTATTTTTTTTTTTCTGTCCTATCATGCTGTTGGTTATACGTTTCTTATATTATTATTTTATTATATATATTTCCCATTCGTATTTTTTATGCTATTATTATTTTTTATTTAATTTTTTGTTCATATATACTCCATGTGAAATCAAGTTAGCCACCAAGTTTTTAACTCTTCTTGTACTAATTAGTAATTTCTGTAGTAAATGATAAATATTATTTTTCACAAGGTGATTCTGTTATTACCGGTAAACCGTCTTATTCCGCTCCCTGTATTTTCAGAAATCAGGCATAAATGTACGATAAACCCCAGAGATTTATGAGTTATGTAGTAAATGGAATTATTGTGAATTAAAGCAATTTGACGTGATTGCTAATTATAAATTTTGCGCACACTTCTTGTACTAATTTTTTATAGTTTTCAGAATTTTTTTTAGATGAACTTTTTTCCGGAACTGTACATATATAGGCTTTCTTTGGTTAACCCTTCGATTGCTTCCGCCCGAATTGTTCATTCTGACGAATGTCAATCTTTTCACCCCACCCTAGACCTACTTTTTAACGGGGATGTGTGTATATATAAAGAAGAGAGTTACAAGGAGTTACAACGAAAAGAAGTACCTCAAAAGGCCTTGCGACCCATACCGAGGAGGTACCAATGGCAACGGGTGCCAGGGAAAAATTCTGTCACCCTCAAATAGTGTGCAAGATTTGGTCTCACCTTTTCTTGAAATGATCCACAGAGGAACTGTTCACAACTTCTGAAGGTAACCTGTTCCACGTGTCACCGATCTTATACGTAAAGTAATTTCCACACACACTAGTCCTAAACCGTTTCAAATCCAACTTCCAACCATTTTTGGGAGTTGAGTTATCATTTAAAGTAAACATGCTTCTAAAATCGACATTGTTGAACCCACGTAAGAACTTGAAAATCTCGATGAGTTGACCGCGCAGCCTCCGAGTTTCCAGCGAAACCAAGTTCAGGGCGCGTAAGCGTCGACTGTAGCCCATATGCCTAACGGAAGGGATTAACTTTGTGGCCCTCGCCTGCACTCGCTCCAGCCTCTCAACATCTTTCCTGGGGGTGGGCGACCAGAACTGCACAGCATACTCCAGGTACGGCCGAACCAGGGAATTGTACAGAGAGAGCACAATCTCCTTGTTCCGAAACTGAAATTGCCTCCTGATATAACCCAACAGCTTCTGGGCTTTCTTTTCCACCTCTACGTACTGTTTCGTAAATTTAAGGTCGCTGATAATTAGCACACCCAAGTCCTTTTCCAAATCAGTGGCCTCGATATTACTCCTCAACATCGAGTAGTCCGACTTGGGATTGGCGTAGCCAATGCGCATCACTTTGCATTTACCAATTTAAACGGCATTTGCCATTTTTCAGATCACTCTCCTATCCTACCAAGGTCCGCAAGCAGATCCTCGATCGCTTCGGGCGTCCCAACATTGGCCCCAAGCTAGCTTGGTGTCATCAGCGAATTTGGCGATCCTACTGACGATGCCAGCGTCGATATCATTTATGTAAATGATAAACAACAGTGGCCCCAAAACGGAACCCTGAGGAACCCCACTAGTGACCGAGGCCCAACCCGAACTAACCCCTTTAATTACAACCCTCTGCCGCCTATTCTTCAGCCAGTTTTCAATCCACCTACCTACTTCCCCACCGATACCCAGCGCGCGGACTTTCGTCATTAGCCGGCGGTGAGGTACCTTATCAAAGGTTTTCTGAAAGTCGAGATAAAGTATATCAATCGCCCTACTCTTATCATACTCACTCAATATGACGTGGAAAAACTCGAGCAAGTTGGTGAGACACGACCTATGCCGTCTAAACCCATGTTGGGAGTCCCCAAGCAGCTTGTAGGAATCCAAATGCTCAACGATCCTATCCGCTATTATCCCTTCTAATAATTTACCTACAACTGAAGTGAGACTAATGGGACGATAGTTCCCTGGACTTTCGTAATCCCCTTTCTTAAAGATAGGGGTCACGTTGGCTTCCCTCCAGTCACCAGGCACTTGGCCCGTCTCCAACGATTTGTTGACGACTGTATCCAGGATTGAAGACTGTAGCCAGAGAGAGCGAGAGAGAGAGAGAGAGAGAGAGTGCGAGAGGGGGAGAGGGGGGAGAGAGAGGGAGAGAAAGAGAGCGAAACGGAGAGCGAGAGGGAGAGAGAGAGCGAGAGGAAGAGCGAGAGGGAGAGAGCGCGAGAGAGAGATCCCTGCTAGGGCACCCTGGCTACCAACCTCGGAACGACGCGCCGCCACCAGGTCTCGAGCCCGACGCATATAATCGTGTGTGCGTATAGACAGGTGTGTACGTGCCAAAACGAAGTATACACTGTGCCAACTGGCTGATAGTGCCTGGAGGCACTGGCTGATTAAGCCGACTGGCTGATTAGGGACCTATAAGACAACCGCCTCTCGGAAGTCTTAATATGCGTTTGGCTCCTGTCAAGCGAACACCTCTTCCTTTCTCTCCTTCTCCTCTCTCTTTCTCTTGGGGGATAACTCCGCCTCCAAGCTGCATAACCCCTTTTTGCTCTTGCAACATTTTCCCCTCCCCCTTTGGGGGGTGCCTTGCAACAAGGGGGTGGTTGGCACTTGTGCCAAGGGTGGGTTGGCACTCTTGCAACATTTATCATCTTTTTCAATTGCATTGCACTCTCTCCTTTTGCGCCCATCCTACTATTTCCTATTTTATTTTCTACAGGACATAAATGATAATGGATGCACAAGAACGTGTGATGTTAGTAACACCACGTATCCAAGTGCAAAGAAATTCAAGAAAAATTCGAAAGAAGATTTCACAAACCAGGACCTTCAGAGAAGGCAATTTGCTAGCTGGTCAATAAATTTAGAAGAACAGGATCTGTTCATAATGAAACAAGATCTGGACGTCCAGGTAACTCTCAAGAAAATATCGAATTAGTAAGAGATGCCTTTGAAACAAATCCTAGAATTTGTTTCAACTGGCACAACATCACGTACAGTCGTAGACTGAGCATACCAAAAACGACTGTTCTAAGGATTTTAAAATCAACATTAAAAAAAAAACGCGACAGATCATGCCAAAAAAATTGAAATTGCAACCACTCTGATTCCAATTTCATTCAAAATTTCTTTATCTAGTAAATTTGACCTCTGATTATGGAAATGTAGCTTCAAATTTATTTGAACAAATATTTTGGGAGATATGGGGCCCCCCCAAAATTTGGTTGTCCGCAAAAAACTACTAAGACTCCAAGTGTCATAACTTTGCTTCTAATTGGGTTAGAGTAAAACTTTAAACTGTTTACGGTAGAGAATTTCTTGAAGAACAAATAGGCATCAGTCGATAATTAAGATAACTTCCAAAATATTAGTCCTGTCATAATTTAATGAGGGGGGGAGGCCGTACCTCCCCACAGCCAATCAATACAAAAACTTTTGTTGATGCAAAAACGTTCCCCCAACATTTGTGTATACGCAGGGTTAATAAGAAATCTGTAAAAGCTAATAAAAAAGCTACTGAAAGCTACTAAAAAGCTACTAAAAATGAAGATCTCGGTATCAGTATCACTAAATGTTTATTTCCGATCTCACACAGGTTTCATCAAGACAAATTACATATCATCATAGCTTATATACTCGAAAAAGGACAGAAGCACAGCTTATTAATAGTTTCCTCCCCCCTTGCACATTAACATATTTTCCTTCACACGAAAACATAGGATGAAAATCACAATCAATGAAAATTGGATAGCTCAAATGACTGTCATAAATAACTGATCCGAAAACATATTATAAAAAGGTGTGCATATTAAATGACCTTAAATCTATATACATTGTTGATGGAAATCTTCTTTGTAATTAGTTATAATTTACTGCTTAGCTTTACTTAAACAAATGGCTGTATGTATACCAACAGAGTTAAATGAGTAAATTATCTTAACTCCTGGAATAATGGTTGGGTGTGACGTCTTGCACAACATGTCATCTTTCAATATCCAACATACATCTTTACCTTGTGGAAATATGCTACAGTTAGGATGTTGAGGAGCTGGGCTGGATGGTATTAAGAAGTTAATTTTGTAATCACCAAATTGTTCTGATACATCTTCAACTATGCCAAGCCACAGTTATAATGTTATAATGTTATAATGTTTCAGACCAACAAAGACCCTAGGATCCACTCATGGCTGGTCTACCTAACTGTGTTCGTAATCGTGTATTGTGTATGTCCTCCGTGGTGGCGGAGGGGACCTACAATTTTACGTGGGTTCCGAACCACAAGAACATAAGAAACTTATTTAAAAACTGCCGGTAAATTGGCAACGACCAATTTTTACGAAACTAAATAATTATCAATTTAAAAATAATTAATTATCGGTTTAAAACTAAAGATAGAATCTCTCGGTCCAGAGGAGCAAGTCATAATAGACTACTATCCACAAATATGTTACATTCTATATCTATTTATAACGGACATGCAAATATATCAGATCCAAAGAATCCAGTCAATTTCATTACGGTATCCATCAAGTCACGGTCCATAGCCAGTATCATCAAGATTAGATGTTTTTACAGTGGTATCTTGCACCTTACTTATGTTAAACAATGCTCATGATTCATCATCAGACTTTTGATAAGCTTTTATTTGGTTAATGCCATTACGAACCATTTTGTGAAGCCAGCAGTGCATTTCATTGTAACAGCCTTGTCAAGTCTACTTTGCAACATTTCTTTATTTGCATTGATTTCAGTTTTAGAAACAAAAATACATTGTATAGTCTTAAAGTGAGATTTATAAAAGCTAAGAAGGATTCTGGAATTAACATATGTCCTGACACAGTTTGTTGTAAGTTTTTCTTTGCAACAGCCCTTTTAACTGTCCCTCCAATTCCATCGCAAGCACTTTTCGCATGACTAGTTGCAAAGAAATTCCATTCACTTTTCATATTAAAATCATGCTCATGGTGGCATAAATTAATGAAATTTAACATATTTTTGTATTGAGCTTTACAGCCATCTGAGACGTAATGGACTTTTTGTATCATAGGATAAGTTTCTTTAATTTCTTGAATTAATTTATGTTGAAAACTATAGACTGTTGATGATGAGTGATCGAGATAGTCACTGATAAAACAGGAACTTTTGTGCTCTAACTTACATTCAATTTGGTAATACCTGACAAAAGGATGCAAAGTAACTTGTTCATTGCTCCAATGAACATTTTGGATAGCATCTTGCACAACAAATAAATAATTCTCCAAGAAATCTCCAATAATAATTTCATCATGTTCAAGATTTTCTTTCAAACTTCTCAGGTATGAACTCTGACTATTGGCTATAAATTGATGTTGAGTCACAGTTCCTAGTGTTAACCTATCAGTACTGATCCACTGACAATATTCAACTGATTCACGATCATGCAAAAAATCTATAGAATACAAGAAATTTGAAACAGCCACTGTACCAGGACAATTCTTGCAGCGCTGTAACATACAGTTCCAATTATTTGGACTGCAAACTGTCTTCTCAATAAGAGCATTATAAGTTAAATCTTTCACACCTATTGCAGATATCATCAGTTTGAGATTTTGGTGATGTGTAAACACACAGATAGAATGAGTGCCTTTAGCACCTGCGATCACACACCATTTTGGTCTTAAAGATGCAAAGGATGAGAACCCTACTGGCGATTGTACAGTATCCTTGTATTGCCCATATATTTCCCTGAAATTTCCAAGTAAAAGTCTTTTCTGAACCTGTTCCTTGGCACCATCACTATTTTGTACACTTAAATTATCTGTCTTACCTAGACACATTCAACTAATCTCATCCTTTTCATAGAATAATTAAACTTCAGTTGCAACCTCAGGACTGATTTTTCTTCCTTTTGAGTACGAAGGAACTGCAGGCAGAACACCAAACTTTCTCTTCCACTTTCTAAATTTGTCTACCAAATACCTTGTTGATCCAAATTATTTTTGAATCTCTTTAATTGTAAAAGGTGACAATGTTTAATATTTGAAGACGTCGTTAGTGTGAAGTAGATGAATTAAATGAATCCTTTAGGCTCCTCATCAGGTTTTCATACCTGAAAAAATGGTAAGGTACCTAATATTTTAAGAAATTAAATATTAAATATAGGTGCTGCATAGACATCCTTCAAAAAATTAAATTTATAGCTATAAGCGATAAATTCTTCAACTACATTTATCTTTCTCTATGAAAATTAAATTTATTTATAATAAATAATAAATAATAGTATATTTCTTACATCTCAATTCTCTTGTCCATTTTGCTGATTTCTGACAGTCCAGCCTCTTCCAGTGATGTGGAAAAGGCAGTTTCTAATTTCTATTTCAATGATGATGATGCTTTGTGGGCCTTCTCAGTGACTTTTCTTGACTTCCTTTGACTACAGGTAACATCTGAAAATTTAAATAGATTCATTCATGAGTGAACTGTAAATATTGATGGACATACCTAGTACTGATATAGGCAGGTATATTTTACTTAGATAGGTGAATAAATTGAGTTAGGTATACTTTTAATGATAACATGTTTCATTCATATTCATATTTGGTGATTAATACAGGTATATTAATTTAATAAATTGTCCTTACGTAATTTAACTGGGGATACACCAAGTTCAACAAGAATTGCATTTACTTCTGATGTATTACTTTCATTAGACTGATACATATCCACTTTCTCACATGCTGTTGACTTTTCTGGAGTGAAACTTTTGCTAGGGCTGGCTTCATCCTTTTTAAATGGTCCATGCTTCATTACTTTGGTTAGACAAGCAGTGCATAATAATAAATTATCAGTAATTCCAAATTGTTCATCACTTTCTTCAAGAATGTGTTTAGGAAGAAGGCACAAACCTTTTAATATTATTTCCTTATGAAGAAAAAAAGAATTGTAACAACTTTTTTTATAATTTCCTACCATATCTACATCTATTCACAATATAGAACCACCACAGCTGAGCTCTTTCAATACAATATCTATTAAATAGCCAATAGGTTAGAATTACCATTTGAAAAAAACAAAATTTCAGACATTTTTAGATAATTTTTCTTCCAGAATTCCATATTCACAAACATAAAAATACAATAAATACACAAAGTTACAGTATTACTATTAATTCTGCATATGCACAAATGTTAAGGGAACGTTTTTGCATCAACAAAATATTTTGTATTGATTGGCCGCGGGGGAATACGGGCCCCCCAAAAAATAAAATTCTTATTACTTCCAAAATATTAGTCCTATCTTAATTATCGACTTATGCTTATTTGTTTTTCATGAAATTCTCTACCATAAACATTTTAAAGTTTTACTCTAACCCAATTAGAAGCAAAATTATGACACTTGGAACTTTAGTAGTCATTGCGGACCCCCATTTGGGGGAGGGGTTTATATCTCCCAAAGTATTTGTTCAAATGAATTTTAATTAGCCTTTTCATGATCAGGAGATCAAATATACCATATATAAAAATTTTGAAGCAAATCTGTGATTTAGTGTATTCAAGTTATACATGAGTTACACAAAGAGGAATATCCAAGAGGAGCTGCCATGTGCACAGGATTGATTAAAAAAATTCATACCGAAAACTTATTAAACCACATTCTCTTCAGCGATGAGGAGACATTCCACACATGCGGAAAGGTTAATCGATATAATTGCTGTATCTGGGCAAGTAAAATGAATGAGAGAGATTCTCCTGAAGTTAACGTCTATTTGAGTATGACGAGATCGAAGATAAGGAGTATGGGCGCAAAATGGGAGAGTGCAAGTGCAATGTTGCAAATGTGGTGTAATGTTGCAAAAAAGGGGAGGGGTTATGTACCAAGGAGGGTAGCCCCCAAGATGCATGAAGGGGGGGTATGCAACTAGGAGGGTAGCCCCCAAGATGCATGAAGGGGAGGGGGTTATGCAACAAGGGGTTGGGGGAACCCCCAAGTTGCATAAAGGGGTAGCTTTGGGGGAGAAGGTGCGACGGCTTCACCCCCCAAAGGGGTATACCTAACCTAAGGGAGAGAAAGGAGAAGGAGGAGGAGAGACTTTGTGGGGGAGAGAGCGAGGAGAGAGGAGAGAGAGAGAGAGAAAGGAGAGAGAGAGAAAGAGACCATGTTTCGCCTGACAGCGCCAGACGCAAAATAAAGCTCTCGGCTTCAACACCTGGTTTGTAAGGTGTAAATCAGCCAGTTGGCTTCATCAGCCTTAATCTGGCTTAGAAGGTGTAATTGGCTTGTTTAGGTATATATTAATAACCTTCGAACGAATTAAAATCGCACACACACACGCACATACACTCCCCGACTATATACACGCTCATGGATTCCCTATTATTACACACACACGCACACACACACACACAGACATACACACACTTATATATACATATACACACACACATTCGCTTAATCAGCCAGTTGGCTTAATTTGCCAGTTGGCTCTGAAGGCTTAAACTCGCTTAGAAGGCGTAAATGGCTTATTCAAGTCTATATTATTACTATTGAGTTGCCAGATTGCAATATTTATTTAATTAAAGCAGATATTCTTGACAGATGACTTAGAAGTCTTAAGCAGCCAGTCGACTTAGAAGGCGTAACAAGCCATTTGGTGTACACACACACACACACACACATATATATATATATATATATATATATATATATATATATATATATATCTTTATTTAATTAATATCGTTTATATGTACAACCAAAGTTTTAAATAAAACACCATTACAACATTCTGTTTATTTAGACGAATTATTGGAATTAATTTCATGAAACAGAAAATAAAGACACAATCACAATAGTTAATTCTAAATAGAGTTTAAACGAGTAATATATATATATATATATATATATATATATATATATATAATAAAAATAATAATGGTATAAGAAATACACAAGTTGAACGATGAATATATATATATATATATACTCATTCAAAAAATAATAATAGTATAAGAAATACATAAGTTGAAGGAAGAATCCATACGAGTATACGAGGGTAATTCAATAAGTACCCGCACTTTTTATTTTCAGTTTTATTTTCACATCCGATAGATTATACACACATCACTTCTCAACATAGTCTCCCTGTTTCTCAATACACTTAGTCCAGCGATCTACAAGCTTCCTAATGCCATCACAAAAGAATGTTTTTGGTTGTGTGTGTAGCCAGTCATGAACCGCCTCCTTCAGGTCATCATCGCCTTGGAATCACTGACCTCTCAAAACGTCTTTTAGTGGTCCAAACAGGTAAAAATCCGAAGATGCCAGGTCTGGACTGTAGGCTGGATGGTCGAGAACTTCAAATTTAAGTTCTTGAAGGCATTTTCTAGTCTGTGCAGCGGTATGAGGGCGCGCATTGTCGTGTAACAGAATAACACCTTCCGACAATCTCCCTCTCCGTTTTGTGCGAATTGCTTGCTTTAACAGTTAACTCATTCCGAAGCATGTCAGAATACGATGCACTTGTTACTGTAGTTCCACGCTTTAGATAATGTTCAAGGAAAGGGCCTCGTGTACCTCAAAACAGTGTTAGCATAACTTTACCTGCTGACATAAGCAAGCAATTCGCACAAAACGGAGAGGGAGATTGTCGGAAAGTGCTATTCTGTTACACGACAATGCGCGCCCTCATACCGCGGCACAGACTAGAAAATGCCTAGAAGAACTTAAATTTGAAGTTCTCGACCATCCAGCCTACAGTTCAGACCTGGCACCTTCGGATTTTTACCTGTTTGGACCACTAAAAGACGCTTTGAGAGGTCAGTGATTCCAAGGCGATGATGACCTGAAGGAAGCGGTGCATGACTGGCTACACACACAGCCAAAAACATTCTTTTGTGATGGCATTAGGAAGCTTGTAGATCGCTGGACTAAGTGTATTGAGAAACAGGGAGACTATGTTGAGAAGTGATGTGTTTATAATCTATCAGATGTGAAAACAAAATTGTGAAACTAAAAAGTGCGGATACTTATTGAATTACCCTCGTATAATAAAAAAATAATATGTAAACATCAAAATACATACACTATGTTCTACTGCGTTTAACTAAAATACTGAACTCGCAAGTGATCGAGTCTACAGCTACAGCATTGTTGCTTTGCACTACACAATAAATACGATTTAACATTATTTCACCGCTCAAGTTATAGGGATGCCTATACTCGATGTAAAGCGCCTTCATATCGTTCAGTACTATTTATTGCCCACTTTACATTCGGTTGGCAAGTTATCTTTAAACACGGACAGAATACAATCAAAAGCACGCACAAAGAGCGCATCGCTAGTCACAACATCATTATTAAATTCAAGTTTATAAACACTCCTTTCCAATCGAGGGTTTATTATCACCGATCCGAGCTTTTCAATCGTGAACTCTTTTTCACAATGCATAGCGGCAAATGAAATAATTTTCTAAGTCGTAACGACAGCTCAGCTGCTCATTATATAAAGAAACAATTCTTCAGGGTGAACGGTGTAGGTGAGCTCAGCCCTGTACCGCTCAACTCCTTTGTACCAAATTTCATATTTCGAAGAGTCTAAACCTTTTAAATAAGCATCCAGTTCCAGACCATTCTCGCCTTGTTCAGTCCTACACTCGGTAAACCTGTCGAGCAGAGCTGCGTATGTGTATTCAAGAACCGTATCAAAATAAAGCATATCCGTAACACGCGCGTCTAATATAGTCTTCATCTTGCGGAATCCGACGATTTCAAATATTGTCGAGGATGAATCGGTTTCGCGTAGGGACAAGAACGTTATTATCAGACGCATTCTTCCACAATCAGCCGTATATCAATGCATTGCTGCTCACTATTTATACACAACGTACAATGGCATATGAGGGGGTATCACTAATCTGTTCTCTTGTTGTACCTACACCTGCTAGTATTTTATAATGATCCTCGCTCCACTTCTTAACTACCACGAAGACTCTATTCATCTCGTGAACACTTAAATAAACAACATTCCGTTTACCAGAGTTTGTTTGTCTACAAGTCGTTTCAAGTACATAGTTAATGGCACCGGTTTAACGCCTGAACATGGGCAATGACTTCGTCACGGACACATCATACACGGCATTGAAAATGCTGCTCAAAGTAAGCTCCATCGTATTCTATTGTGAGGAGTGCACGTCCAGTCGGTTCAAGTTCTGAGATCACTATGAGCCACAGTTTGGCGGATTGGCTCGACGGGAGGTGTGGAGGAGTGAGTCACACCATAAGCTGATGAATCGTGTACGGTGTTGTTTCAACATTCAAGAACCGTATCAAAATAAAGCATATCCGTACAAAATTAAGCGTGCGAAAGTAAACAACAAGCCCTTGTGGTTTACTTCTAGAGTAGGAGACATTATAAAGAGTAGAGAGAGGGCTTATAGGCTATACAAGTGCGATAAAGATAATCTGTTGTTACGAAAGAACTATATATTTCTAAGGCGTGAAGCTAAAAGTGTAATAAAAAAGTCAAAACGCGAATTTGAAATCTCCATAGCTCGTGACGGTAAAGAAAATCCCAAGCGATTCTTTCAATACGTCAATAATAGGAATCCAGTAAAAAGTGTCTTAGGTCCATTAAAAAATGGAAATGGAGATCTAGTCTCTGAAAACAAGGAAATGGCTACCTTGCTAAACGAATTTTTTACGTCAGTTTTTACTATAGAAGATGTAACGAATATCCCTACGGTCATAGACATAATACCTTTTGATAATGGTAATATTTTGGATAATATTGTCGTTAGTGAAGGGGAAGTAATGCGCTATATTGATAAAATGAAAACGCGTAAATCACCGGGTCCGGATTCCATTATCCCATACAACTAAAAGAATTAAAAGATAGCATTGTTGTGCCGCTAACAAAGATTTTTAATGCGTCTATTTCTGAGGGGTGCGTACCAGATAATTTCAAGTTAGCAAACGTAACACCTATCTTTAAGAAAGGCGATAAAGGTGCGGCGGGAAATTATAGGCCAATCAGTTTAACGTCTGTTGTAGGTAAGCTACTGGAATCAATAATTAGGGAACGTATAGTCGAACACTTAGAAGTGCATAATCTGGTCAGAAGTACGCAGCACGGTTTTAGGCGAAACAAATCTTGCTTAACTAATCTTTTAGAATTTTTCCAAAGCGTGGTTAACGTTTACGATAGACATCGGGCGGTTGATGTAGTGTATTTAGATTTTCAAAAAGCGTTTGACACCGTGCCGCACAAAAGACTGATTGAAAAAACTAAGGCGCATGGAATCAGGGGTGTAGTAATAAATTGGCTAGAAGAATGGTTGCGAAGCAGGAAACAGAGGGTGGTCGTTGATGGAGCGGAGTCGTGTTGGGCTAATGTAGCGAGTGGCGTTCCTCAGGGTTCTGTATTGGGCCCCTTGCTTTTTCTTATATATATTAACGACTTAGATGTCGGCCTAGTCAGTACAGTTTCAAAGTTTGCGGATGACACGAAGCTGGGTGGTAGGGCGATTAATGACGAAGATAGAGGTAAAATTCAGGAAGATCTGAATAAAATCGTTGATTGGTCAGTCACATGGCAAATGAGATTTAACGTGGATAAGTGCAAAATTATGCATATAGGTTCGCGTAACGGTAATTTTGCGTATAGTATGTCAGGGAAAGATTTAACAAGCGTAGAGCAGGAAAAAGATTTAGGAGTTATAGTCACTGGTGATTTAAAAGTAGCGAAACAAAGTACAGCGGCGGTCAATAAGGCGAACAAAGTGTTAGGTTTTATAGCTCGAAATTTTGAGTACAAATCGCGCGATATTATAGTTCCTCTTTATAAATCATTAGTTAGACCCCATTTGGAGTACGCGGTCCAATTTTGGAATCCGCATATGCGCAAAGATATAGACAAAATCGAAAGAGTTCAAAGACGAGCAACTAAGATGATTCCGTCTCTTAGGTCAAAGTCGTACGAGGATAGGCTTAAAGAGTTAAAATTGACTACACTCGAGACTAGGAGGTTAAGGGGTGATCTAATCCAGGTTTTCAAAATTATGAATGGGTTTGATAACGTAGATAGAGATAGCTTTTTCGAAATATCTCAATATAATAGGACTAGAAATAACGGGTGTAAGTTGACAAGTAGAAGGTTCGAGACAGCAGTTGCGAAAAACTTTTTTACGCATAGAATAGTAAATAGCTGGAATAGTTTGCCGGTAGAAGTAATTAGTAGCACGTCTATAAACATGTTTAAGAATCGATTGGACGCGCATGTTGATAGAAAGGGTATAGTTTAAGGTAGTAAAATTAAGGCTTTGTGGGGATAGATCCCACAGCTCAACACAAGTGTTGTGGGATATAGGGAGGCAGCGTCTTGGGTTAGGGGATACTCTCTGTCGTTACACATCCCATTTAAAGAGATTCCTCTGCCGAGCGGTGCCCCCCATAGTACTGTGAGGTATTGAAAAACTCATGATCTTCACTTGCCCCACAAACACCTTTAAATGGGAGACCCATAATGGGTGCACACACATTTCTACATTACTGTACAGTCTTTACAGCCACACCTACACTTTTCCTCGTATGTGTATATATTGTAATGTATATGATTGTAAATTTCACTTGGTCCGCAATCGATATGAACCGTGACTTGATGGATACCGTAATGAAATTGACTGGATTCTTTGGATCTGATATATTTGCATGTCCGTTATATAATAGATATAGAGTGTAACATATTTGTGGATAGTAGTCTATTATGACTTGATCCTCTGGATCGAGAGATTCTATCTTTAGTTTTAAATCGATAATTAATTATTTTTAAATTGATAATGTATATGGTTGTAAATTTTGACTTGGTCCGCAATCGATATGGACCGTGACTTGATGGATACCGTAATGAAATTGACTGGATTCTTTGGATCTGATATATTTGCATGTCCTTTATAAATAGATATAGAATGTAACATATTTGTGGATAGTAGTCTATTATGACTTGCTCCTCTGGACCGAGAGATTCTATCTTTAGTTTTAAACCGATAATTAATTATTTTTAAATTGATAATTATTTAGTTTCGTAAAAATTGGTCGTTGCCAATTTACCTGCAGTTTTTAAGTAAGTTTCTTATGTTCTTGTGGTTCGGAACCCACGTAAAATTGTAGGTCCCCTCCGCCACCACGGAGGACATACACAATACACGATTACGAACACAGTTAGGTAGACCAGCCATGAGTGGATCCTAGGGTCTTTGTTGGTCTGAAACATTATAACATTATAACATTATAACATGAAAGAATCATATCGGTTTTAATGTTTTATCACTCCCACCCCCCTGAATGCGCACCAGATATTTTCGTTCAGGGAGATTTTCATGAACTAAACACATTTTACTCACACTCCGTCACACTATTTGGAGCTCAAAACAGTTATTATTGAAAAATGTGCACCTGCATACGTCACAGTCCCTCTTCTCAGCTTCAACCACACGGCTTTCACAGTTGGAACTTTTACACTGCGCACATACCATGTGGTAATCCTTACAATGTTTCACTATATCATCCGCAAACTCGAGACATCCCTTACACAAATCATGATGCCTTCCATATTTTCGACTTTTATCATAACTCGCGTAAAGAGGTCTTATATTACGGATGGGGAGATACATTGAACCTGACAATCCTAAAATAAGTAGGGGTCTTGACTCAGGGGCGTATTTAACGTCGGTGCAATCGATGCATACACCGACGGGCCCTTGACACGCGGGCCCCTAAGAGCAAAAAAAAATCAATATTAAAATTGAGGGTAGATCGAGCAGAATAACAAAAAAATAAAGCATCAAGTGCGATCGCCTCTTCGTTTACATAAAAGCTTAGTTAGAAAACGAAGAAAGGATCGCTTAGCGAGTCATCCCGCCTAGCAAGCGAGCTTCCAGTTGTCAGCTGTGTGTGTTTATAATCAAACATTCCCCTGCATGTCATGCACGTACAGTACGTAATTATGATAAATATTTTGCAGCTATTGATATATTTTTCCAACAGTTGGAATTTTTGTGCTATTTTGCCAAATTGTTGAAAAAAGTATATAGTGTGTTCAGACGGTAACAGCGCCGTGATTCAGATGTCTACCGCTACGTCGTATTTAGACGAGCGAACAGACGCTAAAGAAACCTAACCTAACCTTACCTAACGAGTCCTCTGGTTACGCATACCTAGATCATACCAATACTAACCTAGCTGTTGAAAACTGTTATATGTGGTAAGTTTTTGGAAAAAGTGTATGTAATGATAAAATTGTCTTGAGATTACTGTGTGTTGAATAAAATGGGTAGTCCCAGTAATTTGTTGAATGGGTAGTCCCGGTAGTCCCGGTAATTTTGTCTGTTGATAAATCCGTGCTGTTGAAAAAAATGTGGTAGTCTCTCCAATTGCATTTAAACCAAATATTTCTTAATCCAAATATTAAGAAAAATATACATAAAATATTCTATTTAATAACAAAATATACGTTATGTTAGATATACTACTTATGTTAGATATACTACTATGTTACTTATTGATTTACAATGATGTTTAATTATGTGTTTTTTAATTTCAAATAATTTCAGTTAAAGTAAATGGGATATGAGCTTAAGGAAATCTACGTATGTTCATAAATCTGGTGCCGCAAAACGAGCTGCTCAACAAAAACAACAATTAGGGAAAGAGGCTAAAAAATATCGAAAAATATTTGAATACATACCTAAAGGTGATCAGGATGAAGATTCCAGTTCAAAACATATTGAAATTTCAGATGACGAAGCGGAAATTTTGCAAGCAGAAGAAACTATAATCCAAGATGTTGAAGTTCAAGAGCCAACTGAAAGTTAACCAACTGGAGAACCATCAACACTGAATGTAAATGAAAATCACCTGTTTGCAAAAGTGGAAAGTGAAGAGAAACAAACTCCTGATTACAGATATTTTGAAAATATCCGACTGAACCTATTACAAAAGACTGCATTGGCTAAGTGCGGTGCGCACCAACCACACATTGTCTTCCCAAAAACAAATAATCGCAGTTTTTCGGAGAAATACTACATCTTCATCAACAACTTAGGTGAACGTCGGCCTAGATGGTGGTTAGCATATTCGGAAGTTCTTGATGCAGCCTACTGCCACTGTTGTTGGTTATTTTCGTCATCAGAGCCTTCTCTTTGGAAAGACTGGCCTCACTTGTCAACCCGACTTGCAGAACATTCGAAAAGCAAACTTCCGAATCAACAACAGCTATGAGAGCATTTCTAACAGATAGGTTAATCGACTCGGCTTTGAAGAATCAATTGGAAGAGGAACAAAAAAGGTGGAAAGAAGTATTGTCAGTTCAGTTTGAACTTTTGAAGACAATAACAAGTTTGAATTTGCCACTTCGAGGAAAGTCTGCAGATATTACAAAGGCAGACTGTGGTTTGTATCTCATTTATAAAATTGCTTTCAAAATATGTACCAGAACTTGAACAGCATCTGCAGTCAAAGGGAAAAATTAAGTACTTGAGTCCCACAATTATGGAAGAACAAATCGAACACTTGGCGATGCATGTGAGGAACGTTATTTTGAAGGAAGTTCGGGATGCAAAATTCTGGGCACTCATTGCGGACAGCACCACAGACATCTCAAAAACAGATCAGGTTGCTGTGTTGATTCGCTACGTTTCTTTGAACGTTGAAGATGCCACTGTTCATGTGAATGAATCATTTTTGGATTTTTTTAATTTAAAGGACCATGGTGCTGAAAGTTACGCTACAGCTCTACTGGATACTTTTGAAAGATTGCAGTTAAACACAGATAATATAGTTGGACAGGCATATGACGGGGCAAGCGTTATGAGTGGGAAAACTGGTGGTGTGCAAACTTTATTGCGTAATAAACTCCGCAGTGATGGTAAAAAGGCCTATGCACCCTACATACATTGTCCACCTCATCAACTCAATCTTGTCTTAAGCCATGCTGCAGAAAAATGTCCATCCGTTCAGGTGATGAACTTTTTTGTTGTTTTGCAGTCTTGCTAAACATTTTCAGCTGAATCTCCTCAGCGACGTTGGGTAATGCTTAAGAATGCCTGCCAATCTAATCTACAGAAGCTAAGGCTAACACGAGCACCAAGAGGCCGCAAATCCTGTGATAGTGTTGAAGGCATTGTGTGCGACACGTTGGTCTTCAAGAGCAAAGGCAACATGTGCTCTGCTTATCAACTTTGAAAATGTTATTGGCTGCCTTGAAGACATCGTTGATATGAAACATGACAATGATGAAGTCTCCCAAGCAAATGCTTTGCTTCAAAACTTGAATTATGGGTTCCTGGTTACATTAGTGTTTTGGAACAAAGTTCTGCAGATAACTGATGTCACCGCTAAGTTGTTGCAGAAAAAAAATAATGACCTATTTCA
Organism: Bathynomus jamesi; assembly: GCA_023014485.1. Lineage (NCBI taxonomy): Eukaryota > Metazoa > Arthropoda > Malacostraca > Isopoda > Cirolanidae > Bathynomus > Bathynomus jamesi. The sequence continues at coordinate 393,791 of JAJOZX010004170.1, forward strand.
AGTTGTTGCTTTTATGGAACGCACCAAAATTGAACTGCAAGAATTGTGATCAGATTCCGCATTTGCAGAGATAAAGAATTCAGCTTCGAAACGATGGATTGATGCAGATTTTGACAAAAGTGAAATGGTTTTTCCAGAAAAGAGAGTCCGCAGGAAGAAAAAAATGGCTGGTGAACGAGCACAAGAGGAGCCAATAACGGTAGCGGAACAGCGATTTCAGGTGGATGTTGTGAATTAGACGTTAGATGGAATGATTAGCGAACTGAATGACAGAATTAGTGGTTTAAAAGAAATAACATCTTTTTGGCTTTTTGCACCCAAGTCGCTTTAAAATACTGTCTGCTGCTGACATTGAATGTAGAGCGGAAGAATTGCGCAATGAATTTAACTTTCTTCTGCCATCACTAGCAAATGAAATGATTCAGTTTCAGTCTTTGTACTTTTCAAGTGAAAATTCAGTTCTTGATCGAGGAATACTAGGATACCTTGAGTTTCTTGTGAATGAAAAAATTTGTGACGTTTTTCCTAATTTAGAACTAGTTTTTCGTTTGTTTGTTACACTTCCAATCGGGATATCAAGTGCTGAAAGGTCATTCAGTGTTTTGCGCAGGATTAAAACACACGTTCTAGCATGACAAGGAAAAGAACATCTGATTTGGCTCTGTTAACTACTGAAAGAGATAAGTTGTTTAATATTGACATGGAAAATGTTATCACAAACTTTTTGTCATCTAAAGCAAGACGCGTTGTTTATTTGTAATAAATGGCATACATCAGTCATGATCGGTGAGTAGGGAAGTGAATCTGAATTATAGACCCTTCGACCATTTCTGATCATTGCAGATCAGGGAATTTTCCATTATATATGACAAGTGTTTGTAGAATTTTATAGCATGTGCATTTTCATACTGTAGGCAAGATGGAAACTACTCCTAAATTTTTTTTTTATTTGTGTTGCTTTCAAAAAAATCTATAACTAATTTGTTCAAATTCAAGTTATATGGAGACAATAAGTTGCTCATACTAGTCATACAGAAGTCCAATTTTTCTGATTCACAATAATATCAGTATAATACACCAGTAAAAATGCATATATATTCATACATCTTCATTGGTTTATTGTTTTTCTACTCCTTTGCTTTTAGTTAAGTTTTAATTCGAAGCTAGTGTTTGCATAACCTTACAAAATTCTTGTTTATTGCGAATTTTTTTTTTTTGAAAAGTGTTCTCTGTCAATGTTAATTTAAATTCATATGCATATTAAGGTAGGTTGATTTTGGAACTGTGATCTTGGACTAGTCTAGATAGAAAGGTATTAATGTATGAAAAACGTTGCACCAACTCATATTTGTGAAAATGATTGTATTTTTTGAGGATTGTTAATTATTTTTAAGTTGTAAAATTGTCGAATTTTACGCGTAAAATCGCGCGCGCGGCATTCGCGCAATGTAAACAAACAAAATATCGGACCTAATTCATCAAAATAATCAATTAAAATTCGGCTTTTTTAACAAAACGATGCTTGAAACTTATTGTAAATGCATTATAGATGTTTATTAGTGTATTATTTTGTATTTTTTAATGATATTTACCTATAAAATGTGTATTAAATTAAGTTATTTTATGATGCGTTCATTTAATTGTTTATTTTCAGATATTTCATAAAAATGGGTAAAACACGGAAGTCTGCAGTGTTAACTCGAAGTGATAGTGCCAAAAAATTCAGTGGCCAGCTTTCCCCTTTGGATAAAACAGAGCCTCCTACCCTCCGACAAGTTATTCAGTACAGTTATTTCCTCCAAAACAGCCACCCGGACTTGAAAGACTATGATATTGCTAAAATGATAGCAAAGGATGTGATTGAGATCTGGCAGGCAGTGAACCCGCGGCTGCCCCTGTATGAGGAATATTATGTAGTGAAATTGGTGAATAAAGTGTGCTTCAAGAAAGCAAAAGAGATAAACAGGAAATCTCTTTCTACAGTCCACGTGCAGAATCTGGAGGAAAAGCTGGATAAACTTTTTGACATTTCTGCTTGAACCTGTAAGCTACCTGTTCGTCCCTGTGATGACAATGCTGTGAAGTGCAAGAAAGAAAATTGTCAAACACAGCACATAATCTGCACTTGCCCTCCCAGTAAGAAGGTAATGCTATTATTTTTTTAACTTTTAACTGGCCTAACTTAGTGCGATTAGGTGCCTTTTAAATGGAAGGAAATTCAATGCTTGTAATTGAAAAATATCCGCATTTTCCTCCTGTAATCTTCCTTTCCCCCCCCCTGGTAATAGAAATTAATAATCAATTTTTCTTCAGGATTTTATCTCTTATTTTAGATCCGCTATTTAATATACTTTAATATTTCAGGTTCCAGTAGAGGAGAGGGAATACTTGAGAGATCAGAGGGCAAAAATAGGACACAAGGGCTCTTTCCAGCTGGGATCTGTGGATAAAGCTGCTGTGAAGAGAGACCAGAGGGATGCAGCTGAAGCAGAAAGATTACCAAGCCAGATTCAACAGCAGCAGGAAGTGGATTTGGCCACTTTTGCCTCCACACCTTCACAAGATATTTCTTTTGAATCCAGCTCAGGAGAATCAGGAGAGGTAATATATATTTTTTCTTATATCTTATCCCATTTTTACCCAAATTTATCCCTACTTTTTGTTCCTATCTCCCCCCTTTTTTCCCCCCATTTTCGCTTTAGTAATTTATTCTTTTTTTCGCCCATTTTCGCCGACTTTTTACCTGAATTTTTACCCATTTTTTCCCCCTATTTTCCCACTTTTTTCCCCCATTTTCGTTTAAGTAATTTATTCTTATTTCCGCCCATTTTCGTCGATTTTTACCCATATTTTTCCCTATTTTTCCCCTATTTTCCCCCATTTTCACTTTAGTAATTTATTTTTTATTTTCATTTCAGCCATCTGGTGGTGAAGCTGAAGAGTTCAAGCCAAGGAGGCACCCAAGTGGAGGTTACAGCTTTTAGGAAACCCCCAGATATGCCATGGAACTGATCAGGGGTGATGTTTCTTCCAATCTTGGGGCAAGTCTTGCTAATGCCTTCCTCCTGGACTTACAAGCTATGGACCTGCTTAAGCCTGGCCTTGATGTGAAACAGATAATAGTTGATAAATCGAAAATGGACAGGGAAAAAGCTAGAATGAAAGTGAAAAGTGATGAAAAGCACAATGAGGGTCTGGAAAAGTTAGTCTGTATTGGGGTTGATGGGAAAGTTGACAAGGACACTTTGCTGTACAGAGAAGTTAAGGATGAAAATGGGGAGACTAAGCTGAAGAAAGGAAAGGGACAAGAGCACCATTTGACTTTCACAAAGGAGCCGGGAACTGAAAGTGGAACATATCTTACTCACAGAGTCATCATCCCAATTAAAGGTGCGACTGGAGTTCTTCTTGGTGAAGAAGTTGCTAGTGTCTTTGAGGAGTTTAACAGTGTTCATACCGTGAAAGCTGTCCATATTGACAACACAAATACAAACACTGGCTGGGAGGGAGGCCTTGTAACAGCGATGGAAAATAAAATTGAGCGGAAATTGCACACCATTGGCTGTTCACTCCATCAGAATGAGCTTCCTTTCAGAGCTGTTTTCAAGCATCGTGATGGCAGTACCAAAAGTCCCACTGCTTTCACTGGTCCGCTGGGAAAACTCTGTGAAATTGACTACCAAGATCTGCCACAAGTGGAATTCACCAAACTCAGTGGCCCCCTGGATGACATGGAATTTGCTGAGGAGACACTGAATGATCTCAGCAGCGACCAGAGGCTTCTTTTGGAGTATGTGCTTGGAATTTCAAGGGGCAAAGTCAACCCAAGATTTGCTGTCTGGAAAATTGGACCATTAAACCATGCAAGATGGTTGACTTTGGCAATTAGATTGATGTGTCTGTGGACCAGAGGTGCTTACCCTCCAGAACTACAGGATAAGCTTTACCAGGCCATCAAGTTCATTGTGGAAGTGTATGCAGTCAGTTGGTTTGAGATCAAAAGACAGCAAGTTCCACAATCAGCAGCTGTACATCTTCACCATGATCCAGAGGATCAAGCAGCAGTCTGAAGAAATCCAGGGTGTTGCTTTCAAGAACCTGAAGTACAATGCTTTTTCCTTGCTGCCCGAGAATGTGCTGTACTCCATGATGAAGTCTGATGACTTGGAAGTGAGAGAAGCTGCTCTCAAGAAAATTCTGTCCATCAGGTAAGCATTTATTAATTTAAAAAAATGTGAAAAAAAAATGTGATTATGGGGATTTATTTAATAAAAAAAAAAGGCCCGAGTTCTATAAATCCCCATAATCGAATTTTTGTTCACATTTTCTTATCCCAATTCCCCCCCCCTCCCCTCTGATAATGGAAATAATCTTACCTTCTTTCTGAAAAAAAATTCGATTATGGGGTTTTATAGAACTCGGGTTTTTTTTTTTTTTAAATTTAAATTAAATTAAATCAGCAATTCTGAGACTAATAGGGGTTAAATCTTTAACTGGAATAAAAAATAAATTAATTATTATTCTTTCAGAAGTGGGAAGCCAGCCAAGAAGAGGCTGAAGAAGATCACAGCCATCAACATTGAAGCTACCCACTGGTCAAAACTAATCAACTTTTCTCAAAGTGGCATCTGTGAATCTGCTCTCACAGAAGACTTTTCTGACAAGGAGCTTCAAGAAGCATTGCTGAATGGCACCAAGCTGGAGCTGCCTGATCTGCCTTCACATTCTCAGTGTTGAAAGGGCCGTGAAGCTGACATCTGAAGCTTCCCATACTGTTTATGGACTCGAATCAAGGCACAAACACATTCTGGCCAAAGCCCTAAGCCGCCAGATGAGGCCTTCCTTTGCTTCTAAGGGTTCTTATAGTGAAAATTATGATGATCTTGGGATCTAAATGTGTCTATTTGACTCTGTACATGTTTTTTTTACTTTTTTTCAATAAAATTGTAACTTTTTTCAGGATTTTTTTATGAAAATAGCATGATTTTTTCGGCCGAAAATTGCGAAAATGCGGTATTTTTCGATACGATTTTTTGACGAGTTTTGAAACGGTTTCCTCAAAAAACGGTTAAAGCTAGGGATCTGAAATTTTTGTCAGTTATTAGCATATTAAGCCCTGACTATCTCGACTAGTCTAAAGTCGATATCTAAAAAAATGCGGAAAATCAACCTACCTTAATGCATATGGAACATAACAATTTGTAAGCCTGATAGGCTTCACATTATACCCTGCTTCTACATTTGTGCGTTATTTGTATAAGGGTTATTGAATGCAAAGCTATTATGCAATGCAGAAATAAACGTTTTGTTGTTGTCATTGTTTTTAGTCAATAATATATCTGAGTTACGGGCCCCTAAAAGCACCTGCACCGAATACTTTGAGACCTTATATACACCCCTCGGTCTTGTACGATCTTTCACACTGCTTTTAAAAACATACACAGTCATACGACGATCATCCATTCCAAATACAATTATGCGAACATTCATTTCCTCCTCTACCCTTCTCAGCTCTTCAGGACCCATATTACAATCAAACTCAAGCTTGCAATCTGAAGCCAGTTTACGGACACGCTGCACATCCGTAGGCAACCAAATTTTTTGCGTCCTTGTATTTAGTACAGTAAACATACGGGCCAAGACTAATGCTATAAAGCCGCAACCACGATCGGTGTTTATATGCCGCCTGTAAATAGCCTGAGAATTCAAATTAAGAGAATAAGGTGTGGCACTATGACCCGCAACACGGAATACACGGTCTATATCAAACGTGAAGTTGTCCATATTGAAGGCTGTGCTACTTTGAGAGGTCTGCATTATAAGGCCTAATATCTACTTTATATCTACAGCTGCCAAGCGTCTGAATGGTATTACTACCCAAAGGTGGGCAGGACCGAGTTCCAAAAGGACCGAACTCCAGGAACTCGGTCCTTTTTAAGGACCGTGAGCGGGAAAGTCGGTCCTTTTCTCATTGAGGACCGAAATGAGGAGCGACGGTCCATTTTTAAGCCATTCCGGACAGTCCGGTCCGGACGGTCTTTTTTAGTGATTTTAGTGTGTTTAGTGATTATTTGAAGTTCTAAAGAAGATGGATCGTTTCCTCCAGAAGACTCAGAAAGAGACTGAGACTGAACTGAAACTTGTTTCAACACCTGGAGGAGACGAAGAATCTACTGATGTTAGTACTTCAACTTCAAGTCAAGCAACTGGAGCTCCTAGCGGAAGAACTGAACCCGGCAATCCCTGGCCGTACCTGGACAAATACTACTTTGAATACCTGGGTCCCAAGGGTGAGCAGAACCTGGAGTACAAGTGCTTGCTGTGTTCATTAAGTTTAACACGCCTATCCCATCCAGTGCCGCCGTGGAGAGGCTCTTCTCTTTGGGGAAGGACGTCCTCAAGCCGAAAAGGTCAGGGCTCAGTGACAGCCATTTTGAAATGCTAGTCTTCTTGAAGGGAAACTCAAGCATTTAACTTAATAACTTTTTTTCATCATTTATGTATTGTATTAATTATAATTTACGTTAATAAAATTAAAGATTTCCGGTGTCTTTAATTTCATTTTTCATTTTAATCAAATTTTTCACTTATATTATATATAAGGACCGAGGACCGAGTCGTTCCTAGGTCCTATCTTCAGAAAAGACCGTGACCGGGACCGTCGGTCCAGTTTGAGGCAAGGACCGGGACCGTCGGTCCTTTTTGAGGCCCGGGTGCCCACCTTTGTTACTACCCAAAAATCATCTACATCCCCGTCATCTGACCCGAACCCGAAGGACAGCCTCGTCCTGACTTCACGTTCGTCGCTGTTCTGAAGGGCAAACTCCACAATACGTTCAACTACGCGCCGTAGTCCGTGTTCAACACTATTGCTATACATAGAGCTAGGATCAACCCTGACTATATACCGATTGGGGTGGTTGGGGTGCGCACCAACTCGAATGTTATACCTTCTTCTACAGCAGGAGAAGCTGCTGCTGCTGCTGCTGCTGCTGCTGCTGTGGAGGATGTACCCGGAATTGAACAGGAATAAGGGGTACATTTTTATTTTCGGAAGGTACTAGTGTGGGGTTTGTGTCATAAGACGCAGAGGGTTGGGGCTCTATTACTGGGGGTCTAAAAACCGGCGCAATCCTGGCACGGTTTATAACTGACGTGGAAGGCTCTTCATCAGGCCTCCGCATTGAATTGTCGGGTGATGGTGTAACAGGTGTCGCTGGTGTGGGCACGTTAGCGGGGGTGGAGTCTGTAACCACAACTACACCCTCATCGGGGTCGCCTGTAATATCGATGATGGGTACATAATGCTCTACCTCATCGTCATTCACGGTTCTGTGGAAGAAGAAAAACAAGACTAGAATATGAGGAACCACTTAAATTTTTATTGTATTTTGTAAATGACCCACTTAGGGATGCGACGTGTTAGAGATGGATTCTGTAAAAAAATTCAGGTTCACGAGCCCGTCCACGTGTATTGTATCTGGCCCTACAGGTTGTGGTAAAGCTGTGTTTATGCTTAAAATCATTAAAGATAAGGGTAAGATGTTCTCAAAATTTGGGCATAAAGTTATATTGTGTTATTCGACGTACCAGTCAGTATTCAACGAGTACCAAGATGATATTTTGTTCTACAAAGGCGTAAATGACGTTAATTCGTTAAAGGGAAATGAACATACAGTAATTGTAATTGACGATCTCATGTTAGAAATGGATAAAACGTTTGCCGAGACATTTACAGTGTTCTCCCATCATCTTAACATACAGTAAGCGTGTTCTTCATCAATCAGAATCTATTTTTCAAAAATAGATAATGCGTGATGTGTCGTTAAATACACAATATATAGTCTTATTCGCGCAACGTAGAGATGTGTCAAAAATTGGGGTATTAGCCAACCAAATGTTCCGAAATCAACGTAAGGAGTTTTTGGAAGTTTATAAATAAGCTACAAGTCAGCATTATGGATATTTGGTTTGTGACCTTCATCCGCGAAACACGTTTAGGGTGCTTCTAAGGACGAATATATTTCCAAACGAGCCTGAAACGGTGTATATTCCAGAATGACAAAGAGGCTAAAGAAATACCATGAATTAATAAAAATCTATCATCGATTGCCCCAGGCAATGCAACAGATGTTTGTTAAAAATATCGACTCTGACTTTTTAACCACTCCTAGACCTACTATTCTTAAATCCACTCCAGGGATAAGAGGAATCGAAATTATTAATTCCAAGGCCCCTCAAATCCACAGAGCAGACAAAAGGGGGCGGGTGTTACGTAACCTAATACGTAACGGTCAGTTTAATCCCACGGTAATACCAAAGGTAAATTACCGTCAGCTATCTAACTTAACTTAACTTTAGTGGAAATATTGCCAGTTATCTAAATAATTGTGTTTATAGCCCAATTAAATATTTACAATGTATACACAAGGAGCAGAATGGCTCCTGGGTCCGAAATAGGACAAAACTTAAGATTAAACAACTGAGAACTAGTGGCACTAGTAGCCTAAACAAGGTTATGAACACTCCTTTCAAAAGAGATTTAAACTAAGTTAAACGTTTAAGATTTCAAAGAGAATCAATTGCAATCTAAGCAGAGCACAACCTTACGGCAGCAAAACTGAGCTCCCAGATTCAAGATGGCGCACGATGGGCGGAGCCTACAAATGTTATGCGTCATTCCTCACGGGAGCGTTCTCTTGGATTTGAAATAGTATATACAGTATATCTATGTTTACACCATATAAATTTAAATACTGTGGGAAATAATTTCTACAAACCTCGTACAATCCCCTTCTCCACACCGATTCAAAGGTATGTCGAAATTCTATAAAAACACAGTATACCGCTTTGCCATATTCCCACATTACTCTTTCAGTTGGCATAGATTAAATATTTGATCAGATGTGCCCCTGCCTGGTCTAAATCCTGCCTGTTCCTCTCCTAACAAAATTTCATACACTTTCAAATTTCAGTTGGCAGGACCTGCCAAAAAATGACGGTTGGAGTTTTCTACATGTCCCACACCACCCTCACATTCCCTCCCTGCTAAAAAATGATAGGGTGGAGTTTCCCACGTGCCCCACACCACCTCCACACCCCTTTCCGCCGCCTAACCAGATTAAAAGGAACATTTTATTTCTTCTATGAACTTTTTCTCTATTCAGCCTCGTTTAAAAGTTGCGCATGCGTATGCGTGCACGCAGGGGGTAAATATTTTTCACTATATTCCGCCTAAACAGACCAAAAAGACATTTTTTTCTTCTATGAACTTTTTCTCTATCTGGCTTCGTTTAAAAGTTGCGCATGCACATACGTGCACACGTGTGCGAACGAAAAATAAGTATCTTTATGATTCTTCCAGAACAATGCCCTTTCCAACCGTGTAAAGATGAGTGCCCTACGTTCAGCGGTTTCCGAGAAAAACGCCGAAGACAGAAGGACAAAAACTGTGTATTATTATTAAAGAAGTTGGGTTTTATGGCGGAACACTCTATAATACATAAAACCTCTTTTGTTCCTTTGGAAGTCTATAGGAGTTTGCTGTCAAGAGATTCCAAATGTGATTTATCATTTTATATTTGTGTGCTACATAGCAGATATGCAAATTTCAACTGTATCAAGGTCATATTGTTAGGAAATATAACCCATGATTTCTTAGGTAAATATGTTCTTGCTCAACAAATGTATTCTCCATGTGTTCTCCCAAAAATAATTGTCAAATTAGTCTGAAAAATGTTTCTAGTGTTTATACTCATAGTTAAAATTCAATTGGAGAATTAAATTTTTTTTAGGAGAAAGTAATGTTGGAAGTGCAAACTAAGGATTTATTAATAATCATAGGATTCATAATAAGAATTGTTACATGATTGGTAAACATGAGTTAGTTAACAAATAAATTCACGTAGGCCTCAGATTAATTTAGAAAAACAAGGATGTGACTTTTGGCATGAAGTCAGAAGAACTGGTTCCTACACGTTCGCACTTGTAATATTGTTCAACCAATAAGGAATGGGATGTAGTGAATTAAAAAAGTCTTTACTTCTTTCTTTCGCTTTTTTTTTTCATTATCCGGTCTTTCTACACTTATCACTCGTTCTTACTGCTTTTCACTCGTTTTCGCTGTCTTATGAACGCGAGTAGACGGGTAAGCACTTTATATTTCAAACAATTTCATCTTATGTATCTTAATTTCATACAAAACATTATTAAATTTCTTATTAAACATTATTATATTCTTTATTAAAAAAAACAATACACGACACTCGGAAATTTCATTTTACGAGTTTTATACAAAGCATTATTAAATTTCTTATTAAACATTATTATATTCTTTACTAAATAACCAATACACGACAGGGAGTATTCATAAACAGTTTTAGTTTTTAAATAATATTCAATATATATACAATTAAAACATTTAAGCTTGTCAAATAAGTTAATTAAATAATATAAAACATGATAATGTGTTAAACTCAAAATAGTGTATGTATAAGTTGTCTCCAAATTCCAGATTTATAAGGGAGATGGACGAAGGATTGTTTCCACAGTGAGAGATGGAAGTCCAAATTGCGGAGTGGAGACGGAGAGCACGGCGCGAATGGAGATTCATGCAGTTAATCGAGAACAAGCCACCAGAGAGAGAGCTTTGGCCGCCAGTCCGTGAGAGTGTGATAAGCCACTAGTCAGAGGAAGAAGAGTAGGGCGTGTTAATCAGCGACTTGTTAATCAGGGACTAGCGACGCTACCGTTCTGAAGGAGCTAACCTATATTGTGTTAGTCTCGTTCCGAGTGATTGTAGTAAATTCTTGCTAAGTTTAATAATTCAGAGAGTTGTAGAAAAAGGTAGGGCCAGGCTCAAAACGAGGCCGTGGTTGACATCCGGTGATCTCAAGGTCTATTTTCATATGAGATAGGCTTAATTAAATTCTTCCACATATGCTGATAGGCCTAACCCAGCAGGCTCAAGGTTAAGCTGGCTTTCGCTACCACGTGCATCGAAATATAAATAGATACCTACACACATACATATATTTTCAAATGATGTGGGTGATTGATTGGTTGACTCAGGGGCGACTCCTCGTGTAACAGAATTAGACGATGGTCTAAAACGAAAGTTTTAAATTATACAATATACACCGAGAAAGATATATATATATATATATATATATATATATATATATATATATATATATATAAACATTTTATATAGTATTATCGATATAAATTTATTTAAAAAAGGTATCTATGTTTTTACGTCAAGCGTCTATAACTGTCAATTTAACATAATTTAATATTTTTACAAAATAATTCAAAACATTTAATAATAACCTTTAATAACATGTGTGTATATTTTGTCATAGAAATATTAATGACAGTCCATTCGGCGAATCGTCCGTTCGGCGAATCGTCCGTTCGGCGAATCGTCCGTTCGGCGAATCGTCCGTTCGGCGAAACGTCCGTCGGCAAAATGTCTGTTGGCAAAATGTCTGTCGGCAAAACGTCCGTCGGCGAATCGACCGGGTACCGGAAAGACGTGTCATTCTATAGCACACACACACATACACACACACACACACACACACATATATATATATATATATGTACTCACACATACACCCAGTCATGGGCTACGCAGTGGTCGATGTCATAACATTACTTCCCATCCATCAGCGACGTTAAGCGGAATCGCGTCTAGGTAGTGGCTTTGGATAGAGGATCGTCCTCTGTGTTCAAATTATGTAGCGACCCGTGGTTCTAATTCCACGTAAAGTTGTAAGTTCCCTTCGTCATTATATGTTGCGGTTAAACAATCCAATCAATCATACATACATACATACATACATACACATAATTTGGCTGGTTGTTCATACATCGAAAAATAGCAAAGGAAACGCATCGAAGAAAAGAAAGCACTTTTTCTAAGTACTTCCGTAACTATTGTTTCCCCCTCAGAGTTTTTATAGGCCTAAAAATTGTCTCGAAAGAGGAAACAATTAGTTCGAAAAAATACTTTTACGGTGTTATTTCCTTACTTTCTTTAGCAGAGTTTCACATGTAGAGTTGCGGAAAAAAATTCACCGAAAACACCATGGAAAATCTTCCACAAAATGGAAGTTCACTTGTCATGGTTTAACTTTCCTCTGCGTCCACATACAGAACGATGCATGCCCGAACATAATACAAATAATATAAAATACGGAGCAAGTGTAATTTACGTCCCCCTGTGGTGCCTAGTGTAGTTTACGTTTCCCTACATTATCCTAGTGTAGTTTACGTTCCCCTACATTATCCTAGTGTAGTTTGCGTTCCCCAACTTTGTCCGCGTATACCTAATGAAATAAAACGTTAAAACTAACGAAAATATTACGAATTAACCTAACCAATGGTCAATTTATATATATATATATATATATATATATATATAAATGAACAATAAATCACTCCTACATCCATATAATTCTTATATTCATTCATATAATTCTTATGTTTATATAATCCTTATATTCTTATTCATATATTCATTTTTACATATCAAGCCCAAAATCGTATCACGCTGACACGAGTTTGGATAAAACTTTGATTTGCTTTCTATTTTATAATTGGTGAATTATTTCTTTGTGAACCACGTAATCAGTTTGTATAAAACCCAAAATCGTATAACGCTGACACAAGTTTGGATACATTTTTGATTTGCTTTCTATTTTATAATAGGTTAACTATTTCTGTTTAAACAACTTATTTCATTTTCGTACACTTAGCTTAATAATGTAATCTTGTTCATTTTTTTGGTATACATTCTCTCTCTTCGTTGTAAAAGATGAAGTCATGTCCTGCTTAACGTTTAATTTTTAATCTTAAGCCTTTCGTTTTGGCCCATGTGCATGTTTGTTTGTAATTCGTGATGGGAAGGCATATTTCAGTTTCCATTTCTAGTTAACTCGGAAGATCATGATAACATCAGCTCTGTCAATATGCGGTTTAAAAATGAAAAAAATTGGCTTCCTCTTGCTTAGCAATCTAGGCAGTGATACAGCAAAAATATTTGTTTTGTCTTTAAATGTTTTGCAAAGTAAATCAGCCTATTGAGAATAAAACAGATCAGCATTAAATAATAATGAGGTAAGGAAAAAATTGGATATAAAAACCCATAAAATTTCTCCTTCGAGCTTGCTCTCTTCAAAGAATTTAGTCTTAAATAGTGAAAGATAATTTCCAGATACGTTATAAGAAGAATTGGGGGACCTTCAGAGAACTTAGTCGTAAGTAGAGAAAAATAATTTCCCGATACGTTATAAGAAGTCGGAGAGTAGTATAGAAGAAAACTACTACGATTCCCTATACGGTATCAGCTACTCCAGAGTAACAAATCCGTTGCTGCCACCTAACCAGAACCCCGTCAACTTCGAACCGACCAAGACCATAGACGGAGGGGTTAACACACATATATATATATATATATATATATATATATATATATATATATATATATATATTATATATATATGAAAGAACTACTAAAATTTTCCGTGGAAGACCTTATATTTCTATTCAACGGTGAATATTTTAAACAGACTGAAGGTGTTCAAATGGGTCTGCCCCTTGCTCCCACCTTAGCTAACGCGTTTCTTTGTGATCATGAAGTGAAATGGCTGAACGAGTGTCCTTCCAACTTCAAACCGTTTTTTTATAGAAGATATATTGATGACACTTTTCTCCTTTTCAAATCACTAGACCATATCCCTTTGTTGCGTAATTACCTTAATTATAAGCATCCTAATATCGAATTTACTTCAGAAGCTGAATCTAATAGGTCTCTGTCCTTTTTGGACATTAATATAATAAAAACTAATTCCTCTTTTGAAACTTCCGTTTACCAAAAGCCGACATTCACCAATCTTACTATGAACTTTTCTTCCTTTATCCCTTTAGGTTTCAAACGAAATTTAATTTCGACTCTGACTAACAGAGCTTTCAATATCTGTTCAGATTACTTTAAACTACACGATGAACTAGATTTCATCCGAAAACTCCTTACCAAGAATAATTTCCCTTCTAGATTGGTGGAGACGACAATAGGCAGAACCTTAAATAGACTAATATACCACACAACTAGAGACGGAATTACAGTCCCCAAAGATATCCTGTATTTCACTTTGCCTTATATGGAAACCTCAAGTTCTAACATTAGAAACAAACTTTTAAAATTACTCAAGGAATTCTACCCACAACTATATATAAAAATTATATTCACCCCCGTCTAATTCGACTTATCATTTATTTAAATAAAAGGATGTTATTCCTACACTTTTTAAGTCATCCATAGTTTACCAATACAAGTGTGACCACTGTATGGGGTCATATATAAGTAAAACTAAAAGACACTTAAAATCCCATATTTACAAACATCTCGGTAAATCGGTCCGTACAAATTTACCTCTTGGCAAACCACCTAATTCTCTCATACGTAACCATTCACACAACAGTAACCACCAAATTTCACAATCTAATTTCGCTGTACTTGCTGCCGGAAGCTCTGACCTTAAATTCAAAATTATGGAATCTTCGTTTATTTATAAATTAAAGCCAGACCTAAATTCTGATGAATCATCGGTAGATCTGCTATGTTTTTGTTAAGGTACTTGTTTATTTTATTTATTTACCTTTTAGTTTGAATGCTTTTATATTTTTCCTAGCTACTTTTTATAACTAACTTTTTAATTTCATCTATTTACCTTTTAGTCTTAATGTTTTACATTTTCTTAGCTACTTTTTATAATTTTTAGCTGTTGTTTTAAATTGTTATTAAGCAATTTGTATTTTGTATGTGATTTGGCATTTTATTGTTTCAGCCCTGAAGATGGAATTAGTGCATTCCGAAACGTTGGTACTGATTAAACCTTGAAGGATGTTTATTTTTTCTCTGGTGTTCCTGTTTATTATGAAACTGCGTTTTCCACGCTATCAATCAATAGCCGATTCGTTAGGTTAAGTCGTGATATTTTCGTTAGTTTTAACGTTTTATTTGATGAATTCATTTATAAAATGTCTCCTAAAGATCCTACTGTAGTTTGTGTCCCCTTTTGCGTCAGGGGAACGTAAACTACACTTTCTCCTAAAATACTAATCATGTTGCTTTCATAAAATAAATATTAAAGGGAGATGAATATGTTTTCCGAAAAATAGTTATTTACCAACCCATTTTTATTAAATTTTCACCGTTTTTGCACAGTTTCAAGTCGAGTAATTTAGTTTATAAAAGTCTAGAATTTCTCTAAAAATATTTATTAGGAATTTTCTTTGGGTATTTTCCGTTTGGGGGCTAGCAGGCAGCGAATTTTAATGAAAATTAGTATACTAATGTACTTTTGGTCACTGATTTCAAAAATAACTTTCTTTTTTGGGAGAAATGAAAAACAAACATGTTGGAGCACTTTAAATAATTAATGTGTTTTAACTAGCTTAAACTAGTTACAGAGGATTGTGTTAAATTTAGCCAGAGTCACAAACTGCTACTGTTTATGAAAAAGTGCTCTAAGTGTGGGAAAGTGTGTTCCTTTGATAAAAATACTGTTCTTTCGTTGCCAAAAACGTCGGTCAAACGGTAAAAGTGAAACTTTACGAAGAATACGTTTTTTGAAGGATCCCGGCAGATCTGTAAAAGTAGCAGAAAAAAATCCAGAATTAATGCCCGGTTAGGTCAATTAATGCCCGGTTAGGTTGGTTAGGTTGCCATGATATTTTCGTTAAAAACACATTCATTATTTAAAGTGCTCTAACATGTTTGTTTTTTCTCCAAAAAAGTTATTTTTGAAATCAGTGACCAAAACTACATTAGTGTACCGATTTTCATTAAAATTCGCTGCTAGCCCCCAAACAGAAAAGATCCTTTTCTTTTTTAAGAAAGTTCTACTGTCCCCCCACCGACTCCTGAAATTTTTGAGATACATGCATGAACGATAATGCGTTTCTTTATTTAGTTCGCTACGCTACAATTGCATCACAACTTTTCTGATTCGTGAATTGAAGTTGAGTAATATTGTTCTGAATTGAAAATTCTAAAACTTTTTACTTGAGTCCATTTTATACCCTTAACTATTTTTTTTTAATGTTATACGAGTATATATTTTTTAAATTTCTATGTTAGAAGTATCCATAAATGTACGTGGTCCTGCAAGTTGTTGAAGAATATTGTCTGTTCAGTAATTTTTTTACGGCTATCTAAATATGTTTCGAGGATTTCGGTTTTGAGAAAATTGGACATGAAGGTTCAGTTGTCTGTAGACTTTTTTTTTCAGTCATTAGATTTTGTTGAAAATTTGTATGACATAAGTCGATGATATGTAGCTGTTTCGAGCAAGTTTAAAAAAAAAACGTACGGACAGAATTTTTTATAAATCCAAAAATTGGGTTAACCAAGAATTGAAACAGACTTTTTAAAAACAAACTTCAAAATTTCAACCTCCATAAAATATTTTCTATCACGCCGATTACGTTTAAACTGAAAAAAAATAGCAATAGATGTTATAGACGAAAGTGATGCCGTACGTTTGAAGTAAATCGTATGAAACGTTTTTATGAATTAGACACTTTAATTTCATGGTTCAGAAATAGGGTCCCATACACATACATACACAATTTTTTTTCATTTTTATTTTTCCAAAAATCATATATATCAACGTCAATTGCATGTTTTCAGAACCGTTTCCAATAAGACTATCAGCCACGCACACAATTTTAGAAAAATTTTGAACTTTGAAAGATGATGGTGCCAAAAACCTCTAACAAAATCGTATCCGTCTGTACATATAGACTTATTTCGTTATTTTTTGGTGTAAATACACGCAAACTAACCACATTTTTTTGAATCTACGACTAGTTTTACATTAGGAAATACAAAAATCAAGAAAATACTACGTTTATCAATTTTTAAACAAAGGAAAAAGTGTTCATCACCCCTTAAAAGGATCTTAGCATTTTTTTATCCTGAAAATAAAAGCAAAAAATAATGAACAGCAAATGAACTTACAAATCTTAGCAGTAAATATATACACACACAGTATATACGGGGCTCCAATAAACCTTAGCCCCGCCCCCCCGCCCATGGCCTAAACCATTAGAGGTACAGTAAAACTAAACATACCTTACAAAAGAGAATTTAATCCTGCATTTAATGAGAAACAATTAAATCTTGGTGTTCCCGCCATTGGCTTCCAAGACAGCCTGAATTCGCTTTGGATAGCTTGCCAAAAGTGACGTGAATAGATCTTGATCGTTACGCAAATTTGCTAAAACAGTTTCAATGTGTTGCGTCATTGTATCCTTCCAAAATCGATTTGCTGCAGGTTCTTGAAACAAGAGACATTCAACCTTGTCCTTTATAACTGATCTAATGTGTTCACAGACGTTCAGGTCAGGAGAATTTCCTGGCCATTCTTCATTTCCAAAGAAATCGATCTCATGGTTCCGCAACAACTGTTGAGTGGCTAATGCCTTAAAGCAGGGGACCTTATCGTGCAGAAGTGTCACCTGATCGACATCCATAACATTGTTTGGGTTTCTTAGAAAAGGAATGACATGCTGGGATAGAATAATATCACGAAAATACTGTCCATCCCAACTCTGACCATTTGGCTTCAGCACCCACATGAGCTTCTTTGCAGTGAACAAAACAAACACACCAACACAGTCTGGACTTTTTAATAATTCGCGATAATGTTCATTGTCATCGATTTCATCTGGTGTTGTGGCCCACACTCGATCATTTTGGTAGTTAGGCCGACGTGTTACGTAAACAAAAAATTCATCGGAGACAACTAAATGCATGAAATCATCTACATCCCAATCTTCAAGATAATGGGCAAACCACATTCTGTCATCGATGTTAAGTGTGGTTTTTCTTGGCTTTGGAAGTTCATGCCAAGGCTTTAAACCTTGCCTATGACGGTACAGTCGAATGATCTCACCACTAATGATCTTTCCTCTCAACACTTCGATCTCTCTAGAAAGTTTAGACAGCTGTTTTTCCGCTTACGCGTACCGCTTTCAATGATGTCCTTTGTTTCCTGAGAGAGTGGCAAATTTGGGCACCCAGATTTGGTTATCAATTTCACATTCATCCAAAGTTTTATTCCAATTTCTTTTGACGAAGTCCTCACTTCTTCGCAGCTTTTTGGCAACCCATGAACGTGTTAAAGGTTGCTCCAGCATCACGAGCTTCCCGAAATGTTATTGCTTGTATGCGATCTATCACACGTTGCCTCTCTGAATCACCGATTAATTGAGAAGCCATTATATTATCACTTTATCAGCTAGAGTAATTTTAATACCTGCAATAAATAATTTTATATATTTTTATAATCACTAAAAACTATTTCGATATAAGTAAACATGTAAGCTGCAAATGGGGTCTAAGGTTTTTTGGAACTCCTTATATAGATAGATAGCTATATAGATTTTTTATCTTCATTTTTTATCTTCACGACTTTAAGTTTAAATTTTTAGTTTCGAAAAAGAATTTTAAAAATGAATTATTTTCAATTTCTCATTTCGCGACGGTCACACTTTAATTTTTCAGTGGACATTTCAGACTGGCATCATTTATTAAAGAAAGGTTTATCACACACAAACACAAGATGAAGCCACGATTGGGTTTGGTCGATGGAAAATATCCTGTCGTCAAACTTCATGTTTCAAGTCGATACTTTCACTATAGAAATGTCTTCATATGTTCATTATTAATTTCCTGCAGAACAGAAACTAGTTAAAAACAATTGTTTCAGATACTTCTTTGATTTCCCCTGGAATGATTACTGCTTCCGGGGCCTCTGCAAGTGTGCTAATACAAAAGAAACATTGTTTAACTTTGCTTGTTCTAATGCTATCTGTAACACAAATGAGGCTTTCAGAAGGGACCCTTGCCATCCAACTCGTGTCTCTCACTCTGCTTATATTTCTGGCTGGAATCGTGCAAAATCTAGTGAGACTCGCGAAAAATTCCTTCGTCAGACATAAATGTGAAAACCTATTTAATTCTAATTTTTTCCAGTCCTCCTGACACCTAGGTAAAAACCTCTCCAACAACTTTACTTCTTTCCGTCATCATTTCCGTTCTGACGGTTCAACTTGCTGTCTCTGAGAAGCGTACTCCATACAGAGGTGAAGACCCCTGTGCAGACACAGCAACTGAGTGGGGGTGAAGAAACTGCGAAGCCGGTACAGCACACCGAACCTCTTAGAAGCTGTTTTAGAAAGAGAGTATATGTGATCTTTCTAGGAAAGGTGACGAGAAAAGGAAACGCCAAGAATCTTAAGATAAGAGGAAGAATTCTGTTGTGTATTGTCGAAGAAAACGGGATAATCGTGTGGAAGACTGTGATGAGTAAACAGACGAAGAACTGGGTTTTTGAGGCATTGAAAGCCACAAGGTTTTCTCTGCCCCAATCAGAGTAGTAGTATTCCTGCAAAAATGTCGAGTGCAAATCAATTGCATGCAACATCAACAATATTTGCAACATTGCAACAGGCCTTTCCAACATTGCATGCAACAAGGGGAAGAGGGACTTGGGGGGGTGACCAAGCAATGAGGGAGAGGGGTTGTGCATGAAGGGGGGGTGAAGGTTAGACCCTCCAGAGGCGGAGACCAACGCACAGAACAGCAACGAGGTTAACGAGGTGTATGCGCCTCGGTGGTTATCGTCGCTGACTACGAATCCATCGGACCAGGATCGAGAACCGGTGACGGCAGATGGCGCGCAACAAAACCCAGCTGTTCATCCTTCCACACAATAAAGAAATTGGTTGGTAGATAAATGGGTATCCTGGGCAGTGGCAGATTATCACTGAGGCTATTGAGGCTGAAGCCTCAGGCTCCCATGCTTGAGGGCCCCCCCCAATCAACTGAATTTCGATGATATAATTTGAGATTTCTCAAACTTCTTTATTTAATCAAAGTTTACTTTAGGGCCTATAAAACATAAAATAAAACGGAATTTGTCAGTTTGTGTACTCTGTCATATTTACAGTAATTATGACAGAGTAAACAAACTGACAAATTCCCTGTTTTATTTTTTTTATAGGCCCTAAAGTAAAGTTTGTTTAATACTGTTTGGTTTTGGCAAACAGCAAAATACACTGTGTTAAGGTTCTTTTAAGTTTGTTTCTCAATTAGCCTCAGCACGTACATATAATTCATGTAAATGTACTGTACATATACATGTATTGTTAGTAAAAAGCTACAGAAAAGGGCCCCCATATTCTTCATTGCCTCGCGGCCCCGAGGTGTCTTCATCCGCCTCTGACCCTGGATAGCCTTGTGGTTAGACGCTGGGCTGCTGGTGGGGCGTGGTTCGGATTCCACGTTAAACTGTAGGTCTAAGGTGGAATGAAAACCTTGACCGTCATCAGAATGAACAATTCGGGCGGAAGCAAACCAAAGGTATATAAATATAAATAAACTGTGAATGACTCGGGGTTTTTTTTTCCAATTGCAAATAATTAAAGGGGTCCCCCTATCACTCCTTTTCGGACTCCTAAGAAGATTTTAGACTCCGGTGGGGTTTTGGAACACTGTGCGTCACTTTCTTCTCTCTACCCTGACTCTTTTGACTCCACTTCTTAACTCTCTCGATTCAGCTTTCTCACTCACTTCTTTGCGATGCGTTGTCTTTCCATCGAGATGATTTCCTTGTTCCATTCCCGCCTTACACCTGAGCTTTTACTTTGTTTATGATTGCACCTGCTACTTAAGAGACAGAAATTAATACATAATTTCGATAGTTTTTAGAATTTCCCACCTTTTCCACAGTATTCAGCTAACTTTATTGGCCTATTTTCTGATATTAAATCTCTTATTTATATAAATATGGTATTATTTGAACTAATTTGTCTTTAAGAACATGATTGGGCGAGACTAGAGATGGGTATCATGTGACGAACAAACCTATGCCTGATTGGCTGAATGAATGAGATTATGAACAAAACTAAACCTGTTGTTCTGGCTTCGTGGTTCGTGTCACGTACTCTTGTTTAAATTCAGAATAGATCCTTTTCCTACCTTTTACAATCTATTTATTAAGCCTAACTTACGTTTATACATTATGAGTTATTATTTTATATTCATTATTGAATCCCGATTTTACGATTCCAACTACCTTTCCCTACAAAAAAAAAAATTCCCACTAAAATTTTAACTATAATTATGTAATTAATTCCTAAGTTACTGTTAAATTTACCGTTATTTATCATTAAATATTAAGTTTAGCGGTACTATTTGCTATTATCGTACTACATTAAATTTTTCGTTCGATTATACTGTAGAAAAAAATAAAATTACCCTTCAAAAAAAAATTTGTACCCAATAACTGTAAGCAATTTAGAGACGAACAGGAAATCTTACTGGGATTAATTACACGCGCAAATCATCTGGACTTGGGTGAAGGAAGATGGGAGTGCCCTCTACGCATAACACTAGTAGTATGGTGGCAAATTGGACGAGTGCAGAGCAATTACATAATGTTGCGAGAGTGCCACCCCCACCCCCCTTGGTGCAAGGGAGAACCTCTTTGCGGGAGAAGGTGGGACGGCCTCACCCCCCAAAGGGGCATACCTAACCTAAGGGAGCCTCTTTGGGGGAGAAGTTGGGACGGCCTCATCCCCCAAAGGGGCATACCACCCCCTTTGTTGCACCCCACCCCCTTGGTGCCACCCCCACCCCCTTTGTTGCAAGGGGGAACCTCTTTCGGGGAGAAGATGGGACGGCCTCACCCCCAAAGGGCATACCTAACCTAAGAGAGAGAGAGAGAGGAGGAGGGGACCCAGAGGAAGGTTCTTCGCTTGGCCAGAGCCAAGCACATATGAGTCCTTCACCCACCCCGCCGCTCTCTTATAGGGCCCCTAATCAGCCAGTTGACTTAATCAGCCAGTGCCTCCGGGCATCAGCCAGTTGGCACATCAGTCAGTGCCTCAGGGTGTCATTAGCTCACCAGCCAGTGCCTCCTGGCATCAGTTGGCCCGTCGCGCGTTGACGGGCACGAGTCCCGTGCGTCCGGTTGCTGGGGGCCCTAGGCATCGCCACAGTCTACGTTTATGTCCGCTAAAAGGAGCCGGGTTCGCACCCCGGAGGGGGCTCGTTACTCAGGGTACCCTAATGCCTTCCTGTGGGTCTAAGGCTGGCTTAAAACACTTTAATTCAAAAAGAAAGAAAAAAGAGCCCTGTAGGCCTAAGGTGGGGTGTAGAAACAACTCGTACGAAAAAAGAAAATAATTAAATCACCGAAAAAAGCTTTCAAATGATTCATTATATACAGGGTGTCCCATAAGTCCGGCATCATAGGAAAAATAATAAAAAAAGGAAAAACAAAAGCATTTATTTACAGGACGTGCTCAATATGTCCACCATTGTTTTCAATACACAAATTCAGACGTGATACCCAGTCAGCAAGCACACGGTGAATGATGTCAGGAGTAATGGTGTTACATGCCGCAATAATGCGCTGCCGCAAATGTTCAACACTCCTAATTTTCTCTGCGTATACCAGCGCTTTCAAGTGGCCCCAGAGATAAAAATCTAGTGGCGTGAGATCTGGGCTTCTAGCTGGCCATTCCACAGGCCCTCGACGTCCTATCCAATGACCAGGGAATTGTTGGTACAGGTATTCCCTTACTTGGGTGCTGTAATGTGCAGGAGCGCCGTCTTGCTGGAACCATGTTAGGAAATTTCCTTCTTCGTTCAAGACACTGGGAAATGCTTCTTCCTTGAGCATACGTAGATAGGTGCCTCCAGTGACATGTTCATCGAAAAAGAGGGGGCCTATGATGCGATCCTTCCAAATGCCACACCATACCATCACCCGAGATGCACCTTGTTCCTTTGAAGAGGTATACCAGTGAGGGTTGTTTTGAGACCAGTAGCGGGTGTTCTGTCGATTTACCTCACCATTTCCATAAAAAACAGCCTCGTCACTGAACACAATGGTGGACGGGAAATTGGCATCCCGAACATATTGTTCCGTAGCCCATTCACAAAATTTCATCCGCCGGTCGGGATCATCTTCGCTTAATTTCTGTAGGATCTGAAGTTCATATGGATGCCATTTGTGAGCCTGAAGAATGCGATGGATGCTACTTTTCGACACTCCTGTCTCGGCGGACATTCGCCGAAGAGACTTATTGGGACTTCTGTTAAAATGAGCCAGGATAGCAGTCGCTGTATCATCGTCAGTGGACCTCCTTGAAGGTCCACTGCTTTGTTTATCTTCTATGGATCCTGTTTCCTTAAACTTTGCAACAATTCTGCTAACACAACTCGGTGTTATTGGCTCGCGGTCTGGATGCAGTCTGTTAAATTCAGCAGCGGCCTCTCTTTGACTCCGATTTCCTATGAGTAGAATTATCTGGATTCGTTCTTCCTTGCTCACAGACATTATGGCCTGTAGAAAGAGAAAAATATGAATTATGGTTTGTAGAAATAGAAAAATATGAATTTCTCCTATGATGCCGGACTTATGGGACACCCTGTATATATATATATATTATATATATATATATATATATATATATATATACTAAAACGAATTTAAGAATATTTGTTTTAATTCTATCCTGCATTATTTTTGCAATAAAACGCGAAACTTTAACCCCATATATATGGTTTAAACGAATTACATTCACAATATTTTTATCTCAGCATAATAATAACGAAACATATATCCAGCTATCTACCTCTCTATCGTTTCGATGGTAACCATTGTGATAGCCATGGGTTGGTAACGATAGCCACGGCTGTTGGCACGACTTTCAATACTTGGTTCTAAGTAAGCGTGAAATTATTATTATTATTAATATTATTACCACTACTAATGATATATATATATTTCAATTTTGGAAATCTTGGAAATGTAGAGGAAAAGGCATGTTTTTATGTCGTATCTTTCGAGTTTAATCTATGGTCAGGAAGGCAATTTTAGAACAGATGTTTTTCAATCCTTCATACATAATTCAGACCATTTATGGTATGTTTAGACCATCCGATGATAAGCCAATCAAACTACAAAACAAGATTCGAGTTAGGGGCCCTTTCTGTCTCCTTTCAGTGCAAATAACATGTTTCTTGAATAACAAATCTGAAACCATACGTACATCTTTTTCTAATCACCATTTGGCCGTATAAGCAGATAAACAGTTTTTCCGTAATGGTTAAGACATCTTCCACATTTTCTGCCAGTTTGGTACAACACACACACACAATACACACGTCATTTCTAATCAGCATGTGACCATTTAAGCAAATAAGAATTTTGCCCGTAATGGTTAAGACGTCTTCCACAGTAAATATATTTTTTTTTAACCTTACAAAGCACGACGCTGAGTGTCCGAAAAAAATAGACAAACAAGATAAGGTATGTATTTTAAATTTATTTCTCGCAGAAATTTAAACTGATTCACTCGGAAAATAAACAAAGGCTTCATGGCCAACCACTTTTCCCAAATCTTAAACAATTATTTGTTCAACGATAGGGAGTATAAGAATATCGCAGAAAATGAAATTTGTTTTAGATAATGGGGCCGCGATTCGGGGAAGATGTCCCGCCCAGATTTGATGCGGGCAACCAATCACAGCACTCTGAAGCGGTTCCAGAACGTCGGTTGGGCGCCATGTGTGCCTACGCGTTAAGTTCTGCCCAAAATTCATGCCCAGACTTCGCGGAATTAGCCAATTACGACACTGTGGGGCGGGCCCAGGACCTCGGGTTGGTCGAAATGCAGGCCTACACGTTAAATTCGCCCAAATTTCACCGCCTGCCAATAGGGTGCTAAGGATCGCTCTTGTGGGTTGGTCACATGCCCCCTTATAAAGGGAGAACTTCGAAGCGAGACTCAGTTTCGTTCGTTCATTTCCAGCTAGTGAATTACACACCATGAGTCAACTGTACAATACACCCGATTTGATGGAGGGCGAGTCCGCATATGCCCATGCAGTGGTACATCTCTTCAGTGCTATAGACCAGGGGGAGCTATTTTCCACCCAGTTTGTTACGGAAAATTGCGACGAAGTGCAAGAACCGCTCAATGAAAACGATATTCAAATGTGAGTAACCTATAAGTGCCTAACCTAACTCTATATATATATATATAATATATATATATATTATATATATATGGTGGCCAATACTTTTATCTGCAATCAAACTCGTAATGGAGCTTTCAGCTGGGTGTAAACTAGTCTCAGAGCTTAACCCTAACTAACTAACTATATATATATATATATATAAACTGATGCGTGCAAAGCCCCAATAGCGAAATATATACTCTAACGTAAACCAACCTAACCTAACTTAGCATAACCTAACCTATCCTAGCATAGCCTAGCCAAGCGTAAACTAACCTAACCTAACCTAGCCTAACCTAATCTAGCGTAGACTAACAGGGACATAATATAGCCTAACCTACCCTAACCTAACCTAACTTAGTATGGCCTAACCGGGCGTAAACTAACCTAACCTGACCTAACCTAGCGTAGATTAACCGAGTGTAAACTAAGCTAACCTAGCCTAACTTAACATAGCCTAACCTAACCTAACTTAGCCTAACCTAACTTATCCTAGCGTAGACTAGCCGGGTGTAAACTAACCTAACCTAGCCTAACTTAGCCTACCCTAACCTAACCAAACCTAACCTACCATACCTAACTTATCATAGCCTAACCGGGCGTAAACTAACCTAACCTAACCTAACGCAACTGAACCTAACCGGGTCACATTTATAATCATCGTTTCATTCATTGTCAGTTAACTTATAAGAGCCATAATAAAGACGTTTTGAAAATAGTTTGTGCTTTAAATCTCGTTTATTTTAATTTATAAAAAAACATAATAAAGCGAAGTGAACTGCTATCTGTCCAGAGGACGGTCTCTAGTCATAATATATATATATATATATATATATATATATATATATATATATATATATATGTCCCTCTTTGTGTATTTTGGGTGAAAAAACAGGTTTTTATTTATTGTTAATTTATAGAAAGTTCTACAGATAGGATTTTAAAAATAATCAAAACTTTTAAGAGTTACCCGCTTTTTTAAATTCGTGTTTACTTAATCTTATAGGGCCGATGCGGAACTTGATCGCATTATAGCCACTTTTGATGAAAGGGGAATAAATGCTATGGGTGCTTCTCCGAACAGCCAACCCAGCGATACAGAAGTCGCAGTATTGAATCACAATCGGTTAAGCGAGAGCGAGTTTGCAGAGGAGCTAATGTAAGTGTTTTTAGGATACATAGTATGTTTTTAGAATCGTGAGCAGTAAGTTTGGGTAGGCCAGGTTAGGCTAGGATATATATATATATATATATATATATATACAGGGTGTCCGAGAATTATCTGTACAATTTTTGGCTGTTATTAAAAGTCAACCATGAAGTGTAGAAATTCCAGTGTTGTCCCATTTTACAGAGAATCTCATTAAATTTTTTCTGATACCAAGTTGTGACAAGTTTTTTAGAAATTCCAGTGTGTCCGAACATTATCTGTACAATTTCATCTTTTAATAAAATTCTTGATAACACACGTAAAATTCTTAAACAAGATTATTTAGAATCTGTATTTTCAAAAGTTTCTTTTATTAAAGTAACGTTGTTACAAACATTCGATATGTGCACCATTAGTGATTCGCAAAACATCCAATCGATACTCCAAATGTTGCCATGTACGCTGCAGCATATCACATCAATTCGCTCAATAGCAGCTGTGATTCTTGCTTTTAAAACATCAATGTCTGTCACCCGCGTACATTTCTAAAAAACTTGTCAAACGTGGTATCAGAAAAAACTTAATGAGATTCTATGTAAAATGGGACAACACTGGAATTTCTACACTTCATGGTTGACTTTTAATAACAGCCAAAAATTGTACAGATAATTCTCGGACACTCGGTATATATATATATATATATATATATATATATATATTATATATATATATATATATATGTATATATATATATAATATATATATATATTACTATATATATATATATATATATACTATATATATATATATATATATATATTATATATATATATATATATATATATAATATATATATATAATAATTATATAATATATATATATATATATATATATCTATATATATATATAATATATATATCTATATATATATATATATATATATATATATATATATAGATATTATATATATATATATATATATATACTTATATATATATATATATACTATATATATATATATATACTATATATATCTATATATAATATATATACTATATATTATATATATATTATGGTGATTCAAATATGGGGGTAAAATTTTTTTTTAATATTTTAATGTGTTCAACCCTTTAAATGGTTCATTTCAGCATAAAAACAACTATCCTAAAATATTTTAGCAAATTTTTAATTTTTAGGGGTTGCTACCAGCAATTAAAAATTGACAGAACGACTCAAATTGTCAAATTTTTCCACACCACCCAGGGGGTACTGTACAAGGCGCATTGCTTTTTTTTAATGTGGAAAGCTCCCCCGTAGGTCCTACCAAAACCACAAGCATGCATAATTAAACTAGCATGATATTTGAGACATTAGCTGTCCTTACTTCATCAATGTTTCTTTCTTTCTATCAGGGTAAACAGCCCTGTAGTTTTTCACTACTTGTAGCAAGAATTGTTTTTGATCTTCGTCATGTGTTAGTATTTTATTATATTCATCCATTAATGGTACTCCTCTTTCCGCTATATCATTCATGACTTTCCACTGTTTGATAGATTTCTTAGCGGAGTTATACTCTTCATCATTATGCCATTCTTTAGCATCTTTGAGTAAAAATTTTGAACTAAATTCTGTTATTGTAAAGAATCTTTGAGTATTTGATGACAAAATCTTCTTATTTCTTCGTTGGAATAAGTGCAGGATCTAGAAAAGCCCGTTTTGCAGGAAGAGTTTCTGTTGTATTTTGCAAGGCCTTTACAATTTTGTTTTTCGTTTCAGTAGGCACTTCATCATCATAAAGGCCAAGGCTACCAATTCTTCTGATAGGTACCAGAGGTGACCTAACAGTTTTTTAATAGCAACAAATGCAATTGTGTCATTTATTTGTTTGTAGACTACAAGATTCTGTAATAATTCCAGAGCAAGACGAGGAGCGCAAGATGGCACAGGAGCTGTAAACCATGCCTTACATATAACCGAGTAGCAAATAGACAGATGTCTTTTAGTCCTTTTTTGTCTTTTACTTAAATTTTGAACTGAGATTTGAACATAAAATTTTTTAATGAATATGTAATTTTGGCCATCCACCTAGCCCGATGAAGTCCCGCTGGATGTTTAAATTTGATTCCACCTTTTGGTTCACCTCCCAAAAAAATAATTGTTAACTGCAATAGTTCTAGGTAATCGTCTCTTGGTTGGAATGTATCTAGTTGATTTGTTGCAAATATAATTATGTCATCTTTGATGTCATGAATATTTTCATAGATATCTGGATCTGATAATGCTGTCTCATAGTCCTCCTTATTAATGCTTGACCATTTTTCTCTGAACTTCTTAAAAAGGACTATATCTGGGCCAGAAGATGGTGATAAAGACTTTGAAACAACAGCTTCCAGCATAATTTCAAATATATGGTGTCGACATGCCAGCCACAATAAATCGTTGTCGAATTTTT